>CM024762.1:83077160-83463775 GCA_014218235.1 Colocasia esculenta
GTCATGTTAGCTTCTTGTTTGAGGCTAAGATCATACTTGGATAAACTCCTAATCATGTTAGGAATGATAGAAGAGATTGTTAGTACAATTTCTAGTCGGTTTGAATCGATTTTTGAAAGTTTACACTGAATCTGTCGACAGACAAGCTTCTGCCTATCGACAGGATCCTCATTCTAGAACCCAGAAATCACCACCTGTGTGTGGCTGTCGATAGCCCCATTACTGGCTGTTGACAGATGCATACAGAACTGAAGTTCTGTCTCTGGAAACCAGCCCCTGTCGACAGCAAGCTTCTGCCTATAGATAGGTACTGACAGGGTCATGTTTCCAGCACTTGTTTTGCTCCATTCCTTGGTACAAATCTTACCTAATTGTTCCAACTAATAGTCCACCTAAGTCTTGTGGTTTTACCCCCTAAACATCTACTAAAACCAGTCATGTTACCCTTCTTTGTACCATGAATCATTTCTTCAAAGTTCCAACAAAATTGACCTTGAAGGATTATCAATTTCTGAAATCAGTAAGGAATCAGAGTTCCTTCACTCTTGTGTATAAACTTTGCATGAACCCTTGTGTATCCTTGACTCATTACAGTGATAAGTGTGTGATGATGACAATTTGTGAGTCTCAGACTCATTTAAGAATTATGCCTGGCAAATAAGGGCTAGTTCAATCTTGGGGGGAGCGCCCGAATTCATCAGTGGCCGCGCGGGGGTGATAAGGACATCGTGGATGTTGGCATACATCAATTCGTGTATGATTAGTCATCACATCATGCTTGTGTGTGTGAAAATGTGTTTGATTCTGAATTCAAGAATCATCCTAAGTTATTGATATTTCTTCTAAACTGTTCTTGTTCATTACGTGTTATCGAATTGTCTCGCTTGTTTATTAGCTTGAACACTCCGTGCTAGCAATCTATTCTTGTCCTTACCTTGAATATATACATCTGAATCCTTTTGAATCAAAGAAGTTGAATTCTACTGGGCTAGTTAGCTCATTCAATTTACCATTTTCAAGTGAACTAAATGAAGAGGAAGCTTAAGGGGTTTTGTGTGCCGAGTCGACTACCCTATGCAAAGAAGTGCTATCATCTTTTGTTTTCTTGTAGATAAGTGGGAATGTAATAAAGTTTCAGTCTACTTTTGCTTGCTCCTCATTTAGACTACAATGAGGAGTAATATGTAATAATTTCTACAAATCTAGTTGTTTATGAGCAAACCTTATGTTACTTGTCGTGTTTAATATCTGTCATATTCGGTAAATGGAATTTTGCTAGAACGTGACATCCACTGTCCTAGAATTCCTCTAGAACGTCGAGCACTTGTTTCAATACACACTCTCTTGACTTTGAAAAACTCTTCGTCAGATATTCCTTCTGCCGGACTAGTGAGTCTTTGTTCAAGGCCTCCGTATGTCTCCTCTGTCCATGGATTCCTACATGGTCGACGAGCGGGTTCTACTCTAACACCTATGAAACCCTTTAGGGATCAATACGATCCAAACGGCCATTAGAAGTTCACTCTCATCTTGAATCACGTCGGACCTCTGGACTTGTGCTTAACATGGCCAGCGGAAAGGTAGTGAGTTCCACCTGACTGCCAACACCGAGTGCGCGTGTTGTGCATCTGTTACTATCGCCTGTTTACTCGACGTGTTATGTGCAATGTCCCCTAGCTCTCATCTCTACTTTACTCGCTCATCTATTCACGTTCTCTCTACTATCTCATCCATTCATCTAGTACTCTCATCTATTTCTTGGTACTCTATATTGGTCATTGACTGTTTGTCTAAAGATAACCAATATAACCAATGCCTGGCAATATATAAAGGGCTCGATCTGGTCCTGGGATGTGCGCCTAAAAGTGGTAGTGCCCATGGGAGTTAAATGATCAGAGTGTTTGGTATTACACTCAAGTGCTATCTATCTCGACTATCTATATGACAATCAAAAGTGCTATATTCTCTCGCTGTCTACAAGACAAACAAAGTGTTATATTATACTCGTTGTGCTATTGCTATACCTTGTGCTATTGTTCTATGGCCATCTTGCTATTTGTGCTGTACTCGACTCTCATGCTATGCTTGGAAAGTTACGCTATTGCGTTCACGTGCTATCCTACTATCTTTTACTTGACTCTCTCGCTCTATAATGAGTTATTCTGCTTTAATACATTAATCATTTAAAGCCTGTTGACTATTGAGATTTAAGTCCTACTGAGCGTTATCGCTCACCCTACGTTGTTTATCGTTGTTTCTCAAGTGAGACCGAGGATGAGCTATACACTCAACAGGACGGGAACGACCAGGAGTGATGTCATGACTATCCTAGCGTCCTAGCAATATGTTAGAGTCTTAGTTAGTCTTTTACTTTTATTCAATGTAATTGGGCCCTATAGAATTGGCTCTGATATTAGTGGTTGTAACTAGACATTTGGAAAGTTATTAATGAAAGGTATTTGCTTTAGTATTATTCATTGTGCAATGGTTTGATGTCTAGTACTTGCTCTGCACCCATTTACTTGCAACTGCCTCGCGTTCCGATATTCCGCGTCTGTGCATGACAGTTTAGTGGTATCAGAGCCTAGGTTATTCTTAAGTATGGAAGATCTAGGTTAACCTACCTCGACTAGAGTCAATTATCCTACCTATGTGAGTTGTTGATAGAGCCAAGGGTAACTAGCTAAAATAAACTCACACACGCACGAAATTAAATCTCACATCGATATCATGATAATAAATATTCTTTTGTAGGAACTAAGCAATCAAGATGACTGCTGAACACGCTCAAATGAGGGGCATGCAACAAACCATCCAAGAACTGACGTGCACTATTGTGCAAGCTACCCAAGGGGGTGGCAATCGTGGTGCAGGCGACCCGCATTGCAACTTCAGGAGTCTGAACCCGCCTAGGTTCAGTGGATCCACGAACCCGGATGAAGCGGAGCACTGGCTGAAAGAAACAGAAAGGATTTTCCATGTCATGCAATGCACAGCGGGGGATAAGCTGTTGCTAGCCACTTTTCAACTTGAAAAGGACGCCCGTGCTTGGTGGGAGTCTGTTGAAGCGACCAGAGCCAATGGTCAGTTCACCTGGACCAAGTTCAAAGAAGCCTTCAATTCCAAATACTTCTCGGAGCGTGTCCAAGAAAGGAAGGCTGCGGAATTTGCTGCTCTTAAACAATGAAGCTCGACTGTGGCCGAGTATGAAGCCCAATTTTCAAGACTGGCACGATATGCTGAACACCTGGTGAGCACTGAGAGGATGAAGGCGAAGGACTTCCTCAACGGCCTTAAGCCTCAGTATATTACTCAACAGGCACCTCTCGACATCCAGACCTACGCCGAGATGGTGTAGAAAGCATAGTTGTTGGAAGATGCTATGGACTTCACTGACCATATCAAAGGGAAATTCGTGAAAAGGGAAATGACCTCGGGTCAGTCATCTTCTAAGCCTACAAATGGCAAGAAGCATCCCTTCAACATCACGGAGGGATCCAGCCAAGAAAGGAAACTGAAGGTCTTCGTACCCAACACTCCAGCCAAGAGCAACTGCAAGCACTATGACAAGCCTGGTCACACCGCGGACAAGTGTTGGAGGAAAGTCGGCACATGTCTGCGCTGCGAAAGTTGCGAGCACCGCATTCCCGAGTGCCCGCTGCTGAAAGAACATGAGAGGCGCCCTAATGCGCCTAAGAAACAAGGCCGACTGGAAGCCCTGCAGGATGAGGAACCCGCTACGGACGGTGGCGTGGTAGATGATACTCTACAAGTTTTCTCCTTATCAGCATTTGTCTTATTTGATACTGGAGCAACTCATTCCTTTATATCTCAAAACTTTGCTGATACCCTAACTGCAAAACCTATATCCATGGGTTGTGAGTTCTTTGTCACAACGCCACTAGGGGAAAATGAGAAATTGAACAAATACCTTCCATCTGTCGATGTAATGATAGGAGACCATAACCTAAAAGCCGACCTGGTGTGTATGCCCATGGAAGGCTATGATGTAATTTTGGGAGCCAACTGGTTGTCCACTTATGGGGCAAGTGTCGATTGTAAGAAAGGAAGAGTGACCTTTCGTGACTTTCCTAAATTGGCATTCTCTGGGATTAGACATAAGAGATGGATGTCTCTAATCTCCGCCATAAAAGCTCATAACATGATAAGGAAAGGTTGTATTGCTTTCCTAGCAGTCGTAGTTGTGGAAAAGAAGGGTTTTAAGATAGAAGACATCCACATAGTCTAGGATTTCCTCGATGTGTTTCCTGAAGAATTGCCAGGGATTCCCCCGAAACGAGTTGTCAACTTCGCCATAGAGTTGATCCCTGGAGCTACCATGGTGTCGCGTCAACCGTACCGGATGTCACCTGCCGAGCTCAAAGAACTGAAGACGCAGCTGATGGAGCTATTAGAGAAGGGGTTTATTAGACCGAGTACTTCCCCATGGGGAGCACCTGTACTATTCATCAAGAAGAAAGATGGATCGATGAGGCTATGCATCGACTATCGTCAACTCAATCAGCTCACCATCAAGGACAAATACCCATTACCCAGGGTCGATGAACTGTTCGACCAAATATCTAGAGCTCAATATTTCTCCAAGATTGATCTTCGATCTGGCTATCACCAAATGAGGATCAAGGATGACGATATCTTCAAAACGGCTTTCAGGAGTAGGTATGGACATTATGAATTCGTCGTTATGCCTTTTAGTCTAACCAATGCTCCTGCAGCCTTTATGCAACTCATGAACAACATATATGAGCCATACCTTGACAAGTTCGTGGTCGTCTTCATCGATGATATCCTCATATATTCAAAGACCAAGGAAGAGCATGAAGAACACCTGAAGATTGCACTGCAAGTCCTGCGAGACAACAAACTGTACGCAAAGCCTAGCAAGTGTGAATTCTGGCTCGAAGAAGTGTCCTTCTTGGGCCATGTCATCTCAAAGGACGGCATCTCCGTTGATCCCTCCAAAGTCGAAGTTGTACTCAATTGGGAGAGACCAACTAATGTCACAAAAATCAGAAGTTTCTTGGGGCTAGCTGGCTACAAAAGACGATTCATCAAGGACTTCTCCAAGATCGCCATTCCTCTCACACGACTGACATGAAAGGAGAATCCATACTCCTAGAGTAAAGAATGTGAGAAAAGTTTTCAAACTCTTAAAGATTGCCTGACCTCCGCACCTGTTCTCGCTCTACCAATAGAGGGAGAAGGTTTCTCTGTCTACACCGATGCCTCAGGGATTGGGCTAGGGTGTGTATTGATGCAAAAGGAAAATGTCATCGCCTACTCTTCTCGACAACTGAAGACTCATGAAGTAAACTACCCCGTGCATGATCTTGAGTTGGCTGCTGTGGTCTTCGCCTTGAAAATCTGGAGACATTACCTCTACGGAGAAAAGTTTACTGTCTACTCAGACCATAAAAGTCCGAAGTATTTATTCTCCTAGAAACTCAACATGAGACAGAGAAGATGGCTAGAATATCTGAAGGATTTTGACTTCAACATCCAATACCATCCAGGCAAGGGTAATGTCGTGGCTGATGCTCTTAGTAGAAAGCCGATGGCTTCTATTTCAAGTCTAGTCTTTGGTGAGATGTAACTACTGGAATAATTCGCAAGGTTAGACTTAAATATTGAACATATAGATGATCGAGTCTTGGTTGCCAATATCAAGATTCAATCTGATCTGCTAGATGAGATCAAAGCTCAACAAGATGATGATCAATTCTTAGTTCGCGTTAAGGAATCTCTAGCTGAAAGACCGGACTTTGCTATGACCGAAGATGGAAGGCTTGTCTTTCAAGGAAGGACATGTGTTCCCGATAATGAAGAACTGAAGAGGAAGCTAATGGATGAAGCTCACAAGACAAAGTACACTATTCATCTAGGAGGTACCAAAATGTATCAAGACATGAAAAGAATGTTTTGGTGGCCGAACATGAAGAGAGAGGTAGCTGAACATGCCGCTCACTGCCTTACTTGCCAACAAGTAAAAGCGAAACACCTGCGCCCTGCTAGGGTACTCAGACCGCTAGATATTCCGGAATGGAAATGGGAAACCATTGACATGGACTTCATCATGGGTTTACCCAAGTCTCGTGGTGGACTCAATGCCATATGGGTCATAGTCGACCGACTAACCAAATCTGCCCATTTTCTACCTATAAAGAGTAAATGGTCGGTGGAGGTACTAGCTGCCCTATATGTCAAGGAGATAGTAAGACTACATGGAGTTCCATCATCTATTGTCTCGGATCGAGATCCGAATTTACATCTCATTTTTGGAAAGGACTGCAATGTGCACTGGATACTAAACTCAACTTTAGTACCGCATTCCATCCACAAACTGATGGGCAAACTGAAAGAACCAACCAAATAGTGGAAGACATGTTGAGAGCTTGCACCATAGACTTCCAAGGATATTGGAACAAGCATCTATCCCTTATTGAGTTCGCCTATAACAACAGTTACCAGGCGAGCATCAACATGGCGCCGTTCGAAGCACTCTACGGAAGGAATTGTAGATCTCTTGCATGCTGGAATGAGGTTGGAGAATAGCAATGGCTATGCCCGAACATGGTGCAACGTACCACAAAGGACATACAAGTGATTAGAGATCGACTTAAGACTGCTCAGTACAGACAAAAGAGCTATGCCGACAAAAGAAGGTGGGACTTAGAATTCCAAGTTGGTGATCATGTGTTCTTAAAGGTGTCACCTACACGTGGCATCCAAAGATTTGGAGTGAAAGGAAAGCTCAGTCCTAGATTCATTGGTCCTTTTGAAGTACTCGAAAGGATTGGTGAGGTTGCATACTGACTGGCATTGCCACCGGATCTGGCATGTGTACACAATGTGTTCCATGTCTCTATGCTCAGGAAGTATGTCTATGACCCTACCCACATCATTCGCCACGAGAAGTTGGTGCTGAACAAGGATGTGACATACGAAGAGCAGCCAGTCAAGATACTAGAACGGAAAGTTCAACAGCTCAGGAACTGTCCCATCCACGTGGCTAAAGTCTTATGGAATAACCACGGAGTGGAAGAAGCCACATGGGAACCGGAAGGAGTCATCAGACGGAACAACCCTGACCTTTCCGATAAGTCATTCCCTCCTAAAGGATCATATGAATTTGGGGACCAAATTCTTTTTAAGAGGGGGAGGATGTAGCAACCTAGATTTTTGAAAAATAAAAATGTAATAATTTATAAAAAATAAAAGCAATTAGAAAATCAAATAAAAGAAAATTAAATAAAACCCATTAAAAAAAGAAGTAATGGGCTTTATTAAATGGACCCATTGGAATTAAGTGGGCTAAAATTGGATTTATAAAAAGGAGAATAATGGGAAATTACCCTAAATTTGTAACTAAAATATTACTTAAATAAAAAGAGGGTATTTAATGCATTAAAATAAGTGGTTTGAGTTGGATTTGGAATCTTAACCCAACCCCAATTGTTTGGCCACGAAATCCCCTCTCTCTCAACCCAATTAGGAGATCTCTTGCTTAAAAAGCGGAGAGGAAAATAGGAAAATCAGAATTAAATGGGAATTATACTTAAACTAGGAAATGGAATTAGGGGAGCTTAAATACTTCTCTAAAACCCTCATGACTAGCCCTAGCTTGTGCCAAGAGGTTGTTGGACCAGAAGGAGAAGCCAAGAGGAGGAGAAATCATGGAGAGGAAGATCTATCAAAGCTTCTTCCCGAGTTCTTCATCTTCAAACCCTAGAAGAGGAAAAACATGAAAGATAGGCATTCTCACGAGCAAAAATCCTAAACTTTTGTCTGTAAGTTGTCACAATCATATGGAACTATGCCTTCTGATTTCGTATTTTTCCATTAAAATAATCTTTTGTTCTGGAATTTTGAAGTTCTACAATTTACATGACCCCGAGCTCTCTTCATAATCCTTGTTCTCCATGTACACTTGATATCTTGCCACAACAATTTTACTATACTGACGGCTGGTAGGGATCTTTTGCCCCTAAAAGCCCTAATTTACATCAACTCTATCTTGCAGATAAATTCTTGCATCCCCACTATTCGCAATTTATTATCTTTCATGTTTGACTTGATTGAGACCTATCAAAAACATATCCGTTTTCAAATTCCTATTTACTGTAAGTTCTCACGCATGTTTAGATCAACCTGCAACTTGTTTCATGATTTTTCATTGCTTGTACAATTAGTTCTATATTTTTTTATCCCTCTGTGTCAAGAAGGGCAACTCTTGGACCGTAATCCAAGACATGTCTGACCCCCTGTCGGACTCAGGCGCAGGCCCTGTGAACGCGACGGCCCGATAGGCCGCATTTTGAGGTCTTGTCATGACAGCATTAACCATCGCATTTTGAACGTGACGGACACTGCCGTCGCGATCCATGCGCCTGTCCTGACCGACCTATCGCGACCTGTACAAGACCCTATCGCAATCTCATTTGACCCTGTCACGACCCTCATTAGGGTGCGTCGCGATCCGACTTTTTCCAGGAAAACCCATCCTTCTACAAGTCTTGTTCTTCTTCAGCTATTCCCATATCTTGTTAACTACTTTAGATACTGAAAAAACGAACTTGTAAGTATTGGTTATATTTTAACTAATAAAAGTCAATCACCTGACCTATCATATCTATGATTTCATGACACTTACGCACACTCTGAATCATCCAATTATGGCTTAATTTGGCATGAAATTATTTAATATGTCTGGTAATTTATGTAACTAAATTGCCATTATTAATAAGATTTGTCTTCGTTTCTCGCGATGTTTTGGAACATCGATACCGAAGCTCCACTGTCCTAGAATTCCTCTAGAACATCAAGCACTTGTTTCAATACACACTCTCTTGACTTGAACGAACTCTCCGTTGGATATTCCTTCTACCGGACTAGTGAGTCTTTATTCAAGGCCTCCGTAAGTCTCCTCTGTCCATGGATTCCCACATGGTTGACGAGTGGGTTGTACCCTAACACCTATGAAACCCTTTAGGGATCAATACAATCCAAACGGCCATTAGAAGTTCACTCTCATCTTGAATAATGCCGGACCTCTGGACTTATGCTTAACATGGCCAACGGAAAGGTAGTGAGTTCCACCTGACTGCCAACACCGAGTGCGCGAGTTGTGCAACTATTACTATCGCATGTTTACTCGACGTGTTACGTGCAATGTCCCCTAGCTCTCATCTCTACTTTACTCGCTCATCTATTCACGTTCTCTCTACTATCTCATCTATTTATCTAGTGCTCTCATCTAGTAATTGGTACTCTATATTGGCCATTGACTGATTGTCTAAAGGTAAACAATATAACCAATGCCTGGCAATATATAAGGGCCCGATCTGGTCCTGGGATGTGCGCCCAAAAGTGCTAGTGCCCATGGGAGTTAAATGATCAGAGTGTTTGGCATTACACTCAAGTGCAATCTATCTCGACTATCTATATGACAATCAAAAGTGCTATATTCTCTCGTTGTCTACAAGACAAGCAAAGTGCTATATTATAATCACTGTGCTATTGCTATACCTTGTGCTATTGTGCTATGGCCATCTTTCTATTTGTGCTGTACTCGACTCTCGTGCTATGCTTGGAAAGTTACGCTATTGTGTTCACGTGCTATCCTGCCATCTTTTACATGACTCTCTCGCTCTGTAATGAGTTATTATACTTTTAATACATTAATCATTTAAAGCCTGCTTGACTATTGAGATTTAAGTCTTACTGGGCGTTATCGCTCACCCTGCGTTATTTGTCGTTGTGTTTTCAGGTGAGACCAAGGATGAACTTTACACTCAAGAGGACGGAAACTACCAGGAGTGATGTCATGAGTATCCTAGCATCCTAGAAATATGTTAGAGTCTTAGTTAGTCTTTTACTATTAATTGGGCCCTATAGAATTGGCTCTGATATTAGTAGTTGTAACTTGACATTTGGAAAGTTATTAATGAAAGGTATTTGCTTTAGTATTATTCATTGTGCAATGGTTTGATGTCTAGTACTTGTTCTGCAGTCATTTACTTGCAACTGCCTCGCGTTCCGATATTCCGCGTCAGGGCGTGACAAGAATACTCACATCCAGCTGAGGGTAAATGTCAATGGCATCCTGGATAGACGCCAGCTACTCCTCCAAGGGGTGTGTGTCACGACACGACACCCAACACCGAGCTAGGGGCACGAGGCCCAGTTGCTCCAAGGTTCCCCTCCTCAAGCTGGGGAGGTAAAGATAGGCCCAGACCTGCAAGAGCATGAAGGCAGTCAGATCATAATTAATAGCATAAGGGCAGTGTAAGTAAAGGGGCAAGAGGAAGAAGAGTACCTGAAGAAAGGGGAAGAATCCGTTGATGGACGTCTATCAGTCGGAGGAGCCCAGACTTTTAAACTAATGCACCAGGAATGCTGCTCCTCACGCATAGCTCCCCACCTGGTCCAGATCCTCTAGAAGTGGCAGGAACCGGTAGTGGACCGTGTCGCCCCGTAGCAAACAGAAGTCTGCCCAGAAAGAATTTGAGGAAGCAATTCAAGTCCAAGTCTGCCTCAGCCCCTGGCTCACTAGCTAGGGTCTCCTTGCAACCCCTCACCAACCTCCGCAGCTGCTCGTCAGCTGTCTCAGCCGCCTCCCGACTAGTCTAGAAAAGTCCTAGACTCTCCTACAGCTCCACTCTAGAGATCAGAGAAGACCTGGGACCTACAGTCATGTCTAGGAGCCTACGTGCTAAGCCCTGGTAGCACGGGTAGGTGAAACTGCTCACCGGCCGTCCATATACTCTCAGCCCGGTGATCCTACTCACATCCTCCAGGCTGGGGATCATGTTCCCATGGGAGCACGAAGGTAGTCGCCTCTGCATCCCACCTGCTGTGCAGGGCCTGGGTGAGTGGTGCATCGGCCCTCATTCTCTCCATCCTCAGGACCTCTCCAAACCCCACCTCATCTATTCTATCTCTCTGGACCCCAGGGAAGGCCAGATACACGGCTAGCACAAGGATCCATGAAACTCGGGCCCTCATCTCACCCTGCAAGCACAGAAGAAGCAATTGCTCAATTTAATTAGGTTGTGTTTGGTTTCTCGGTTGAGGTCGCGTCAGCCCATTGGGCCGCGAAATTGTCGTGATGCCCCGATGCGTCGTAACATCCTAGAAGGCCGCGACCATGTTGCGTCAGTCTTGGCCGACGCATCGTTTTTGCGGTCCCCGACCCCGTCGCGACTACTGTTATCGCAATGGGGGCAAGCCGTCGCGTTCTTAGACGCGGACCGACCGGAACTTTCTTTGTCTGGTGGCCTTTCTCATGGGCCTCACGCCCTACATAGGCCCATAATGGGGCATCCACACTCATCCAACACCCAATCGAAGGGTTTTAGGGATTGGAGGCCTACCTTCTTCATGGCTTGCTCACGGGCCATTGCCGCCGCCCCCAGGTCGATTTCCGGTGCCTCTACCTCCGCCATTTCCACCTCCAGCGCCTCGTCCACTGGGATTTCCTCCGCGCGCCGCCGTGGCCTCCTCGCCGGTCGTTTCCCCTTCTCGCCACCGCCGCTGCTACCACCTCCTTCCATCGCCACTAGAGAAAGTGAGGGGGTGAGAAAGGAAAGGTGAGAGAGAGGGAGTGAGTGCGCAGAGAGAGTGAGAGGGAGAGGGTCGAATCACCCAAGGGATTGCCGGTGCTCAGAGAAGAGGTTTGTGAGCATGAGAGGGAAAAGAAAAGGGCTTTCTACGTTTTGAATCCTCGGATGGTGCCGCGACACCCATCTGTGTCGCGTTTATTTCACAACGGTCGTGTATACCGCTGTCACGGCCCGACACAGAATATCGGAGCGCGAAGGTAGTTGCAAGAAAATGGTATAGAGTGAGTACTAGACATCAAACCATTGCACATTGAATAATACTAAAGCAAATCTTTCTCATTAATAACTTTTCAAATGTCTAGTTACAACCAATAATATCAGAGCCATTCTATAAGGCCCAATTACATTACGAAAAGAAATAACTAACTACAACTCTAAGATAACATAATGACTCGAGGGTACTCCTAGCTTCAATCTTGATCATTCCCTTCCATGTGAGTGTATGTGTCATCCTCGGTCTCACCTGAGAACACAACATCAAATAACGTAGGGTGAGCGATAACGCCCAGTAGGACTTAAATCTCAGGCTCAAGCAGGCTTAAAATAATTAACACATTTAATGGCAGAGTATCTAAAGATAGCAGGTACAAGAGAGTCAAAATATAGCAAGAGATAGCACAATAGGTAACAAGATAGTACAATAGCACGAGAACGTGTATAGTTTCCAAAAATAGCACAAGTATCGAGTATAGCACGAATAGCAGGATGGCCATAGCACAACTAGCACGAGTATGGTAATAGCACGATGAGTGTAGCACTTGTTTGTCATTCTAGACATCGAGAGAGTATAGCACATTTTGTGTTTTGATTGTCATATAGATAGTCGAGATAGATAGCACTTGAGTGTAATGCCAAACACTCTGATCATTTAACTCCCATGGGCACTAGCACTTTCGGGCGCACATCCTAGGACCAGATCAGGCCCTTTATATATTGCCAGGCATTGGTTATATTGTTTATCTTTAGACAATCAGTCAATGGCCAATATAGAGTACCAAGAAGTAGATGAGAGCACTAGATGAATAGATGAGATAGTAGAGTGAACGTGAATAGACGAGCGAGTAGAGTACAGATGAGAGCTAGTGGACATTGCACGTAATGCGACGAGTAATAGGCGATAGTAACTGTTGCACAACACGCGCACGTCGTATTGGCAGTCAGGTGGAATTCACGATCTTCCTGCTGGCCATGTTATGCACAAGTCCAGAGGTCCGACGTGATTCAAGGTAAGAGCGAACTTCTAATAGCCGTTTGGACCATATCGATCCCTAAAGGTGTAATAGGTGTTAGGGTACAACCGGCTCGTCGACCATGTGGGAATCCATGATCAGAGGAGACTTACGGAGGCCTTGTGCAAGGGTTCACTAGTCCGGCGAAAGGAATATCCGACGGAGAGTTCACCACAAGCCAAGTATAGTGTGTATATAAAACAGGTGCTCGACGTTCTAGAGGAATTCTAGAACAGTGGAGCGTCGATATCGGTATATAAACAACGCAAGAAACGAATACAAGTCCTTTAAAATAGGGCCATTAATATACTTTATTGCAATAAATTCCCAGATACCATATGAGATATTTTATGCCAGATTTCAGTCATATATGGGTGGTTCATGTGTGTGCATGTGTAAGAGAAATCATAGATAGAAATAAGTCGTGAATATGTATTTTAATCATTCATGTAGCTCCATTTTTTAAAAACAAGTTTTTACTGGGGGTATAACTATAAAGGCGTAAGAATTATTTAGAAAGTGACATAAATAATTTTTATGGGTTTTCATCAAAATTCATGTGAAGGCGACATAGGGTTGTAAGGGTCGCGACAGGTACTATGGCGATCGCGACAGGAGCTTGTAAGGATCGCGACAGGGCTTGCAAATCAGGTACTGGAAACGTGATGGCTTACCTGTCGCCTTCTTGGTCGTGACGGGTAGGCTGTCGCAATCAACCCCAGAAGGCGACATATCGGGCAGTCGCGATCTGGTGGTCTGCGCCTGACTCTGACAGGAGTCAGACTAGACATTAGATTGCGGACCAGAACATTCAAATTTTGATACAGGGTCATATAGAAAATCATAACTAATTATATACATGATGAAAAAACACGAAGTCAGTGGCAAATGGAACTAGACATGCGAGAGTACTTCCAGTAATTAGGAATTTGAGAGAGAGCATCGTTTGAACATGGTTTAAGAACAAACAAGAACGAGTAACATAGAACATGACACAGGGAGCAAGATGGATTTAATTCGAGTAACATGCTCAACAGAAATTAGGGCTTTTGGGGTCAAAAGATCCCTAACAAGATCAAGTATTTACTATAAAAATTTCGTAGCTGGGATCAAGTGTACAAGGAGATAAGAATTAAACATGATGTCTCGGGTTATCATGTTTGCAGAACTTCAAAAATCAAGAACAAAAGATTGGCTCGATGAAAAAGATTGAAACAAGAGGGCTTTTGTCCTGGTGTATGGAACAATCTACAGATGGATTTAATTGAGTTTTGCTCGTGAGAATGCCTACCTTGACTCGATTTATCTTCTAGGGCTTAGAACTTCAAGAATGAGGAAGAAGCTCCAAGAACTCCTTCTCCCCACGAGATCCTCTCCTCCTTGGCCTCTTCTCCACGTCCAACAACCTTTGGCAACGAGCTAGGGTCGGCCAAGAGGGTTTAAGAGGTGTATTTATGTAAACACAAGTTCCTATTCCTACTACTACTCAAATTTCTCTTAATTCTGAGATTTCCTAACTCCACCTTTCCTCTCTTGCTTTCCAATCTCTAATTGGATTAGGATAGTACCTAAATTTGTGCTAGACTATATGGGGTAGGTTTAGGAATCCAATTCCAACTCTAATTGCACTTTTATTGCTTTAATAACCCTTTCCAATTTTGAGATAATTAAACTCCGAATTTAGGGTATTTTCTTATTATTCTGCCTTTGTAAATTCATATTTTGACCCAATAAATTCTAGAGGGTCCATTAAGCAAAGCCATTACTCTTTTCCATTTAATGGGTTTTATTTAATGCTCTTTTATTTAAATATCTATTTAGCTAGGTTTAATTCTTTATTAATTTTTTTATTTTTTATCTTAAAAATTCAGGTTGCTACATCCTCCCCCTCTTAAAAGAATTTGGTCCCCAAATTCATATGACCTTACAAGAGAGAATGACTTACCAAATAGATCAGGGTAGTTGCGTCTGATAATTCCTTCTGGTTCCCATGTGGCTTCTTCCACTCCGCGGTTATTCCATAAGACCTTCACCACGTGAATGGGACGATTCTGAGTTGTTGTACCTTCCGGTCCAATATCTTGATCGGCTTCTCTTCATACGTCATGTCCTTGTTTAACACCAGTCATCATGGCGAATGACATGTGTAGGATCGTACACATACTTTCTAAGCATGGAGACATGGAAGACATTGTGCACACTTGCCAAATTTGGCGGCAAGGCCAGTCTGTAAGCACACCAATCCTTTCAAGTACTTCGAAAGGACCAATGAATCTTGGACTAAGTTTTCCTTTCACTCCGAATTTTGAATACCTCGGGTAGGAGATACCTTTAATAGCACATGATCTCCTATTTGAAATTCCAGATCCCGTCTTCTCTTATCGGCATAGCTCTTCTGTCTAGACTGAGCAATCTTGAGTCGATCTCGTATCATCTGTATATCCCGGGTTGTACTTTGTACCATGTCAGGTCCTAACCATTGTTGTTCTCCACTTCATTCCAGCACACAGGAGATCTACAATTTCTGCCATAAAGTGCTTCAAATGGTGCCATTTTAATACTCGCCTGGTAACTGTTGTTATAGGCAAACTCAATCAAGGGTAAGTGTTCATTCCAATGACCATTGAAATCTATAATGCATGCTCTAACATGTCTCTACAATTTGATTGTCCTCTCAGTTTGTCCATCAGTCTGCGGGTGAAAGGCAGTACTAAAATTAAGCTTCGTACCAAGGGCAGTTTGCTGACCTTTCCAAAAATGAGAGGTAAACCTTGGATCTCGATCTGAGATAATAGATGACGGAATATCGTGCAACCGCACGATCTCCTTGACATATAATGCAGCTAGCACCTCCACAGACCATGTACTCTTTATGGGTAAGAAGTGCGCAGATTTGGTCAACCGGTCAACGATGACCCATATAGCGTCATGTCCACCACGAGTTCTGGGTAAACCCATGATGAAGTCCATTCCAATGCTTTCCCACTTCCATTCTGGGATATCTAGTGGTCTGAGCACACCGGCAGGGCGCATATGTTCTGCTTCACTTGTTGACATGTGAGGCAATGAGCTACATGCTCGGCTACTTCCCTCTTCATATTCGGCCACCAAAATGTTCTTTTCATGTCTTGATACATTTTGGTACCTCCTGGATGAATAGTGTACTTAGTTTGATGAGCTTCATCCATTAGTTTCCTTTTTAGGGCTTCGTTGTCTGGGACACAAGTTCTCCCTTGGAATACTAACCTTCCATCTTCAGTCATGGCAAAATCTGGTCTGTCCGCTAAGGTTTCCTTGACACAAACCAAGAATGGATCGTTGTCCTGTTGCATCTTGATTTCCTCCAGCAGATCGGATTGGATCTTAGATTGGCAATCAAAACATGATCATCCCTATGTTCAATATTTAAGTCTAGCCTCGCGAATTGTTCAAGTAATTGCATCTCGCCAAGGACTAGACTTGAGATAGATGCCATTGGCTTTCTACTAAGAGCATCAGCCACGGCGTTTCCCTTACCTGGATGGTACTGGATGTTGAAATCGAAGTCCTTTAGATATTCTAACCATCTTCTCTGCCTCATGTTGAGTTCTTTTTGGGAGAATAGGTACTTTAGACTTTTATGATCTGATAGACAGTGAATTGCTCACCATAGAGATAGTGCCTCCAGATTTTTCAAGGCGAAGACCACAGCAGCCAGCTCGAGATCATGTACAGGGTAGTTGACTTCATGTGTCTTCAATTGTTTGAAGAATAGGCGATGACCTTCTCCTTTTGCATGAGTACACATCCTAGCCCGATTCCTGAGGCATTGGTGTAGACAGAGAAACTTCTCCCTCTACTGGTAGAGCGAGAACAGGTGCTGAGGTAAGGCAGTCTTTGAGGGTTTGGAAACTTTTCTCACACTCTTTACTCCAGGAGTAGGGATTCTCCTTTCGTGTCAGACGCGTGAGAGGAACACGATCCTTGAGAAGTCCTTGATGAACCGCCTATAGTAGCCAGCCAGTCCTAGGAAGCTTCTTATCTCGGTGACGTTGGTTGGTCTCTCCCAGTTGAGTACAGCTTCGACTTTGGAGGGATCAACAGAGATGCCGTCTTTGAGATGACATGGCCCAAGAAAGACACTTCCTCGAGCCAGAACTCGCACTTGCTTAATTTTGCATATAGTTTGTTGTCTCGTAAGACTTGCAGTGCGGTCCTCAAGTGTTCTTCATGATCTTCCTTGGTCTTTGAATATATGAGGATATCGTCGATGAAGACGACCACAAATTTGTCAAGTATGGCCGATATATGTTGTTCATGAGTTGCATAAAGGCTGCAGGAGCATTGGTTAGACCAAAAGGCATAACAACAAATTCGTAATGTCCATACCTGCTCCTGAAGGCCGTTTTGAAGATATCGTCATCCTTGATCCTCATTTGGTGATAGCCAGATCGAAGATCGATCTTGGAGAAATATTGCGCTCCAGAAATTTGGTCGAATAGTTCGTCGATCCTAGGCAATGGATATTTGTTCTTGATGGTAAGCTGATTGAGTTGTGATAGTCGATGCACAGCCTCATTGACCCATCCTTCTTTTTGACGAATAGCACAGGTGCTCCCCAAGGGGAGGTACTTGGTCTGATGAACCCCTTCTCTAGCAGCTCCATCAGTTGTGCTTTTAGTTCTTTCAGTTCGGCAGGTGACATCCGGTATGGTTGACGCGATACTGGTGCAGCTCCAGGAGTCAACTCAATGGCAAAGTTGACGTCGCGTTCAGGAGGGACTCCGGGTAAGTCTTCACGGAATACATCTGGGTAGTCCTGGACTATGTTGATGTCTTCTATTTTTGAACCCTTTTTCGACTATGACGGCCGCAAGGAAAGCAAAACATCCTTTCCTTATCATGTTATGGGCTTTTAAGGCTGAGACTAGAGACATCCGCTTCTTATGTCTGATCCCAGTGAATGCTAATTCAGGAAAGTAACTAAACGTCACCCTTCCTTTCTTACAATCGACGCTTGCCCCATATGTGGACAACCAGTCGGCTCCCAATATGACATCATACCCTTCCATGGACATACATACCAGGTCGGCCTTTAGGTTATGGTCTCCGATCATTACATCGGCAGATGGAAAGTATTGGTTTAGTTCTCCTCTCCCCCAAGGGTGTTGTGACAGAGAATTCACAACCCATGGTTGTAGGTTTTGCAGTCAGGGTATCAGCAAAGTGTTGAGATATAAATGAATGAGTAGCTCCAGTATCAAATAACACAAATGCTGGCAAGGAAAAGACTTGCAGGGTACCTTCTACCACGCCACCTTCCTCGATGGTTTCTTCATTGTGCAGGGCTTGCAGCCTACCCTGTTTCTTAGGCATAGCAGTGCGCCTCTCATTTTCTTTCAGCATCGGGCACTCGGGTATGCGATGCTCACGACTTCCACAGCGCAGACACGCTCCGGCTTTTCTCCAGCATCATCACCGTGTGACCAGGTTTGTCACAGTGTTTGCAGTGGCTCTTTGTTGGAGTGTTGGGGATGAAGACCTTGGGTTTCCTATCTTGGCTGGATCCCTCAGTTGGGTGGAAAGGACGCTTTTTGCCGTTGGTCGGCTTTGGCAGATGCTGGTCCGATGTCATTTCTTTCTTTACGAACTTCCCCTTGATACGGTCAGTGAAGTCCGTAGCATCTTCTAGTAGCTGGGCCTTCTTAACCATCTGGCATAAGTTTGTATGTCGAGTGGCGCCAGTTGAGTAATGTACTGAGGCTTAGGCCATTTAGAAAGCGCTTAGCCTTCATTCTCTCAGTGTTGATCAGATGTGCAGCATATTTTGCCAGTCTAGAAAACTGGGCTTCATATTCTGCTACTGTCAGGCTTCGCTGTTTAAGAGCAGCGAATTCAGCAGCTTTCTTTTCCTGTACTCGTTCAGAGAAGTACTTAGCATTATAAGCTTCCTTAAATTCGGCCCAAGTAAATTGGTCGTTAGCTTTTGTGGCTTCCACGGACTCCCACCATGCGCGGGCATCCTTCTCCAGTTGGAATGTCGCTAATAGGAGTTTGTCTCCGTCCGCACATTGCATTACACGGAAGATCCTTTCCGTTTCCTTTAGCCAGTGCTCCGCTTCATCTGGATCCGTAGACCCACTGAACCTAGGCGGGTTCAGACCCTTGAAATTGCGATGCAGCTCGCCTGCACCTGGTTGGTTCCCTCCGCGGTTACCACCGCCTTGCTGGGTGGCTTGTAGTATGGCACGAGTCAGTTCCTGGAGGGATTGTTGCATGCCTCTCATCTGGGCACGTTCCGCAGTCATTGTAGCTGTTTAGTTCCTACAAAATAGTTTGATAGTTATAATGCTGATTAAAAGTTTAATTTGTGCGTGTGTGAGTTTATTTTAGCTAATTACCCATGGTTCTACCCACATCTCTCATAGGTAGGATTACTGACTCTTAGTCGAGGCTGGTCAACCTAGATCACCCTATACTTAGAATAACCTAGGCTCTGATACCACAAAACTGTCACGCCCCGACGCGGAATATCGGAGCGCGAAGGCAGTTGCAAGAAAAGGGTATAGAGCGAGTACTAGACATCAAACCATTGCACATTGAATAATACTAAAGCAAATCTTTCTCATTAATAACTTTTCAAATGTCTAGTTACAACCACTAATATCAGAGCCATTCTATAAGGCCCGATTACATTGCGAAAAGAAATAACTAACTACAACTCTAAGATAACATAATGACTCGAGGGTACTCCTGGCTTCACTCTTGGTCATTCCCTTCCTCGTGAGTGTATGTGTCATCCTCGGTCTCACCTGAGAACACAACATCAAATAACGTAGGGTGAGCGATAACGCCCAGTAGGACTTAAATCTCAGGCTCAAGCAGGCTTAAATAATTAACGCATTTAATGGCAGAGTATCTAAAGATAGCAGGTACAAGAGAGTCAAAATATAGCAAGAGATAGCACAACAGGTAACAGGATAGCACAATAGCACGAGATCGAGTATAGTTTCCAAAAATAGCACAAGTATCGAGTATAGCACGAATAGCAGGATGGCCATAGCACAACTAGCACAAGTATGGTAATAGCACGACGAGTATAGCACTTGTTTGTCATTCTAGACATCGAGAGAGTATAGCACGTTTGTGTTTTGATTGTCATATAGATAGTCGAGATAGATAGCACTTGAGTGTAATGCCAAACACTCTGATCATTTAACTCCCATGGGCACTAGCACTTTCGGGCGCACATCCCAGGACCAGATCGGGCCCTTTATATTGCCAGGCATTGGTTATATTGTTATCTTTAGACAATCAGTCAATGGCCAATATAGAGTACCAAGAAGTAGATGAGAGCACTAGATGAATAGACGAGATAGTAGAGTGAACGTGAATAGACGAGCGAGTAGAGTACAGATGAGAGCTAGTGGACATTGCACGTAATGCGACGAGTAACAGGCGATAGTAACAGTTGCACAACACGCGCACGTCGTATTGGCAGTCAGGTGGAATTCACGATCTTCCCTGGCCATGTTATGCACAAGTCCAGAGGTCCGACGTGATTCAAGGTAAGAGCGAACTTCTAATAGCCGTTGGATCATATCGATCCCTAAAGGTGTAATGGGTGTTAGGGTACAACGGCTCGTCGACCATGTGGGAATCCATGATCAGAGGAGACTTACGGAGGCCTTGTGC
This sequence comes from Colocasia esculenta, assembly GCA_014218235.1. Classification (NCBI taxonomy): domain Eukaryota; kingdom Viridiplantae; phylum Streptophyta; class Magnoliopsida; order Alismatales; family Araceae; genus Colocasia; species Colocasia esculenta. The sequence continues at coordinate 83,097,706 of CM024762.1, forward strand.
AAGGGTTCACTAGTCCGGCGAAAGGAATATCCGACGGAGAGTTCACCACAAGCCAAGTAAAGTGTGTATATAAAACAGGTGCTCGACGTTCTAGAGGAATTCTAGAACAGTGGAGCGTCGATATCGGTATATAAACAACGCAAGAAACGAATACAAGTCCTTTAAAATAGGGCCATTAATATACTTATTGCAATAAATTCCCAGATACATATGAGATATTTTATGCCAGATTTCAGTCATATATGGATGGTTCATGTGTGTGCATGTGTAAGAGAAATCATAGATAGAAACAAGTCGTGAATATGTATTTTAAATCATTCAATATAGCTCCATTTTTAAAACAAGTTTTTACTGGGGGTATAACTGTAAAAGGCATAAGAATTATTTAGAAAGTGACAGAAATATTTTTATGGGTTTTCATCAAAATCTGTGAAGGTGACATAGGGTTGTAAGGGTCGCGACAGGTACTAGGCAAATCGCGACAGGAGCATGTAAGGATCGCGACAAGGCTTGCAACGGTACTGGAACGCGACGGCTTACCTGTCGCCTTCTTGGTCGCGACGGGTAGGCTGTCGCAATCGGCCCCAGAAGGCGACATATTGGGCAGTCGCATCTGGTGGTCTGCGCCTAACTCTGACAGGTGTCAGACCGGACATTGGATTACGGACCAGAACTGTGACGGCCCTCATTATACCGGATACGGTTATACCAACCCACTCGTATAGCAGAGTCCTCACAGTGACATTTACCCAAACGATACAACAGCTGAGATACACGCGAATATACAACAGAGTAGCGGAAGTAAAGACATCTGTCTTCATTCATTCATCATCCACATTAAGCATACATGAAGTTGCGATTAACACAAGAACTAAAGTTCACATAATTTAAACTGCTGAAATTTAATACATAATGTCACACTTATACATCCTTTTCATGATAATTCTAATACAATGTTCAAATTACATACTATGAAATACCTAGTCACAAGAAACTCCAAAACTAGCTAATCTCCGCGCTCGGAGTCCGTCTCTGCTGCCTCCTCCAAAGGTGCAACGTCACCAACTACACCTGTACGCCGAAGCAAGGAGTGAGTCCTAGAGACTCAGCAAGCAACCACTACCCATAAATACACGTATAAGTCTTAGTGGTTTCTACATGCACATTTACAATTAGCAACACATGGCATGCTATCTTTAAAGTTCAACCTATCATGAAAGTTTTACAACTTTTACATGGATCATGCTTTAGATTTCTAAGGATAAAATTACCTATCACATGTTCTCTATTCCATTTACTCATGAAATTTTGCCTTTAAAGAACCAAGACATGAGAGCTACCACATGAATATTGTGCATGCATGAAAGGAAAACATGACTAGCATGGATCTTACATGTTTTAAACACATACATAAACATTTCACATGCTTTAAGTTGCTGTTTCACATGGTTTGTGGCTATAAACCTATACATGAAGCTACAATATTGCAAACATATCATGTGAATAAAAATCATGCTATCTTGTACCCGTTTTCACCAATATCCCTAACATGGATCTAGACATCTATGCACATAATAACATGATGATAATAACATAATCACTGATTCACATGATTTCAGATTTGTCTCACATGGATTTCAACATCATACCCTCTCATTTTCAAATTCCACATTTTCTTTACACAAGTTTCCTCTTTCACATATTTGCACTTTACACATACACATTTCACATTTGTTCACTTACACATTTACACATGAACACATTACACATTACAATTACACATTTTAGGTGCCGTGACACATAGTCCAAACCACCAAAGAAGGACATATACAAATCACATTACACATAGACGCCATCTCTAGGCATTCCAATGGCGACTCTTGGACTGCGCAGACCGGGAGAACAAGTCTCCACCCTAACCAGTGGTACTTTGTCCACCTCCAGGATTTCCCCCTAATGCCCTTAGGGTTCTCTAGTTTCCCCTAATGCCCTTAGGGGCACTTACCATGAACTTTCTCAGGGGACTTTTCCCTGATACAGCTCCACTGCCCTCTACAGAAGCAGTGTCACATTGGCACAGTTACACTTTTACACTTTTACGATTTACACATGGTTTTACACATAGCACTTTATCTCATTCACTTTCTCACTCACATGCACATCTCTGTTTTCCTAACATGGCACTACAGATTTCAGGAGCTTAACACATAGTAATTTCACCATTCAAGTTAGGTTTAAGCACTATCTAATCACGTTACGATTCTACGTAGATTTCTATAATTTACATGGAAATACATAACTTCTTATATACTGGTCCAAATGACCTGAAATTTTAACCACATGCTATTTTAGGGTTCTAGATCATACACTCAATTTTTAGATTTTTCTGAGCTAATGGAATTTACAGTAAATAAACACCTATTTAGCATGCTATTCACAACTTAAGTTAACATGGGGTTTAACATTTCATGCGATTTTTGCCACTTGCTGTTTTAACCAGAGATTACTATCATATACATGATCTGAGAATACAGAACTATCCTAAATCATACAATCACAAATCGATCACCACAAACCATTCTTGCATGTCCTCCTATTTACGAGCGAATTTATTTGCACTCATGCAAGCAATGGACAAATTATCAAATTGAGAATACATATACTGATCTACAAATCTTCATGCTCTGAAAAAACTAAGGCATTCAGACTAATCCTAACCATGAACATGGATTGACAAGATTATCACATTTATGCTTACAAGCTCATGAGATACACTTTTCTAACATCACCATCACACACCACACTCATCCACACACCACAATTGACAATATACATAGTGTATAGGGTTACCATATATCCTCATCACGGAAACCATACCGAAATAGTGTATAGGAAGGGCAGAACAGGTCACTGTTCTGTCCAGAGGAACTTGGCGGCCGTCTCTAGGCCGCTGACTCAGGGTCAGCGGCATGGTCGATGGACGCCAAGCATGATATCGGCGTCCATTGACCTTGCCGTCATGCAGGTCTGTGCAGAAACACAGACCCGAGCTCTCAAACTTGGGTGAATGGGAGGGTCTAGGACTCGAGGAAAATCCATAAAAATGATAGAAACGACCTAGACACTACGGAAACTCATGGATAGGTCACTTGCCTTTTAAAAATTCCACCAAGGGATCTAGGCTCGGTGAAGCTCTCCTTGGGCTGTCCCAAGAAGCCTCCAAATGAACTCTCCTCCGGTTCTTGAGCGAGATCCCCAGCAAGCCGAGGTCGGGGAAGCCTCCTCGATGATCCTTCTAGCCTCCTTTGCAGTGGAACGCCGGATCAAGCTTCAGAAGTTGGATTTTGGGGTGGAAAAGGGGTGGTTTATCTCAGTTTTCTTCTAGGGTTTTCTTCTCTCTTTTCCTCCTCTTGCAAGGGTGAAGATAGGAGGGGAAGAGGCCATTTCGGGTTCAGACATAAGGGAGCCTCTCTCCCACTCGCCAGGTGACTTGACAGCCTTCAGAGCCGTTGGGGACAGTCCCCCAATGGTTGGCTTTCTTGTTCAGAAGCTTGCAGCTCTGCTGCGCATGCAGGCCAGAGAGATTGGCGTCCATATCGCTGGACGCCAGGATTAGTGTTGGCGTCCATGTCTGGACGCTGACACCACCTAAACGGCTAGGGTTGACGCCAGATGGCCTTCGGCTAGAAGTCTAAATATGCAGAAAACCATGCATACCATGCGTATATACATGCAATATGTATATGGTATTATATCCATACTATCACCATGCAATACATACATTATTTATATTTAATATAACACATGCACACACTTATACTAATTAATACGTACGTAAATATGTACATACATACACAAGCACAAATATACACACATAATACAAATAATGCGACGGAATTCGAGGGCCTTACACCCTCTCCCCCTTAAAGAAACTTCGTCCTCGAAGTTAGAACGACACTACTCAAACAAAAGGGGATATTTCTTCTTCATCGCATCCTCAAGCTCCCACGTAGCCTCCTCACGTATGAAGTTCCGCCATAGAACTTTCACCGACGCAATACTCTTGTTCCGGAGATGGTGAACCTTCCGGTCAAGAATGGCTACTGGTTGCTCGACATACGAAAGATCTGGCTGGATCTCCACTGGCTCATGACTAATCACATGAGACGGATCTCGGACATACTTCCTGAGCATAGATACGTGGAATACCGGGTGAACGCTAGCCAAAGCTGGGGGTAATGCTAGCTCATACGCCACGCTGCCCAAACGTCTGAGAATCTCATATGGCCAATGAATCTAGGGCTTAGCTTGCTATGCCTGCCAAATCTGACAACACCTCGAGTAGGCGATATCTTCAAGAAGACATGATCGCCAACTCGAACTCCAAATCCTTTCTCCTGTTGTCGGCATAACTCTTCTGCCTATCCTGTGCCGCAACAAGCCTTTTCTTGATAAGCTGGATCTTATCCGAAGTTTCCTGAACTAACTCCGGTCCGATCAATTGCCTATCACCATCTCCTCCCAACATAAAGGAGATGCAGGGCCTACCATACAACGCCTCGAATGGACCATACCAATACTAGCATGAAAGCTGTTGTTGTAGGCGAACTCCACAAGAGGTAAATGACGCTCCCAATCATCCTTCCAATCCAGAACACACGCTCTCAACATATCCTCGAGCGTCTGGATAGTCCTCTCGGACTGTCCATCGGTCTGGGGATGAAACGCCGAACTGAGCTTCAGCTCCGAACCTAACGCATCCTGAAGACCCTTCCACAATCTCGAAGTAAATCTCGGATCTCGATCCGAAATGATCGACTTCGGCACACCATGCAATCTAATGACACTACTAACATACAATCTAGCTAAACTCTCTACTGACTGCTTCTTCTTCATAGGCAAGAAATGAGCAATCTTCGAGAATCTATCTACCACTACCCAAATCGAGTCATTGCCCCTTCTAGATCGAGGCAACCCGATACGAAGTCCATAGTGACAGCTTCCCACTTCCACACTGGGATATCCATCCTCTGCATAAGGCCAGATGGTCGCTGCCGCTCGGCTTTCACTTGCTGACATACTAGACATCTAGACACATAATCCGCAACATCCTTCTTCATGCGGACCACCAAAATGATCTCTTCAGGTCTTGATACATCTTAGTGTTACCCGGATGAATAGAGAATCGCGACTATGAGCCTCCGCTAACACATGCTCACGGACATCTACTACATCAGGGACACAAACACGGTGCTGAAATCTAATCACACCGTCCTCATCACGAGCAATGCCCGCCTTACCCACTAACTCTAACAATCTAGGGTCGGCTTTCTGCTGCTCAATCACCTCATCCAAGACTGAGGATCTAAGGGATAGCTGAGCTACAAAAGCCTGACACAACGATGGCTCTAACTCGGTCATAGAGCACGCTGCATCCTCCAACATCTTCCATTCCTGCTGGAGCGAAGACCTCTTTCTACTAAGAGCATCCGCTACGACATTCGCCTTTCTAGGGTGATACTGAAGGTCGAAGTCATAGTCCTTCAAGAACTCAATCCATCTTCTCTGCCTCAGGTTTAATTCCTTTTGTGAGAAAAGATACTTCAAGCTCTTGTGGTCGGTAAACACCTCAAATCTGACACCATAAAGATAGTGCCTCTAGATCTTTAGTGCATGAACCACTGCTGCGAGCTCCAAATCATGAGTCGGATAGTTCCTCTCATGCTCCTTCAACTGACGAGAAGCATAAGCCACTACCCTTTCTTGCTGCATGAGCACACAGCCTAACCGATCCGTGCACATCCGTATAGATGGCAAAGCCCTCTAGACCACTAGGCAATACCAATACCGGAGCAGAAGTAAGCTTAGCTTCAATAGCTGAAAGCTACGCTCACATGCCTCAGACCATACGAACTTCTCACCTTTCTGGTCAGCTTGTCAAAGGGGCGGCGATGGATGAGAAACCCTCAATGAATCGCCGATAGTAACCAGCTAACCCAAGGAAACTACGAATCTCCGAAGGGGTCTGGGGAATCTCCCAATCCATAACTACCTGAACCTTTGCTGGATCAACTGCAACACCAGTGCCGGAGATAACATGCCCGAGAAAGTGAACCTCGCGCAACCAGAACTCGCACTTGCGGAACTTCGCATACACTTGTGCTCACGAGAACTCTAAGACTAGCCTCAAATGCTGACGGTGCGGCCTCATCCGGAGAATAGACCAACACGTCATCAATGAACACAACAACAAAGCTATCTAAATATACGGAAAAACACCACTGTTCATGAGGTCCATGAACGCTGCAGGGGCGTTGGTCAATCCGAAAGGAAGGACCAAGAACTCATAATGTCCATAACGGGTTCTAAATGCCGTCTTGGACACATCCTCACTCCTGAATCCTCAACTGATGATACCAGATCGCAAGTCAATCTTGGAAAAGACTGATGCCTCTCGCAACTGGTCAAACAGATCATCAATCCAAGGTAAGGGATACCTGTTCTTCACAGTCACTTGGTTCAACTTCCTATAATCAATACACAACTGAAGTGACCCGTCTTTCTTCTTGACGAATAATACAGGTGCGCCCCAAGGGGAAACACTAAGGTGAATGAATCCCTTATCAAGCAATTCTTGTAGTTGCTTCCTCAATTCTGCTAACTCTGCAGGTGCCATCCGGTATGGGGCCTTCGAGATAGGAGAGGTGCCTGGAAGCAACTCTATAGTGAACTCTATCTCCTATCCGGTGGCAATCCAGACAAGTCATCGGGAAAAACATCTGGAAAATCCTGCACCACATCGATCTCTGCAAGAGTCAGTGACGAACCAGCATCGGGTACTAGCATAACGCTGGCAAGAAATGCGTCACAACCTTGTTCACCATGCGCATCGCCTTCATGGCAGAGATAACTAACTTTCCCGCTGAGTTCTTTGGCAAGGGATGAGAGAACTCGTCCTCACCAGGAATGCGAAAAAAACAATCTTCTTCCTACGACAATCCACTAACGCATAGTGCTCTCTAGCCAATCCAGACCAAGAATACAATTATAGTCCTTCATCTTTAGCAAGAAGAAACACCCATCTAGGAATCTATCCTCAATGCACACAGGTAACGACGGAATGCACTTCCTAGTCGATACCGTACCCGCAGGGGTGTGCACAGACAAAGGAACCTCTAACTCCTCAGACTCTATGCCTGACTCTAGGGCTAACTGCCTAGCGAACCATCGGAAATGAACGAGTGAGTAGCACCCGTATCAAACAAAACCCGAGCGTGCACACCGAAAAGCAAAACCGTACCTTCGGTGACATGCTCCGCCTGCTCGGCGTCCTCGCGAGCTAAAGCAAACACTCGAGCTGGGGCTCGAGGCCTTCCTGGTCTTCCTGTAGCTGGCGCGGCTGCCGCTACTGCTGGTGCTGGCACTCCACACTGAGCTCCTTGCTGAAGTCTTGGGCAATCATTGATCTTATGGTCGCTGCTCCCGCACTTCAAGCATCTACCCGCCACCAACCAACACTCGGAACCACCATGGGTCTTCCGTAGTGGGGACACTCCTTCTTCACCCAGGGGAACGTACAGAAGGTACCTGAGAGTTGCTGACTGCCACTGGTTTCTGCGGTGTCTGGTACACCGTCTTCTCTTATCCTGCCGCTGGAATATCGCTGCCGGCCTCTTCTGCGAAGCCTTCTTCTTCTCCAGATATTGCTCCATTCTCCCTCCTATCTGCAGGCAGCGCTGAGGGCCTCGTCTAGCGTGCGTGGTCAAACGCCACGAGTCTCATCCTTAGTGATGGTTTGAGACCCATCATCGAATTTCTTGGTCTTTCTACGCTCATCCTCTATGATATGCGGTGCATATTTAGAAAGTTCAGAAAACCTTGCCTCGTATTCCAGGACGGTCATTGATCCTTGCGTCAGGGAAAGGAATTCTTGCTCCATCTTGTCCTGGATATGCTCTGGGACGAACTTGGCTCGGAAGAGCCTCACGAACGCGTCCACGCTACGTCTACTGCTCCGTCCTCAAAGCGTGTACGTAGTAGGGAGGACCACCATACATCAGCTCTCTCCTTCAATACACCTCCATAAGCACCAACTAACAAATCTAACTGACAAACAACATACAAGCATAAACTAAAGCATACCTGTAGCATGTAGGTGGCTAATGTCACCTTATCCTCATCAGGACACCTGATAGCTCGGAAGATTTTCTCTGTCTCCCTCATCCAGCTTTCTGCCATTAATGGATCACTCTCCCCCTTAAAAGAGGGTGGGGTCATTCTTGAATCGCTCCATGATGGAAGGTCCACCATGGTCCTGAGCTGGTGCCTGAGCCTGCTACATTAACAATAAACAATATACGATAAACACAATATCATGCAATTTAAATAGCAAAGCTACTTAGTTGTTTCATTATTCTACTGGGCCTCCAACTGGGCCATGGAGTGCTGCCTGGGTGTGAGCCTGCGTCTGCATGGCTTGCACCAAACCTTGCATGAATACTCCGTAGTCCACTGGCGATGGTGGGGAAAGCAGGACCCTGTGGGGCCGGGCCTGCTGCTCTGCCCGCTCCTCACGCCTCTGCTCGTCGTCGCGAGCTGGCACACCTCCACGTCGTCCACGGGAAGTCATGGCTGTAATAAAATTTCAGCCACCATTAGAGCTAGGTTACTAAGTTTTCTAACCATTTTCTTATCTATCTTTCACTTCTTATTAGTGTTTTCTACACATGTGGACATACTTAGCATGCAATGGGGATGATGACTTAGCTATATTCATGTGTAATCTCAACCGGTCGCTCTGATACCAATCTCTGTGACGGCCCTCATTATACCGGTACGGTTATACCAACCCACGTCGGTATAGCAAGAGTCCTCACAGGGACATTTACCCAAACGATACTAACAGCTGAGATACACGCGAAATACAATAGAGTAGCGGAAGTAAAAGACATATGTTTCCTTCATTCATCATCCACATTAAGCATACATGAAGTTTGCGATTACAACAAAGAACTAAAGTTCACATAATCTAAATGCTGAAATTAAATACATAATGTCCACACTTATACATCCTTTTCATGATAATTCTAATACAATGTTCAAATTACATACTATGAAATACACGAGTCACAAGAAACTCCAAAACTAGCTAATCTCCGCGCTCGGAGTCCGTCTCTGCTGCCTCCTCCAAAGGTGCCACGTCACCAACTACACTGTACGCCGAAACAAGAAGTGAGTCCAGAGACTCAGCAAGCAACACTACCCTAACATACACGTATAAGTCTTAGTGGTTTCTACATGCACATTTACAATTTGTAACACATGGCATGCTAGTCATTTAAAGTTTCAACCTATCATGAAAGTTTTACAACTTTATACATGGATCATGCTTTCAGATTTCTAAGGATAAAATTTACCTATCACATGTTCTCTATCCATTTACTCATGAAATTTTGTCTTTAAAGAACCAAGACATGAGAGCTACCAACATGAACATTGTGCATGCATGAAAGGAAACACACTAGCATGGATCTTACATGTTTTTAAACACATACATAACCGTTTTCACATGCTTTAAGTTGCTGATTTCACATAGTTTAATGGCTATAAACCTATACATGAGAGCTACAATATTGCGTAAAAACATATCATGTGAATAAACATTCATGCTATCTTGTACCCGTTTCACCAATTATCCCTAACATGGATTCTAGACATCTTTGCACATAATAACATGATGATAATACATAAATTCACTGATTTCACATGATTTCAGATTTGTCTCACATGGATTTCAACATCATACCCTCTCATTTCAATTCCACATTTTTTTTACACAAGTTTCCTCTTTCACATATTTGCACTTTACACATACACATTTCACATTTGTTCACTTACACATTTACACATGAACATTTACACATTACACATTTAGGTGCCGTGACACATAGTCCAAACCACAAAGAAGGACATATACACATCACATATACACATAGACACCATCTAGGCATTCCAATGGCGACTCTTGGACTGCGCAGACTGGGAGAACAAGTCTCCACCCTAACCAGTGGTACTTGTCCACCTCCAGGATTCCCCCTAATGCCCTTAGGGTCACTTACACATTGAACTTTCTCAGGGGACATTTCCCTGATACAGCTCCACTACCCTCTACGGAAGCAGTGTCACATTGGCACAGTTACACTTTACACATTTTACCGATTTACACATGGTTTTACACATAGCACTTTTTATCTCATTCACTTTCTCACTCACATGCATATCTCTGTTTTTCCTAACATGGCACTACAGATTTCAGGAGCTTAACACATAGTAATTTCACCATTCAAGTTAGGTTTAAGCACTATCTAATCGCGTTTCGATATTATACGTAGATTTCTATAATTTAGGAAAATACATAACATCTTATATACTGGTCCAAATGACTTGAAATTTTAACCACATGCTATTTTCGAGTTCTAGATCATACACTCAATTTTCATATTTTTCTGAGCTAAATAGAATTTACAGTAAATAAAACACCTATTTAGCATGCTATTCACAACTTAAGTTAACATGGGTTTAACATATCATGCGATTTTGCCACTTGCTGTTTTAACAGAGATTACTATCATATACATGATCTGAGAATACAGAACTATCCTAAATCATACAATCACAAATCGATCACCGCAAACCATTCTTGCATGTCCTCCTATTTACCGAGCCGAATTTATTTGCAACTCATGCAAGCAATGGACAAATTATCAAAATTGAGAATACATATACTGATCTACAAATCATCATGCTCTGACAAAACTAAGGCATTCAGACTAATCCTAACCATGAAACATGGATTGACAAGATTATCACAATTTATGCTTACAAGCTCATGAGATACACTTTTCTAACATTCACCATCACACACCACACTCATCCACACACCACAATTGACAATATACATAGTGTATAGGGTTACCATATATCCTCATCACGGAAACCATACCGAAAATAGTGTATAGGAAGGGTAGAACAGGTCACTGTTCTGTCCAGAGGAACTTGGCGGCGGTCTCTGGCCGCTGACTCAGGTCAGCGGCATGGTCGATGGACGCCAAGCATGATATCGCGTCCATTGACCTTGCCGTCAATGCAGGTCTGTGCAGAAACATAGACCCGAGCTCTCAAACTTGGGTGAATGGGAGGGTCTAGGACTCGAGGAAAAATCCATAAAAATGATAGAAACGACCTAGACACATACGGGAACATCATGGATAGGTCACTTGCCTTTTAAAAATTCCACCAAGGGATATAGGGCTCAGTGAAGCTCTCCTTGGGCTGTCCCAACAAGCCTGCAAATGAACTCTCCTCTGGGTTCTTGAGCGAGATCCACAGCAAGCCGAGGTCGGGGAAGCCTTCCTCGATGATCCTTCTAGCCTCCAGTTACAGTGGAACGCCGGATCAAGCTTCAGAAGTTCGGATTTTTGGGTGAGAAAAGGGGGGGGGGGGTTTTTCTCTCAGTTTTCTTCTAGGGTTTTCTTCTCTCTTTTCCTCCTCTTGCAAGGGTGAAGAGAGGAGTGGGAAGAGGCCATTTCGGGTTCAGACATAAGGGGAGCCTCTCTCCCACTCGCCAGGTGACTTGACAGCCTTCAGAGCCGTTGGGGACAGTCCCCCAATGGTTGGCTTTCTTGTTTCAGAAGCTTGCAGCTCTGCTGCGCATGCAGGCCAGAGAGATTGGCGTCCATATCGCTGGACGCCAGGATTAGTGTTGGCGTCCATGTCTGGACGCTGACACCACCTAAACGGCTAGGGGTTGACGCCAAGATGGCCTTCGACCAGAAGTCTAAAATATGCAAAAAAACCATGCATACCATGCGTATATACATGCAATATGTATATGGTATTATATCCATATATCACCATGCAATACATACATTATTTATATTTAATATAAACTCATGCACACGTACTTATACTAATTAATACGTACGTAAATATGTACATATATACACAAGCACAAATATACACACATAAATACAAATAATGCGACGAAATTCGAGGGCCTTAAAAGAACATTCAAATTTTGATACAGGGTCATATAGAAAATCATAACTAATTATATACATGATGAAAAATCACGATATCAGTGGCAAATGGAACTAGACATGCGAGAGTACTTCCAGTAATTAGGAATTCGAGAGAGAGCATGGTTTGAACATGGTTTGAGAACGAACAAGAACGAGTAACATAGAACATGACACAGGGAGCAAGATGGATTTAATTCGAGTAACTGCTCAACAGAAATTAGGGCTTTCGGGGTCAAAAGATCCCTAACAAGATCAAGTATTTACCATAAAAATTTCATAGCATGGGATCAAGTGTACAAGGAGATAAGAATTAAACATGATGTCTCGGGTTATCATGTTTGTAGAACTTCAAAAATCAAGAACAAAAGATTGGCTCGATGAAAAAGAGTGAAACAAGAGGGCTTTTGTTCTTGTTGTATGGAACAATCTACAGATGAATTTAATTAAGTTTTGCTCGTGAGAATGCCTACCTTTGACTCGATTTATCTTCTAGGGCTTAGAACTTCAAGAACGAGGAAGAAGCTCCAAGAACTCCTTCTCCCCACGAGATCCTCTCCTCCTTGGCCACTTCTCCACGTCCAACAACCTTTGGCAACGAGCTAGGGTCGGCCAAGAGGGTTTAAGAGATGTATTTATGTAAACACAAGTTCCTATTCCTACTACTACTCAAATTTCTCTTAATTCCGAGATTTTCTAACTCCACTTTTCCTCTCTTGCTTTCCAATCTCTAATTGGGTTAGGATAGTACCTAAATTTGTGCTAAACTATATGGGTAGGTTTAGGAATCCAATTCCAACTCTAATTGTCACTTTTATTACTTTAATAACCCCTTTCCAATTATGAGATAATTAAACTTCGAATTTAGGGTATTTTCTTATTATTCTCCCTTTGTAAATTCATATTTTGACCCAATAAATTCTAGAGGGTCCATAAGCAAAGTCCATTACTCTTTTCCATTTAATGGGTTTTATTTAATGCTCTTTTCATTTAAATATCTATTTAGCTAGGTTTTAATTCTTTATTAATATTTTTTTTCTTAAAAATTCAGGTTGCTACAACCGCGATCATGTCGCGGCGTACCTCCCCGCCACTAACGTAAGGCGACCTCTTCATTGGTCGCGACATCCGCCGATCTAATCATCCCTTCAATTAATCAATCAGGAACGTTGCGGTTATGTGTTTTGTGCTAATTGGGTGTTTACCTCTGTCTGTACATAGTTGCGTGTGATATTGTTGTACTTGTACATGTGTTATTTGCTTATTACTTTGATTATTCATCAAGAAAATCAAAAAAAAAATCAAAAAATCACAAAAAAAGGAGTTTCAAAGGTTAGTCAAGTTAGTATCTTTATCCCTTCTCCCTTGCATTACTATATGGTATTTTACTTATTATATCACTTCAAGGATCGGTTGGTTCTCAACAAGCTCTGGGATCTGAGTTCCCCTTCATCAAAAACAGTGATGATCTAGGTGCGCGTTGCTAATCGCCGGATAGGCTGTTAAGTTAGGTAAGTTTGGGGACGACAGACTCTGTCTTGCACAATGGTTGCAGGAATACTCTCGATCCATTATTGTCCAATTTAGCAATATTATCCTTGATATATTTTGTATTTTCTCATTTCTTTTGTATTTAATTTAATGATTTCTTTTCTTTTAGCCCATCATACATCATGTACGACTTTGAGCTGTCATGACTCATCCCTGGCTAATGGTGAGCTCTTGTTAAGTGCCCAATCATTCATCATGTTCAGAACAAGAAATCAAATTCCACTCCGAATCGGAAGGTCTGCCTCCGAGCGAGTTGCTCTTGTCAGTTTGTCAAGAATTTCCCTGTCTGGATTCTCTATGCAATTTTCATCCTTGTCCCTTTTGATCCGTTTTGGTTGCGAACCGCTCCCAAGACAGAGTCTGTGTTGCCTACCTGGCGCGCACATGTCCCTCGAAAATGAAACCTGCAGACCAATCGGCTAGGGTACCTCTCAATCGAGGGGTTGATCGTCCTTTTCTTTTCTCCTTCTCGTCCAGACTTGTGTTTTCCTTGCATTCTACTCGAGCAACTAACTCGGGGCTTTCAAGAAGATTCAAATTTCTTGTTGGTCAGATCGGGTGTCTCTTTAACTTGGCTCTCATCTTTTCAGTCCACTTCATGTCGTTTCTGCCTCACCGTCATTTCATGACACCTCCGCTACACTTCTGCTATGCTCCCTTGCAAAGTGGAAGCCAAGGAGGGGCAATCTATGGACACCCAATTCTGGCCCATAAGTTGAACCGTATTTCTTGTTATCTTAATGAGCCCCAAGTTGGTCACTCACCTTAAGCCCACTCATTAGCCTTGCTTTGAGCCCATTAAAAGCCCAAATCCCATCCAATTATCCCTTGAAGAGTCCTTATGCCCCATTATTGATTATTCGCCTTTATGATTGGTTAAAACTTCAAGAATAATCAATTTTCCTTAACGCGACGGGTCGTAGCGCCGCATTAGCCTCTATCGCGCCCCCCATAGGCGTCGCGACAACCCATACATATCCATGCACATGCCTTTATAGTTGCAACCCTCATGGCCATCGCGTCTGTCATTGTTGCACTCCTATGACTCGTCGCGACTACAGCCACACACGCCGACCTTCGCAACAACCTCTTATTTATCCTCTCATGGCATTATCATCATCCCAAAGCAACCTCCCAACCCCCTGAGCGTGGTTTGTGGTTGTAGGGCACCTTGGGACCTCCCTAGGACTCTCCCTATGATTTTCAATTGCATTTACCATTTATTCTGGTCATTATCACATAAGGAGGGATTTTATCTTTCCTCTTCTATATAAGCAAGGCTTCTCCTTCAGAGGAAGGAGAGCCCGATTTTTGCCACGAAGTGCTGCCAAAATTTTCCCTGACCTGGACTTAGCTCGTGGCTCTCCCATTCCACCCCATTCTCTCCTTTCTTCTCCACTAAGTCATGATGCTTTCTTCATCCATGGAGCTTGGAGGTGGAGGAGGCGACCCATGGAGCTTCTGCATCAACTAAGGATGTCACCCAATGCTAGGGAGTTGCCCCATTGGGGCTCTTTCTTCCTCTCCCTCTCCCATTTTCCTTTCATGCATATTTCTTGCTTTATTAGATAGAACGCATTTCCCATTCTCCTCCCACGTTTTTTTACACCCAAGGGGTTTAAAAATCCCCCCAGGTTTGTTCCCTCTTTACTTCATTTCTGAATAGATATTACACTTCAATATATTCTAACATAGTTTTCTTTGTTGTGTTCATCGTTTTGGCAGGTGCCCAAGCATCAGTCGATGAGGAGCTCTTGTCCTCTGGTCTGCTGAAGGGCGGGAAGAAGGTCCAGCAACATTTCTCCCGCACTATAGAGAACGCGACAGGTACGAGGGTCGCGACAACATAGACGCGCCCTGGTTGGGCGTCGCGACACTAGGTTCATCACGGCGGGGAGGAGTCGTCGTGATCTCAGTGAGTACCCCATTCTCTTTCCTCTTTCATAGCGTAGTAGCCTACCCATTTCTTAATCATGGCAACTAGCTAGGTGCGATCACATTCCTTTCATTTCCTTTCAATACATGCACATGTTTTGATTCCTTAAAAGCATTGCTTGTGTGTTTCAAGGGGTGCACAACCCCATGATTACAGGGAGCTTTAGTGTTATTTGTTAGGAAAAAAAAGATGACAGTCTTAGGATATGTATAGATTACTGACAATTGAATAATGTCACCATCAAGAACAAGTATCCACTTCCTAGAATTGATGATATGTTTGATCAATTACAATCAGCCAATGTTTTTTTCAAGAATGATTTGAGATCAGGGTACCATCAGTTAAGGATCAGAGAAGAGGACATTGATAAGATACTTTCAAGACAAGATATGGTCACTATGAGTTTGTAGTTATGCCATTCGGGTTGACTAATGCATAAGCAACATTCATGAATTTGATGAACAAAATATTTCACCCTTACTTGGATCAGTTCATTGTGGTATTCATAGATGACAAATTGGTGTACTCAGCATCAGAGGAAGAGCATGCAGCACATTTGAGGATTACTTTGCAAGCTTTGCAGGATCATCAACTGTGCGCTAAGTTTAGCAAATGTGAGTTCTGGTTGAGAGAAATTCAGTTCTTGGGTCATGTGATTTCAGGAGAAGGTGTAGCAGTGGATCCAGATAAAGTAGAAGCTATATGAAATGGGAAGAGCCGAATACAATGTCAGAAATTAGAAGCTTCCTTGGTTTGGCAGGATACTACAGGAGGTTCATCTAGGATTTCTCCAAGATTGCAGCACCCATGACAAGGTTAACCAGGAAAGCAGTGCGCTTTGTGTGGTCATCAGATTGTCAGCGGAGAGCTTATGGATTGAAGATGAGACTCACTACAACATCTGTATTAGAGATACCATCAGGCAATGGAGGTTTTCGGGAGAGGACTCGAAGCGGTATTGATGCAACATGGAAAGATGGTGGCATATACGTTCAGGTAGCTAAAACGACATGAAGAGAATTACCCAACACATGATTTAGAGCTAGCAGCAGTGGTATTTACTGTTGGGTTCTCATGTGTTTAATTTTTTGATGATGTGAATTATGGATGTTGCAATTGATGTTTGTAAAATGTCAAATTTGATAAAGACATGAATGACACATGCAAGTGCAATATGATCACCATTATTCATTGTACCTCACTTAGAAGGTTTTTATGTAGGTGTGAATGTATGCAAGACAAGCACTCAATGTCAAGTGCAAAGACTTTGTAAAAGCCTTCAAGTACAACACCTGTCGACAGCCAAGAAGAAGCCTGTCAAACATATAGACCATCAGAACAAAATAAGCTACTGGAAGCTCAATTGGGACAGTAGCTGTCGACAGCTGAAGCCCACCTGTCGACAGATGCAGATGGCATGTCGAAGCAGCAAATCGCCTGTTGACAGATCCAGTTTTCCCCCCCACAACCATGGTTCTGGAAACTAGAATTGAGCAGTAGTTGTCGACGCTATGGAGGCCTATCGACCAACGAAGAGAGAAGTCAGATCTGATGGTCAGGATATGATTATTTGGGTGATCCTTAAGCACGACTCTCCATATTTGGACACCCATATATAAAAGTCATATGGAGCTATTTTCGTAGAGAGAAGCCACCACACCAAAACCCTAATGAAAACCCAAGAGAAAAGCTTCTCCCTACTGCTATGCTTCAACCTTCCATCCAGAAAAGAGAAGATTCATCTTCCGAACGGAATTGAAGTTGGTTCATCCGTGGTTCAAGCTTCTCTGTCATCTGAGAGTCATCAAGTTGAAGCTTGCAGTTCCTCTGGATGACCAGTGACAAGAGTTTTTCATCTGGATTTGTTTCTTCATCTCAGAACTCTTGTCCATTCATATCTTTCACATATCTATGTGTGTGGTTATGACTCAAATGACCCTTGTGCTTGATTCACGTGTGGTTTGTTGTCCTGATTACGTGTTTGCATTAGACAACGTGTGTGTGTGTGAGTTGTAGAGTTGAACTCGCTCATAAGCAGTTGTTTCTGCGTGTGTGTGTGGACGGTGGACAGGAGGATACACAAGTTGTGTACTCCGAACCACCTTAAATCTTCGTGTCTGTGGTTTGAACGTCATCACGATAGATGTTGGTAGGCGTGTTGATTACTCACACACAAGATAGATTGTTTGTTGTTCTACACACAGTTAGCACACACATCGTAGTCCAAATTCCGCACAAATTTGTTTGAGATTTCAACAAGTCAGTGTTGCCA
The DNA here is from genome assembly GCA_014218235.1 of Colocasia esculenta. Taxonomy (NCBI): domain Eukaryota; kingdom Viridiplantae; phylum Streptophyta; class Magnoliopsida; order Alismatales; family Araceae; genus Colocasia; species Colocasia esculenta. Next base: position 83,115,542 of record CM024762.1, read on the forward strand.
TTAAAAGAAAGGTCACAGTGATTTTTAATTGGTAGTAATCTATTCACCCCCCTTCTAGATTGCTATCTTAGGTAATTCTGCCACCTTTCATTTACATTGAAATTACATAGGCACTATTTATATAAAGAGAGGTTTGAAATCTTCACAGATCATAAGAGTTTAAAGTACATTTTCTTACAGAGAGATTTGAATCTTAGCCAACGTAGATGGATGGAGTATTTGGAAGATTATTATTTTAGTTTAGCATACCACCTGGGTAAAGTCAATGTTGTAGTAGATGCTTTGAGTAGAAAGACAGTGTTGAGTAGAAAGACAGTCTTGAGTAGAAAGACAGTCTTGAGTCAGATAATGATAAGAGAATGGAAATTATATAAAGACGTAGTAGAGAGTTCTCTATTTCTTCCAAATAATCAACGACGGGCAGTGTTGGCTAGTAGTGTAGTGGAACCTTCATTGTATTGGCAGATAGTAGAATCCTAGAAGACAGATGAAAATTTGGCAGAAATTGTAAAGATGGAACATGTTTCTATTGACGATGATTGTGTGATTAGATTCAAGGGTCGACTTTATGTCCCAGCAGAGGTAGAGGTGAAACAAAAGGTATTAGAAGTGACACACCGGTCCAGATATTCTATTCATCTAGGCAGTACGAAGATACATCAGGATTTGAAGAAACACTTTTGGTGACTGAACATGAAGAAGGATATAGTGAAATTTATAGCGAGATGTTTGATATGCCAGTAAGTTAAAGCAGAACATCAAAGGCCAGGAGGTTTATTGCAACCATTACCAATTCCACAATGGAAATGAGACGACATTGCTATTGATTTTATAGTTGGACTACCCAGAATAGTGTTAAGTCACAGTGGAGTTTGGGCTTTTGTTGATCGATTGACAAAGGTGTGCAGGTTATTGGCTGTGAGTATGCCTTGTGCAGTGGATAGGTTGGCAGGGTTATATATGGGACAGAATGTACCATTGAATGGAATTCTAGTGACAATTGTTTCGTATAGAGACCTAAGGTCTTCTACAGCATGAAGATTCTTACATGTTTTGACTTGTTTTCCTTTGATCTTATTTCCTGTCCTTAGACTTGTAGAAAATAGGTTAGTGACGTTAATCAAGGGTTTTTGATAATTTTCCTTTGATCTATTTCCTGTCCTTAAGACTTGTAGAAAATAGGTTAGTGACGTTAATCAAGGGTTTGATAATTATCAAAATAACATGGTTTTGTTAATCACCAAAATAGAAATGTAATTAATTTAAATTACATGGGGATAGACAGTTCATCAAATTCAAAGAATCTTTTAATTCCAAGTATTTCTCTGAACGTGTGCAAGCGAAGAAGGCTGCGGAGTTCGCTGCTCTTAAATAGAGGAGCCTGTCTGTAGCTGACTATGAAGCCCAGTTTTCTAGACTGGCAAGATATGCCGTGCACCTGGTGAATACCGAAAGATGGAAGGGTAGGCATTTCCTCAATGGCCTTAAGCCTCAGTACATTACTCAACTGGCCCCTCTCGATATCCCAACATATGCTGAGATGGTGAAGAAAGTACAACTACTAGAAGATGCTACGGACTTCACCGATCGTATCAAGGGGAAGTTCATGAAGAAAGAACTAACACCTGGTATGACATCTGCCAAGCCAACTAACGGCAAAAAGCGTCCTTTCAGCATCACGGAAGGACCCAGCCAGGAAAGGAAACCCAAGGTCTTCGTTCCCAACACTCCAGCAAAAAGCAATTGTAAGTAATGTGACAAGCCAGGTCACACGGCTGATGAATGCTGGAGGAAAGTAGGCGCATGTCTACACTGTGGAAGCCACGAGCACCGTATCCCCGAGTGCCCGCTACTAAAGGAGAATGAGAGGTGCACTAATGTGCCTAAGAAACAGGGAAGACTACAAGCTTTGCATGATGAAGAGCCCGCTGAGGAAGATGGCGTGGTAGAAGGTACCCTACAAGTTTTCTCCTTATCGACATTTGTTTTATTTGATACTAGAACAACTAATTCATTTATATCTCAAAACTTTGCGGATACCTTGAATGCTAAACCTATATCCATAGGATGTGAATTCTCTGTCACAACACCACTGGGAGAGAAAGAGAAATTGAACAAATACTTTCCATCTGCTGATGTAATGATAGGAGAACATAACCTAAAAGTCGTCCTGGTGTGTATAACCATGGATGGCTATGATGTGATTTTGGGAGCCGACTTGTTGTCCACTTATGGGGCAAGTCTCGACTGTAAGAAAGGGAGAGTTACATTTAGTGATATCCCTAAGTTGTCATTCACTGGAATTAGACATAAGAGACGGATGTCTCCAGTCTCTGCCATAAAGGCCTACAATATGATAAGGAAAGGTTGCTTTGCTTTCCTTGCAGCCGTTATAGTTGAAAAGAAAGGTTCTAAGATAGAAGACATACACATAGTCCAGGACTACCCCGATGTGTTCCCCAAAGATCTGCCAGGGATTCCTCCAGAACGTGATGTCAATTTTGCTATTGAGTTAATCCCTGGAGCTGCACTGGTATCGCGTCAACCGTACCAGATGTCTCCTGCTGGATTAAAGGAACTGAAGGCACAACTAATGGAGCTGTTAGAGAAGGGGTTCATCAGGCCAAGTACTTCCCCATGGGGAGCACCAGTGCTATTCGTAAAATAGAAAGATGGATCGATGAGGTTATGTATCGATTATCGAAAACTCAATCAGCTAACTATCAAGAACAAGTACCCATGCCCTGGGTCGATGAACTATTCGACCAGATATCTAGAGCTCAATATTTCTCTAAGATGACCTCCGAGGGCTATCACCAAATGAGGATCAAGGATGATGATATCTCAAAATGGCTTTAGGAGCAGGTATGGACACTATGAATTCATTGTAATGCCTTTAGTTGACCAATGCTCTACAGCCTTTATGCAATCATGAACAGCATCTACCGACCCTATCTTGACAAGTTCGTGGTCGTCTTCATGATGACATCCTCATATACTCCAAGACCAAAGAAGAACATGAAGAATAGCACTGCAAGTCTTGCGAGACAACAAATTATATGCAAAGCTAAGAAAGTGCAAATTATGGCTCGAAGAAGTGTCCTTCGGGGCCATGTTATCTCAAAGGACGGCATATCTGTTGACCCCTCCAAAGTCTAAGCCGTACTCAATTGGGAGAGACCAACCAACGTCACAGAAATCAGAAGCTTCTTAGGACTTGCTGATTACTATAGGCGGGTTCATAAAGGACTCTCCAAGATCGTCGTTCTCTCAACCGTCTTACACGAAAGGAGAATCCTAACTGGAGTAAAGAGTGTGAGAAGAGTTTTCAAACTCTCAAGGAATGTCTGACCTGCTCCTGTTCTCGCGCTTCTAATAGAGGGAGAAGGTTTCTTGTCTATACCGACGCCTCAGGAATTGGGCTTGGCTGTGTATTGATGCAGAAGGAGAAAAGTCATTGCTACTCTTCAAGACAACTGAAGACGCATGAAGTCAACTACCCCGTGCATGATCTTGAGTTGGCTGCGTGGTCTTCACCTAAAAAATCTGGAGGCACTATTTATATGGTGAGCAATCCATCTATTCAGACCATAAAGTCTGAAGTACTTATTCTCACAAAAAGAACTTACATGAGGCAGAGAAGGTGGCTTGAATACCTGAAAGATTTGATTTCAACAATCCAGTACCATCCAGGTAAGGGAAATGCTGTGGCTGATGCTCTTAGTAGAAAGCGATGGCATCTTTATCAAGTCTAGTTATTGGCAAGATGCAACTACTAGAACAATTCGCAAGGTTAGACTTGAATATTTAACATAGGGATGATCGAGTCTTGGTTGCCAATATCAAGATTCAATCTGACATGCTGGAAGAAATTAAAGCACAACAGGACAGTGATCCATTCTTGGTTCGCATCAAGGAAACATTAGCTAAAAAGTCAGACTTTGCTATGACCGAGGATGGTAGGCTTGTATTCCAAGGGAGAACATATGTTCCGGACAATGAAGAATCGAAAAGGAAGCTAATGGATGAAGCTCACCAGACAAAGTATACCATTCATCCTAGAGGTACCAAATTGTATCAGGACATAAAAATAACGTTTTAGTAGCCGAACATGAAGAGAGAGGTTGCCGAGCATGCTGCTCATTGTCTTACTTGTCAACAAGTAAAGGCAGAACACATGCGCCCTGCTGGCGTACTCAGACAATTAGATATTCCAGAATGGAAATGGGAAAGTATTGGCATGGACTTCATCATGGGTTTACCCAAGACTCGTGGTGGACTCGATGCCATATGGGTCATAGTCGATTGACTAAAAAAAATCTGTAAACTTCTACCATAAAGAGTAAGTGGTTTTGTGAAGGTATTAGCTGCTCTATGTCAAAGAGATCGTGAGATTACATGGGGTTCCATCATCCATTGGCTCGGATCGAGATTCGAATTTATCTCTCATTTCTGGAAAGGACTGCAGACTGCCACTTAGTACTAAGCTCAATTTTAGTACGCTTTTCACCTGCGGACTGATGGGTGATCCAAGGCTACTGGAACGAGCATTTATCTTTAATTGAATTCGCCTACAACAATAGCTACCAGGCAAGTATCAAATTGGCATCATTCGAAGCACTTTATGGTAGGAAACTGTAGATCTCCTACATGCTGGAATGAAGTTGGAGAATAGCAATGGCTAGGCCTGGACATGGTACAAATACAACCAGGGACATACAGGTGATTCGAGATCGGCTCAAGATTGCTCAGTCCAACAAAAAGTGTTATGCTGATAAGAGGAGGCGAGATTTAGAATTTCAAGGGGAGACCATGTACTCTTAAAGGTATCTCCTACCCGTGGCTTTCAAAGGTTTGGTGTTAAAGGAAAGCTCAGTCCTAGATTCATCTGTCCTTTTGAAGTGCTCGAAAGGGTTGGTGAGGTTGCTTACCAGCTGGCATTGCCACCAAATTTGGCATGTGTACACAATGTGTTTCATGTTTCCATGCTGAGAAAATATGTGTACGATCCTACGCACATTATTCGCCATGAGAAGTTGGTACTTAACAAGGACATGACATACGAGGAGAAACCAATCAAGATACTAGAACAAAAGGTGCAGCAACTCAGGAACCGTCCCATCCATGTGGTTAAAGTACAGTGGAATAACCGTGGAGTGGAGGAAGCCACATGGGAAACTGAAGGAATCATCAGGCGAAACTATCCCGATCTTTTCGATAAGACATTCTCTCCTTTATGATATATGAATTTGGGGACCAAATTCTTTTTAAGAGGGGGAACCCGATATTTTTAATAAATAAATAAAAAAAAATAATGAAAGAAATGAATTAATAAAACTCAATAAATAATAAAAAGTAATGGTCTTGAATGGAATTAGCTCACACAAAGGCTATTGGGCCAAATTAAGAGAATGGGTTATGAACCAAGAACAAATACCCTAAATTCGTGATCCTAATTATGGAAATTAGGAAAGGGTAATTAAGGGTGAAACTAATGAAATAAACCATCAAAGGCAAGCCAATTCGTGACCCACCATAGCTACACTTCTAATGGTGATTCTACTCACATTGGGAGAAGAGATCTCCAAAATATGGCAAAAACTAGTTGGAACCCGTAGCCCTCCCTTCCTAGTTACATTACGACATGAAATAAACCCTAGACATATAAGAACTCGACCTAAGTTTTAGAGGGAAGGTTCAACATTGTGTTGGGGTCGTGGGAGGCAGTGTTAGGGCGTCAGGAACAGAGGAGAACGACTGGAGAATGGTGCTTTTTCCCCAACTGTGCTCTACTGTGACCTGTGCACAAACCAGACTTTGATCTTCACAAAAGCAGGTATTCTTAGGCCAAAGATGAATCTAACTCATCCTATCTTGTAGTGCAACTTGTCTACTTTTGTTTGCAAGTAGTTTTCCCAATTTCCATCATGTAATCGTCGAGTTATAAGCGTTTTCTCATCGTTGTGCATGCCTATTTTGTTTCCTATTCATGCTAGTATGCATGCCTTACGGGACCAAATCAATTCGGTCCAAAGGCATAGATCTCTTCTACTTGATGTCCCCTACAAGTTTCATGTTCATCACTTTGTCCCATGTGCCCTAGTTTGAGAGATATAAGTGTTGCATGATGTTCGCTACATGGTTCCTGTGTTTTCTGCGTTTTCGGTTTGAATGTTGAATCGCGACCGCGTCAAGCGATGCGATTCAAGTGACTAGTATTGCGTCGGCCTTGGCCGTCGCGATTACCTTAAATGCATCAGCCAAGATCGACGCGTTTTGGCACGTCCAGTGCCTCAAACTGTGCACCGTTGACCTGTCAGAAGACCTCTGAAATGCGACCGCGAAGGTTGTCACGTTTCAGGGTGTTTTCCCGCCACTGGGAAATCACGCCATTTGAACAAATTAGGGTTTCCTAAATGCGACGGTCTCCGACGTCACGTTTCGGCCCGCCTAATAAACGCGACCATGACACCTGTCGCGATTTTCATGTATTATTCAACAGTGATTTTTGCTCTATTTAAAGGACTATTTAGGGTTGTAAGCATGTGTTTATAAGCCTGTAAAATCGTGTGTAATTAATAGTAACCTTCATGGGCTTAAATTTTTAATATGTTCATATATTCTATTATTTAAAAAGTTAATGTGCACAATTATTCTGTCTCATGATTCTCTGCACATGCACACACCAAATATACGTCCTTGCCATAAATAATGTAGAAAATACATGAAATAAAATATCTGGTAATTTACTTAAATAATTGCACATTATTCATCCATTATAATAATGACATTGTCTTCATTTCTTACGTGGTTTTAGAACACCGATATCGCCGCTCCACTGTTCTAGAATTCCTCTGGAACGTCGAGCAACTCGTTTCCTCTACACACTACTCTCTTGACAAGTTGGAACCTCTCTATCGGACATTCTGTTCTGGTAGACAAGGGACCTTTTGTTAAGACCTCCGTAAGACTCCGTACTCTGTGGATTCCCTCATGGAGACCGAGCTGGTTGTACCCTAACACCCATAACACACCTTAGGGATCAATATGATCCAAATGGAATTTAGAGGTTCTCTTTATCCTGACTCACGTCGGACCTCAGGCCTGTGCATAACATGGCCAGTGGAAGGGTAGTGAATTCCCTGACTGCCAACACCATTTCGCGTGTTGTGCAACTGTACTCCGCCCGTTTAAATCGACGTTTTATATGCAAAGACCTATAGTTCTCATCTATACTCTACTCGCTCATCTTATTATCTTGTAAAAAAATATGGGTTTAGGAGAGTTAAAATTAAAAATATAGGTCCAATTAATTTATCAATGATTCCAACATGACAGGGAAGGTGAGAGTGACTTGTAGAAATTGACGTAGTCTAAATGGACTCCCTGATTGAATGGGCAATCAATTTCTCATTTTCTTAACTAGTTTTGTTTAAAATTTGTGAACTTGGATTTTAGGGTCTAAAATTTAAAATACAGGTTCAATCAGTCTACCGATTATTCCAAAATGACTTGGGGGGTGAAAGTAACCCATAGAAACTGATGGAGTCTAAATTGGACTCCAAGTTTGAGCTCGATGTTCAAATTTACATTTTCTAAAAGAACATAGTTTAAAGTCAATAAACACAGGTTTAGGAGGGTCAAAAATAAAAATATATGTTTGATTAATTTGTCAATGATTCCAACTCGACGAAGAAGGTGAGAGTGACTTGTAGAAACTGACGAAAACAAATTGGACCTTCCGGTTTGAACTAGGACACTCAATTTCTCATTTTCTAACTAGTTTTATTTAAAATCTATGAACTTGGGTTTGAGGGTCTAAAATTTAAAATACAGGTCCAATAAGTCTATCGATTGTTCCAACACGACTTGAGGGGTGAAAGTAACCCGTAGAAATTGATGGAGTCCAAATTGGACTCCAGGTTTGAGCTCGATGCTCAAATTTACATTTTCTAAAAGAACTTAGTTAAAAGTCAATAAACAGGTTTAGGAAGGTCAAAATTAAAAATATAGGTCCGATTATTTTTTCAATGATTCAAACACGACTGGGAAGGTGAGATTGACTTATAGAAACTAACGAGGCCTGAATTGGACTACTGTTTTGAGAAAACACTCAAACTGTCATTCGTCAAATTAAGTTAAGTGAAAAACATCTTGCTTTTAATTTTAAAGAAAAAAATATTTTATTTTAATTTTTTATAAATGAGATACATGATTCATCCATCGTGCGGTGTTGGAGGAGACGACGGCCAGGACGACACATGCATAGAGGATTTGTGATTTTGTGATCGGTGTATATTGTGGTTTGCGATTTATTCTGATTTGTGTGATGGTGGTTGTGATTTTTGTGATCGATGTGTGATGGTTTTGTGTAGATGTTTCTTGTGGTTTGTGTGATGGGTTTGTGTAGATGTTTCTTATGGTTTGTGTAATGGGTTTGTGTAGATGTTTCTTGTGGTTTGTGTGGTGGATGTATTGTGATTTTGTGCTTTATTGTCATTTATCAGGTGATTTATTGTCATTAATATTTAAATATTAAAAAAATATTCACATATTAGCGATCGAATAGCGACCGAATAAATCGGTCGCAATACAGTCGCTATTTGCGGTCACTAAAATCAGCAACCGCACTTAGATTAGTCACTAATCGGTCACAGCTATTAGTGATCGATCTTGTGGATGATACTAAAATCAGCAACCGCACTTAGATTAGTCACTAATCGGTCACAGATATTAGTGATCGATCTTGTGGATGATAGTAATCAGTCGCAAAATTTGACACTGGACTGTGACCGTTTATGTTCGTCACTGTTTGCGAACAATAAAAATTGGTCGCAATATAGCGACCAGAATATTGCACCGAATCAATCGGTCGCTAATCGGTTGCAATTCAGTCGCTAAGTATTGTTGCGATCGATTAGCGACCGATTTGTTGATAGCTATCGCCGCTTTTCCTTGTAGTGTGTTTATCTGGCTTCAAACACATCGATTGGTGAACAATATATCTTTCACTTATGTTATGCATCGATTACTGACTAAAACTTGTACATTATATCGATTATTGATATCTAGTCTCTTGGCACCCAATGAAAATTCAAATGTACTTATTTTCTGACAGACAGAAAGCTCCTACCTAACACAGCAGACTGTCAGTAGGAAATGTGGACTAGATAATAGAGGTATGGGTTGTCTAACATTTTTTCTTTCTAACTGTTCTCCTCCTCGAATTAAATGCTCATAGGAATAAGGAAATATGATGCATCTGTTAGACTTAAAAAGACAGTCATTAGATACAAGAGAGAGAATAAGAAGAACCCTTGGATCTTCTTAAACGATCATCCTCAGATGGTCTATAAAGGGTTGAAGGTTTTGAAATTGTAAAGTGAGTAATCATAAAGATCTTTCTGATTGAGTGTACATCCAGTGAGGAGCCCAAAACTGTGAGTAGTCATAAAGATCTTTCTGATAGAGTGTACATCTAGCGAGGAGCCCAAACGACACACACACTCAAATAAAAGAGAGAAAGAGCTCGAGCATATCCAAAGAAGAAAATCAACTCTTCAACGCCTTACTGCAATCAAAGCTCTGATCTTCCTCCTTTAGCAAATAAGCATTTAGAAGAGCTGTCAACAAGGAGGAAGATCCCATAGCAGTCTTCAACAACAAATCGCTCTTTATTAGGTTGCTCAAGCAGCACACGATCAATTGATTCCTCATTCCCATTCTTTTTAATCTGTGTGCTCTTTACTTAGTGCTTTCACATAGCCTCTCATCAGTCTGTAAAGAGACATTTTTTGTGTGGCATTTCCTCTTGTGTTAAGGGAAGACCATCTAGGGTGCTGGGTAGTCTAGCAGAGGGATAATTTTCTATGTTTTCTTTGTGTGAGAAGACCAGCTGGGTCTGTACCAGTGGGAACCAAACTAAGGTTTGTTTCAGTAGGTTTGCTTCTAAGCCTGTAAAAGAAGTGGTCTACCTTCTTGCCCAAGAAAGTGAAGAAGACTAGCTAGGGAGCTGGGTGTTGTATGTCCTTAAGGGGGGTTGTACCCTTAGTTAGTGAAATCCCAAGAGTTTGCTTGGGAAGTAGATGTAGGACTTATATTTGGGAAGAGTCGAATTAGGATAAATCATTTGTGTCTTTGTATATGATTGTTCTGCTCTTTTAATATTTATTGCACATGATTTTATTCACTAACCAAAGTTTGAAGTGCTTAATTTGCTTTCAGATTTCTCTATCAACCTATTCACCCCCCCCCCCCCCCCCAGGTGATCATACCTTGTTGTCAAGGGCCAACATTCAAAAGTTGAGGCAGAGATCCAGTGGCATCTCCCCTTGGATTTGACCCTCACAACTCACAAAAAGGAGGAGAGAAAGACTGGGCAGAAAAGGGTTTACAAACTGGCCAACCTCTGGAAACGATAGACCATGGGGGCATTTATTAGGATTTGAGCCTAAGGTGGAATATGATGCTAAATAGCATCAACCTCAGTGGACATATTTCAGTTGAAATGCGTCAAGCTAAGCGGACATGTTAATGAATTTTCAAAATAGTTTGGATTCTTACAGAAATAAAAAGTTGAATCCATCAAGACTAGTTGACGTGTTTAGGAATTTGTAAAAATGATTTATGGAAAGTTTCCAAAAATAAATTTAACAAGTCAAAGCACGTCAGGGGGACAAGATGTGTTAGGCAATAAATATTTTCAAAAATAAAAGAAATTTTGCTTAAAAGTGTGGAAGTCAAAAATGTGTCCGACAAGATCGATGTGTTTCAAAATTCTCGATCTACTAGATATGGAAATAATCAATTCTTTAGAAATCACATCAGAAGTTGATGATGCATTAATGAGGACAAGGCATCCAGGTTGTTGCCCAGTTGACGAGCCCAGAGGGGGGGGGGTGAATGGGTCTTTTAAAATTAATCTATTAATACCTGTAAATCAAAAACATTCACACAACAACGTTCTTCGATAGAGGTTAGTAGCAGTTAGTTCGAAAGGGAATCACACAAGGAAAACAATCACACACACAAGAATTATCCTGGTTCGGACCTCCTTTCCTTAGGAGTCCTACGTCCAGTCCTGAGCAACAACTCAGGATTCCACTACGAGGGTACGGTCTCCCTAAGGACGCTACAACACCCAGCTCAGCTGGTCTTCCTTCACACCCCAAAGGGAAATAACACCACCCTGGATACCCCCCAGTCTTCCTTCACACTGAAGGGAAACAGCACCCTGGATACCACCAGGTCTTCCTTCACAACCGAGGGGCTCTTCACTCATAAGGGACTTTGAATTCACTCTAAACACTCTAACCATGGAACCTATGAATCAAGGCATGATTTATATCCAATAGAAGAGTCCAATTATATTTCTCACAGTGGTTTATAACTGAACAAGTGAGATGAAATGAAAGGTTTGCAATTCAAGCTTGTCTAGCTAGAAATTAGACATAGTATAGTGTTGGAAGTGTGGTCTTGATAGCAATGGTTTATTGGAAGATTCCTACAAGATAAATACTAAAACTCAATGTGTTTCATGGATTTGAATCAAGGTATGAAGTACCAAACATCTGAACAGAAGTTAGTCACAAGTTCTAATGGTATTGTGAAGTATCTTCTCCTCCCCAATGTAAGAATAGTCATCAAATTAGAGGAAAAACAATAGGATTACAGATATATCAGCTCGACTACTCAACCCGAGTTATTTATCATGTGTGGAGAATATGATTAAGGGAAAAGGAGAGAATCCTACTGATTTTGAATTCTATCTTTGGTATAGAAATCACAATCCACCCACGTATAGTAAAGGAAAGATGGCCACAAGCAAAGGAGGAAGCATTTGAAGCAGTAACAACTCCTAAAGTCTGCTTTATTGTCTTCCAGCAACACCCAGAGCAGCTCCAGCAGTAGTTCAGGCAGGACCAAGAGATGCACATGGTGTAGCTAACAACTCCAGCTACACACCCACACTGAAGTCTCGTGAATCACAGCAGCAGCATAACAGGAAGGAGTCAGAAAGATGGGTATGAAGAATGAGGGGGTGTATTTATAGCCAATTGATCTTGCCATGCACAATGGCACGTCAGTTTCCAGGTGTTAGGGTAAAACCCCATTTAACCACCCCAGCCCACCTAGCTCATGCACACAATCACACACCCACACATCGGCCACCAATGTGTAAGGACTTACCCTACCAGGCATGGGCTTGTGTAGCCCAGGATACGTCAGCAAGAAAAACTCCTAAAAAAAATCCTTCCCGTAATTAGGCCATAATTCAGCTGGCCTGATAATCCTTGCGTAAATATGATCAAACGACATCCGTTTATGTTGAAATTTCAGCTATAGACTAATGTGATGGTTTTACAAATTATGGTGATTTTAGTTTAATTTTTGGAATTTATTTTACACTAGGTGAAAAATCACCCGAAAAATAGTCGAGTCGACTTAATCTCGAAATCCGTACGTCAAAAAATTTGGATATTTATATTTTGATAGCTCCACATTTTTCTAGAAATTATGGGTTCTCGGATTTCATTTTCGTTACAGTTTTTTTAGTGTCGCCCTGTGGAAGCGCGCACGTCCGAGTACGACACTGGGATAATGTTCATTAGTGCTAATCCTTCCCAAATATCAATTATTTTGTTTCTAATAATAATGGTTAGGTCCAATAATCTTATTGTCATATTTTTCAATAATAATAAAAAAAAGTTCGGAGGTGTTACACTCTCCCCCACTAAAAGAAATTTGGTCCTCCAAATTTTAATAAAACGAGAGTATGTTTACTCACCTGGAAATAATTCTGGGCACTGGTTCTTGATGGCATCTTCTAACCCCAGGTTCTTCTTCTTGTCCTTGTTTATTTCACTAAATCTTTAATGATAGAACTTCCTTGTTCTGTAGTTGCTTTATTGATCCAAAATTTGTAGAAGTTTTTCTACATATGCCAAATTTTCTTGTATCTCCAAATCTTGATATCAATGCTGCGATCGATGGGCTTCTCCTAAGATCCACTTCTTAATCTCAGAATTATTCGGTACACATAATCTGTTCCCGAAACTGAAGATTTCCATGAACATCTTCATTAAATTCAAGTCTAAAAGCCAACTTTTCTCTAATTCTACCAACACAGGATTATTGTTCTATTGCTCTCCAATTTGTTTCAACATATCTGACTGAATTGTTAAGTTATCAACTGCAATTCTTTCTTCTTGTGATTCATCTTTAAATTTAATGTGGAATATTCCTCCAATAACTTCCATTCCTTTACTTACAATTGGATTACCTTGACTATAGGATTTCTGCTAAGTGCATCCGCCATAGTGTTACCTTTTCCTAGATGGTATTCAATTTTGAAATCATAATCCTTAATATACCCATTCACCTTCTCATATTCAACTTTTTCTATAAAAATCAATACTTAAGATTTTTATTTTTTTTTTTATAATCGGAGTACACTATGAATTGATTATCGTACAAGTAGTGTCTCCAAAGTTTAAGAGCAAAGATTACTGCAACCAAATCCAAATCATGTAATGGGTAGTTCTTTTCGTGAGTCTTTAGTTGTCTAGATGTATACACAATGACTACCATCTTGCATCAGAACATACCTTAGTCCAATGTTAAAGCATCGGCATCAACATCAAATAATCTTCCTTCTCCGGCAAAGCTAGAATTGGTGCATACAGTTGAAATACTTGTTTGCCACTCTCACTCACCAAATGCAGTCCCCTTTCTAGTTAATTGTGTGGGAGGCGAAGCCATCGTAAGAAAAATCCTAACAACCACCGGTAGTAACTGGCCATACCCAGAAAACTTCTAATCTCAATGAAATTCTTAGGTTGTTCGCATTTCTATATGGTTTCCATCTTTGAGGAATCTACTAACAATCCCTCACTCGAGATAACATGTCCTAAGAACATTACTCATCATACAATTGCATTAGTCAATCCGAAGGGCATCGCTATGAATTTATAGTACCCATATCTTGTTAGGAAAGCTATTTTATGAATATCCTGTTCCTTAATTCTGAGTTGATGATAACTAGACCTTAAGTCAATCTTGGAGATTTGTTGAACTCCAGACAATTGATGAAATAGATCATTGATTCTCGGAAGTGGATATATATATATATTTTAATGGTCAACGGGCTTAATTGTTGATAATCTATGCATAATCGCATAGATCCATTCTTCTTCTTGACAAATAATATCAGAGCACCCCAATGTGAGGTACTAGGTCCACTAAAACATTTTCCTATTAGTTCTAGCAATTACCTTTTTAACTCTTTCAATTATTCCATCGTCATTTTGTAGGGTGTTGTAGATATCAATGTAGCTCCTGGTACTAACTCAATTGAGAAATTCACTTACCTCTGGAATATCTTCTAACCCAATAATGGTCACAGAAGCCAAATATCCTTGACAGCCTTTCTACACCAATTTATAAACTTTGACTGCTGAAATTATAGTTATATTTCTGGTACGGGATTTATCAAAAGTTATGGAGATAGCTTCCTTTTCTAGAAAGGTTACTTGACTTAATCGACAATCTAGGTTTACATGATATCTAGATATCCAATCAACCCCAAGCATTACGTCATAATCCCACTTGTCTAGGCATATCAAATCACCGGGTAAATTTTGTCCTTTAACTGAAATCTGACTAGCAGGGTAATATTCCTTAAGTTTCCTATCCCCACTCAAAGGAATTGTTACCTCAAGTTGTGTAGACAATAGTTCTGATTTTACTTCCAAGATTTAGCAAGCTTATAATTAACAAAAAAATGCGTAGTCCTGAATCAACCAACACCTACATAGGCTTTGAGTTTATTGGCAATGTACCTTCTATCAGTCCGCCTTCCTACGGAGATTCAGGTTCCACATCCTAGTCTTCCTTGATTTCCTCGGGAGTTCTGATTTGTTGGTGCATTCTTAGGCATCAGACAATCCGGAATTTGATGTTGAGTACTACCACAACGGAGACAAGCACCCAACCTACGCCAACAGTCCTCAGCCTTATGCCCACTAAGATGGCAATGCTAACATACCCCCTTCTTTCCATTAGAAGCTTTTCCTACCTTCTTACTTATTTGCTGAACTTTCGGGGTATTTCCCGACTCAAACTTTCTCTTACGATCAGAAGAACCTTCTCCAGATTTCCCTCTAATTTTTTCCACAGTGTCATTTGCAGCCTCTAATTCCAAGGCTCTTTTAACCATTTCTGAGTAGGTAGTGATCAGGTGAGGGGTTAGTTGCATAATAAATTGGGGACGTAGTCCATTCATAAACCTATTGGCTTTTAATTTCTCCGTAGCTATAAGATGCGGAGCATACTTTGACAATCGGGCAAATTATGCCTCATATTCCGATACCGACATCCTTAGTTGCTATAAATTGGCAAACTCATTTGCCTTCCTTTCTTGAATTACTTCAGAAAAGTACTGGTCATTAAATAATTCTACGAATTCCTCCCAACTAGGTTGTGTTGAATCCTCCAAGGTAGCCTCCACAGTTCCCACCACGCTCGGGCATCCCGATCTAACTGAAATGTTGTCATACAAATTTTTCTTCTTTGTACATTTATTATCTTAAAAATTCGCTCAATATCCTTCAACCAATCTCATCCTCATCCGGATCCGTACTTCCTGCAAACTCGGAGGGGTCAGGCTTCGGAAATCCTTAAATAAACTTATTCAGTATGACTATTGTTCTTGGCTACCGTTTTCATTACTCGAGTCAAGTCATGCATTGAACTTTCCATCTTCTTCCAGTTAGTGTCACTTCCATCCATAGATCTTGGAAGAGTATCTGAGATATTCAATAAGGCATACATCAATTTCTATAATCAAACCATGTAAATTTTATCATTCACAAGCTTTAGATTCACAACACACTAGTTCCATTATCTAGTCAGAAGATACATAACATTTTACATCACTACTTGTCCATAAGCTAGAATATGTACAAGCTTCTTCCTACTAAGCCAAATTATTTACATCAACATCTACATTGTCCAACCTCTCACTACTCACACATACACAGGTGAGTTATATATACATATAACAACCACTACCTAATTTAACAGGAGAGGTTACAAGAAGATAAGTAGCCTTCAAACTGGTGAAGCAATATATCCTATCCCAACTTCAAGTTGTCCAGCCTATTCATGAGTTGGGTCATAACATCCAGTAAAGCACAGGAATTGTCCGCAGTCAAATTGAGCACCTCCTCTTTATTTAGCACATAGGCTTCCCACTATGCTTGGGCATACAACTCTATGTCCTGGCGTAACATTTCCATGGCTGTTACCAACCATTCTTGAACATTCATATCCATGCTATAATAGCCAACACGTTACGTATTATATGATTACAAAATCATACTAACTAATCCCAATTTTCTACCCCAACTCACTGGTTATCCCTAGGTTTATCGACCTAAGGCTCTGATACCAAATTATCTGTCACGTCCTAATAAAAGTCTATTTATCGGGAAATAATAGAAAACAAGCACAAAGTAAAAACAGTAACATTTATTTATTATAACACAGTCTGTGAAAGTCTTATTACATAAAGCTCCTCATTACACACTGAGTGAGGAGTAAGGATGAGTAACTACTACTCATAACATTTACAAGTACACAACTAAAATAGTAAACGATTGGTTGACTCGTCATATGTGGGCGGACGACTTCACATGAGCACTCGGGCTTGGTGCAAAACGGCTCAAGTGAAGGGCATACAAGCATGGCGCAAGTACCTCCGAAGTCTGACCGTGGCGGATTTTGACATGCGTCCCCGATTCATGCATGGCCGGATAATCCACCTACCTTAACGTACCGGGCTCGCCATGAGGCTGCTGGGCAACGAAGCACTAGTTTCCTACAACCCGGACAGCTGTCATCTCCAATACAGTGCGGCCCAGACTGTAGTTCCACTCCTCTCGCACTTCCCGCCTATCCAAGAGAGGAAGAGGGGCGACGTACAGGACGAGCGCGACATGCGTAGCGCTGCTGTCCACTGGGAGGGATGCGATGAGCGCGATTCAAGCCGAGGTGGAGGAAGATGATGATGTAACCAAGGAATACGTTGATGCTTTGAAGAAACTTCGGCCAGTGGCGGGGACCAATTGACTTGATTTGATTTGACTTGTAGACAAGATGGTAGATAGGAAAGAACTTGATAGCATTGTTGATTGCTAGGGAGAATTAGAGCATGTAATGATTTGGAATTGAATGAATAAACAGATTTCCTGCATGTGCAAATGGGCTCTGTTGATGACGCGATAGTCAGAGGTGTCGCCTTTATGTCGCGGCCAAGCGGGGTGTCGCGACTCTGTCGCGGCGGCCCAGAGAGGCGCGACATGAACGCGACCGCCCGCTGCATCGCGTCAAGAATGGACTCATTCAAAAAATAAATGGCCCCCTCCTTCCCCTTTTCTGGCTTTCAAGCACTCAAATCTCCCTATCTCCAGACCTTCCCCTCTTCCCACGATCTTGCATTAATCTCCCCTACTTGCTAGCCCACAAACTTACTTAAATCAACCCCCATTGCGATGGAAGGAGGAAAGGAAACCGGCGATGGTTCGTTGCAGAGGAAGCGTCAAGTGGAGCGCCGGAGCTCTCGGCGGTGCACGGAGGAGCCTCCGGTCGAGGGGGAGGTGCCCAAGGTCGAAATGGAAGAGGAGGAGGAGGAGATGGCTCCAATCATGAATGTGGAGGAGGAGCGGAAGAAACGGGCCAAGGCGATGAAGTTGGTAGTATCTCGACCCCAAAACCATGAATGATAGTAGAATAAAGGTAGACGGAGCCCCTAGAGGGTGCAATGTAGGGCGAAACGCCCAAGAAAAAGAGGATCAAACAAAGAGGGCTCCGGCCGATTTGATCCTGAAATCGCGTTAGCCCGATCCGCCGCGACATGATGTCGCAGCGGGACGGGGCGTCGCGACCATGTGGCGGCGTTACTGGCCGACGCGACCATATCGCGGCCTTGATAGGTGACACGATAAGGTCGCGGTGCCCCGCACCGACGCGACAAGGTCGCGGCCGCCATAGCTACCGCAACTCCGCCCAAACACAAAAATAAGCTTTAACTGAACTTGAATGTATCTTGCAGGGTGAGATGAGGGCTCGAGTGTCTTGGACACTAGTGCTGGCTGTCTTCCTAGCCTTCCCCCCTTTTTAGCGAGAGCGGGTAGAGGAGATGGGATTCGGAGAGATCCTTAGGATGGGGAGGATGAGGGTGGATCCGGCCCTTACCCAGGCTCTGCGGAGCAGATGGGATATAGAGGAGACTGCCTTTGCATTCCCATGGGGGCACATGATCCCCAGTCTGGAGGATGTGATCCGGATCACAGGGCTCAGGGTTTACGGGCGACCGGTGAGCGGATATACCTATCCCTGTTATCATGAGCTAGCCGAGCAACTCCTAGACCTCCCAGTAGAGCGTAGGTCCTCCCTAGTGCCTAAGGTAGCATTACAGGAGAGTCTAGGTTTGTATGAGGCAGGGAAGAATGCCGGGGAGAGTGAGGATGAGTACCTCGAGAGGCTATCCAAGGTCAGCCGGAGAGAGTTGGCAAGTGAGCCCGGGCAGCAGGCGGACTTGGACTTGCGCCGCTTTCTCGTTCTCTTTCTTGGTAGACTTTTGTTTGCCATGAGAGGCGACGCAGTCCACTGCTGCTTCCTGCCCTTGCTGGAGGACCTAGGTGAGGTAGGGGGGTATGCTTGGGGAGCAGCCTTCTAGCGCACCAGTTCGACGGCTTGAGCGCTCAGAGCGGCAGACGTCTACGATTGGTTTCTACCCCTTCCTTCAGGTACACCTTCTTCTCTAACCCTTCTGGAATTAAACTGCATTTGCTTAAACTGCCATCTGACTTGTCTTTCATCTTGCAGGTTTGGGCCTATCTACACCTCCCAGCCCTGGAGAGAGGGGGATCTCACACGGCCGTGCCTCGTGCCCATTGCACGGCATTGGGACTCTCGCCGAGACACCCGCCGCCTTGCTGATCAGCTGGAGTGCTTGCAGGAGGCCATTGACAGCTACCCTTACCTAGATGTAAGTACCCTTAATCTTTTCCTTTGCATAAATTATCTGCTTGATTCAATTGCCTAATGACTGATCAGATTTGCCCTTTTTTGTAGGTGGTTTGGCAGCCATACCTGGGGGAGGGTGATGAGGGATAGCCTTGGTTAGCGTAGGCCCGCCCCTACGTCGGTAGGTCGGTGTGGTTTCATGCGCTAAACCTTGTGCTACCTCTTCACCTGCACCTTTGCCAGCGCTCCCTTGGGTTCCGACAGAGTGTCGTGGAGTTCCCTGTCTGGGACCGCTTCCGTCGACCGGGTTGGAGCTTTCGGGGACTTCACGACACGACAGATTGGCGTGAGCGGGCACGAGAGCAGATTGAAAATTGGGAGCGCAAGGGCAAGGCGGTCAAGTCAGATGTGACCACCGACGATGCCTACTTCCAGGCGTACGCCTTGAAGTATGGAGGAAAGGTATACAAGAGCGCCCGACACCAGGTAAAACTCCTGAACCACGGCTCAAAGAATTTGGATTTACGGAATAGAACTGATGATTTGGCAATGCATTGCAGGTGGATGTAACTGGCGAGATTGCATCGCTCCGAGCCTTGCTTCACTCAGCGGTGCCGGATCGGGAGGCAGCTCAGAGGCAGACGATGGAGCTGGTAAGTACCCACCCCCAACTTCAGCCTTTAATCTGACTCAAGCAGATTTTGGAAACTGACATGCCTTTTGTGCGCAGCGGAGAGAGTTGGAGAGAGTGAGGTGTGCCGGAGCAGGCGGTGCCTCCTCCTCTCGGAGTGCAGGGGGGTCTCCATCGCTTCTGGAGGCCCAGCTGGCAGGGGCGATGTTGCGAGCTGAGGAGGCCCAGAGGCACCTGGAGGAGCAGGTAAGTGTAAAGGAATTTCTGCTTGATTTTTTTTAGCAATTTGATTATTGACTGATTTTTCGATGCAGGAGAGAGATTTGCAGCTCACCACAGAGCACGCGATGGATCTCCAGGGTCAAAGGGACCAGCTCCGAGGAGAGAGAGATCAACTGCGCACCCGGGCGGAGGCGGCCGAGGCGCAGGTCGCGGAGGCGATGTGGGAGCTGGCAGCGCTGCGGGTACAGAGGCCGCCAGGAGACCAGGAGGAGATCATCCGGTTACACGCGGAGCTGTTGGCGCAGCAGACACTGGCACGGAGCCTTCAGCAGATCATGACGGACATAGGTCGTTCACGTAGCAGGAGCTGGAGTGGTGCGAGTGTCAGCAGGGCGACCGGCGCCTCTGTTGGACAGTATCTGGAAGGTTCCTCCAGCAGGCGGAGGAACGAGGAGGAGGAGAGGTGCCGGCAGGGTGAGGGTAGTGCCCAAGATGGCAGAGGGGGTGGCGAGATGCTACCACCTCCAGATAGGCGGGAGGGATCCGGGGAGAGTGGCGGCGGACACTGAGGAGACTTGTGAGCCACCTCCCCGCTTATCTATGTACATATTATTCATAGCTTAGTGCAGCTTTTACTTTCATGTCAATACTTGTGACAAATGAATGTTTTGTGATTGATACGAGTGAGAGGCGAGTTTCAAATAAGCGAGAGAGACAGAGAGTTGTGAGTGTGACGTTGTACTTACTTTTTTTGAAACGCCTGCTCCTGCACACACTTAGAAGAACAAGTTAGATCTGTTCTTAGGCTCAGCCCCTGCGCTGAAATGATAAAATATAACTCGTGATCGTCAAGGGACTGAGCCTTATTAAATAGGCGAAAAGACAATGAAAATAATGCATGCTAAAGAAAAGCGATATGTACACACTTTTTTTTTATTGAATTTTTTTTTGAAAGATTTCTGAAAATTATATTTTTGGGGTTTTTGGATCTTTTGATTATTTTTATTTTTGAATTTTGATTTTTTTTTTGGATTTTTTTGAGATTTTTTTTTGGGTTTTGAGGATCTTTGATTTTTTTGAATTTTGATTTGATTTTTTTGAATTTTGTTTTTTTGGGGTTTGTGGATCTTTTGATTTTTTGAATTTGAAATTGATTTTTTTGAGATTTTGATTTTTTTGGTTTGAGGATCTTTTGATTTTTTTGAATTTTTTTTATTTTTTTTGTTTTGATAAAACACACTTCTTAATCTTGAGCGATTAGCTCTGAGCCTTACCTCCATCTCACTTTGGCGAATAAATTTATGTGCAACGCATATTCGTCTTAGGTTTGCTAAGATTTCTTGCCCCTGGGATGTCAATGTTCTAACATAGACCACGCGTAGGGATTCTTTGGTCATTTTAGGGAGGACAGGAAGAATATAAATGTGACAAGACTTAATCTCGGGGTCGGAGTTACTGGCTTGTAAAAACTTGCAACGAGTATGCTACATGTGAGATTCATCTGTTGTCTAGGGACTTTAGGGCCACAGTATTTTCTTCTTTGATTGGGGCATGCGTGCGACCGGGCTCAAGGGCGTCCCGCGGGGAACTGTACTGCCACTCTTTAACATGCCCTTCATTTATATTTTGTCACTTATTTTTGTGCTATATATTTTTGTTTTAGAACTGTCTGTTCCTCTTTGAGACTTCAAACATATGTTTACACTGTTGCACGTCTACAGGCTAGCCTCCCCCTTGCCCCTAGACCTTGTCCGAGTAAGGAGAGAATTGACCTTTGCTTCCCTGAACGAGGGCTAAGCGAGAACACCATACATGAATGGGAAATGACCTTAGGTTACCGTGCTGAGTATGCGATTGTGCATAAATATTATTCCGCCAGTAGGAGGGGGAGTGAGACACTTGGCAAATGGCTACCTGTCAATTGGTGTTGTTATCAAAAGACTATTTATGAGGGGTAGAATCTTTTAAGATATAATCCATTCCATGGGTGAGAGATTTCATCGCCATCGACATTAACTAGCCTATACGCATTCCCCGGGTACACTTCTTTAACGACGTACGGCCCTTCGCAGTTTGCTGACAATTTGGACCTTGGACCTCCAGGTTTTATGAAAATTTGCTTCAAAACCATGTCTCCTTCTTGAAATTTATGCTCAATCACTTTCTTTTGAAATGATCTTGAGAGTTTATTTTGATATGAAAGCACATGATCGGCTGCAGCTAGATGCCGTTCGTCTAAGAATTCTAGTTGTGTAAGTAACGCCTCCCGATGTTCATCGGGATTAAGTTCCTTGTCCAACTGAATTCTTAGCGAAGGGATGAGGATCTCGTGTGGACATACCGCTTCCATTCCGTATGTAAGTGAGAAAGGAGTTTGCCCCGTGGGCGTGCGGACGGAGGTGCGGTAGGCCCATAAAGCCTCAATTAGCTTTTCTGGCCAATCAGCGAATCTATTAGACTCACAAGTTTTCTTCAGAAATTTCAAAAGTGTTTTGTTTTTGGCTTCGGCCTGGCCATTGCCTTGTGGATAATACGGAGACGAATGATGCAAGGAAATATTGAATCTCTTACATAGGTCTCGAAGCTCTTAGGATATGAACTGCGGTCCATTGTCGGTGACGAGGCTGCCTGGTACTCCAAACAGCGCAATGATGTTCTTCATGATGAATCTACACACGGTCGAACCTTTGATTTCTGCAAATGCTTCTGCTTCGGCCCACTTGGTGAAATACTCAGTAGCAGTGAGGATGAAGGATTTTTGTTTTATCTGAGCATTAGGATCACCAAGGGGCCCGATGATATCAAAGGCCCACATGGAGAAAGGCCAAGGGGAAGATAGTGGATGCAAAGAGGAAGACAGAGCATGGATTTTATCGGCATGGATTTGGCATTTGACACACCTACGAACGTAGGCGGCACAATCTTCTTCTAAGGTTGGCCAGTAGCAGCCCTTCCTAAGGATCTTCTTGGCTAACATCTGACCATTCACATGCCCTCCGCATTCACCGGAGTGGGATCCTTCCACTATTTTCCAAGCCTCTTCATCTATCACACATCTAAGGAGCATTCCATTTAGAGCGCATCTGTAAAGAACTTCACCAATGAGGGTATACTTTAATGCCGCTCTACCGATGGCTCGCCTATCTTCTGCTTTAGCTTCTTCTGGGAGGGTACCGTCTCTGCAATATTGTTCAATCTCATGGTACCACGACCTCTCTTCTTCCATCAATTCTCCTAATTCAACAAGCAATAACTCCTTTGCCTCTTTCTTCTCTGCCTTCATAACTAGAGAGCTCCTAAGGTTCCAGAACCAAGGATCCTGAGTGGAGGGAGCTTCTAACCTTTGAACAGTGATAGTCTCAGCATTACGGATGAGAGGGAAGGAGAGAGATGAAGCTAACGATGCCAGAGCATCGGCCAGAATGTTCTGAGAGCGAGGAGTATGAATGTAGATAAGTTGACGGAATTGCTTGGCCAGGAGCGTGACCAGATCTTGATAAGGCTCGAGCTTGGGGTCACGGGTGCGATAGGTAGAAAGGACTTGCCGAAGAACGAGCTGAGAATCTCCTATGATCTTGAGGTGACGCGCGCCTAGGAGGTAGGCAAGCTTATGACCAGCTAGGAGAGCCTCATACTCGGAGATATTATTGGTGGCGTAGAACTGGAGTTGATAAGACAAAGGAATGGTGATCCCTTCTGGGGTGAGCAAGACAACACCTATGCCCCGTCCCCTAGAATTGAGAGCTCCATCGAAGTGGAGTGACCAAAAGGGATCATGAGAGACAAGTGATAGGTTTTCATCGGGGAATTCTCTTGAACCGTATCACTATGAGGAAGAGGGAGGTGAGCAAGGTGCTCAGCAATGGCATACCCCTTTATGGCTTTCTGAACAATAAAGGAGATATCAAACTGAGAGAGGAAACTTTGCCAGCGTGCCAATCTGTCGGCGAGAACTGGCTTTTCAAGGAGATACCTGATAGGGTCCATTCTAGAAATCAAACTCACCTTATGAGATAGGAAGTAGTGCTTCAATTTCTGCACTACCCAAACTAGCGCTGCACAGGTTTTCTCCATTGTGGTGAGTTTGAGCTTGGAAGGATTGAAGAGCCTAGACAAGTAGTAGACTGTCCTTTCTTTGTCGGATTCGTCATGCTGAGCAAGGACAATCCTAGGGAGTCCTCAATTGTCAAAAAATATAGGATTATAGGTTTCCCAGGGACGGGTGCCTGAAGTACGGGCGGATTCATAAGATAACTCTTGAGCTCATCGAAGGCGTCCTGGCACTTATCGTTCCATTCATAATTGACTCCTCCTCTCAACAGTTCGTAGAAGGGACGACACCTTTGAGAGTGCTGAGATATGAACCTCCTTATGAACTGCAACCGACCAATCAAACCTCGAAGCTCAGATATGTTCTTGGGAGGAGGCATCTCATTAATTGCCTTGGCCTTGTGTGGGTATATTTGAATCCCCCGTTTACTAACTATGAAGCCTAGCAATTTTCCTGAGGAAATTCCAAACACGCACTTCTTTGGATTCATCTTCAATTGATATTCTTGTGCGCGACGGAATACTTTGGCAAGCACGGAGGAATGCTCTCTTCGGGTTCGCGACTCGCCACGATATCATCCACATAAACCTCAAATCTATATGTATCATGTCGTGGAAGATAGCTAACATTGCTCTTTGATAAGTGGCGCCGGCATTCTTCAGCACCCGAACGGCATGACCACATAGCAATATGTTCCCCATGGGGTGGAAGGAGGTTTCTCTTGATCCTCCGGGCTAGACGAATTTGGTTATAGCCTGAATACCCATCCATGAACGATAGAGTTTCGAACCCTACTGTATTATCGATCAGGACATCCAAGTGAGGTAACGGGAAATCGTCCTTTGGACATGCCTTATTCAAGTCCCGGAAGTCTATGCAGATACGCACTCTTGCGTCCTTCTTCATTACTGGGACAATGTTTGCCACCCACAAAGGATAGAGGACTACACGAATGAACTTGGCTTTGTATAGCTTATCAATCTCCTCTTTCATCTTCAAAGCAATGTGGGGGAGGAATCTCCTTAGCTTTTGTTTGACGGCAACTGCCCCTGGGTTTAAGATCAACCTATGTTCTACGAGATTGGGGTCAATGACGGGCATGTCATCATAGGACCAGGCAAATGAATCCTTGAACTCCCTCAACATCTCTATAAGTGCTTCTTCTTCTTCAGGAGGGAGACCGGAAGCTATGGTTAAGAATTTGGGGTCCTCTTCTGTTCCCACATTTACATCTTTAGTAGGTTCATCGACTACTGAGGTAGGTTCATCGAATATCCTCATACCACTAGCATACGCATCAGCAACATCCTCTATCTCACCATCGTTCTCATCTAATGGGTCCTCTTCAGCTACAATTTCATATATCCCAAAGCCATCGTCTAGCCCTTCCTCTATAGGTATCTCCTCTAAGTTCAAAACCACTGCTTCTTGGACGAACTCTTCGACTGCTAGAAGAGCGCTACACCTTTGGACCAGATCAAGCAAGTACCTTCGGGGTATGCCACTACCCTTCTTCTTCCTAGATGGGGATGAGGAGTTACTAAATTCTACCCCTGATCCTAAACCAAACCTAATATTTACAGAAGACTCTGGAGGAATGTCCAGAGTTTTATTGGAATGAACAAGAAAAGGTGTGGCAGGGCCGCGGGGGTCCTCCGATGAGACTGGAGGAAATGGCGGGCCACCCGAGCTCAGGGTGTCGGTCGCGGGAACGGGGTGCAGAGGAGCAGAAGGCCCCTCACCCGAATCGCCCGAAATGGCCATGTCTGGCCACCAGGTGAAGGCGCGAATTGAGCGAAAGAAGGACGACGATCGCCACCGGGGAGCAGATGTGACGGGGATCGCCGTCGAGAGCAGGAGAAAGCAGGGAGGTGACGGGGATCGCCGTCGGGAGCAGGAGAAAGCAGGGAGGTGACGGGGATCGCCGTCGGGAGCGGGAACAGGAGGGAGGTGATGGGGATCGCCGTCGAGAGCAGGAGCAGGAGGGAGGTAACGGGGATCGCCGTCGAGAGCAGGAGCAGGAGGGAGGTGACGGGGATCGCCGTCAGAGTAGAGGAAAGCGCGGGGATGAAGAGAGCAGGGGAATACAACAGTTGGGGGGAGGAAAGAATAGAATGACGGGGATCGCCGTCCGATGAGTAGGGAAGGAGAAAACGGGGATCGCCGTTCGGAGAGAAGGGAGGAGGAAGACGGGGATCGCTGTCTGAGAAAAAAGGAGAGAAGGTGAATGGCGGGAACACACAAATTTGAATTTTTCGTCCTCTCTTTTTTTTGGCTTTTGAGTTTTCTATATTTTTTTGGACTTTTGATTTTTTTTAAATTTTCTATTTTTTTGGATTTTGGATTTTCTATTTTTTTTATTTTTTGAATAGAAGGAATTACATTAGATTGAATGGCTTGGGAAAAAAGACAGGACCGAACCATTAAAGGAAATGACGAAGGGGGGTGAAGGGTGAAGTAATGCTTCAACTGCATCGGAAGAAAGTTGGAGGATGAAGGGAGGAGATAAGGGAATGGAATTGAAATTATGGACAAAGATGGATGAAACGAAGTGACTGAGGGATCGGGATAACCCTGGCCAGAGCTCCCGTATAAAAAGGGGTGAATGATTTGACTGCTTTTCCTCACCAAGTCCAAGCAACTGTCGCCTGGTGGTGGTTGCTGATGCTGATAGCGCTGCCACTTGCAGCACATTTTCTTCGCTGAACAGACGATTTACTGCAGAAATGAGGTCTTCTAATTTTGGCTCTGCTGCCCCAGGTTCTGATTCTTCAAACAACAGACTAACTGATGAGACGACATCATCTTGATCCGGGTCCTCAGTATCCCCCTTAGCTCTCTTCTTCTTGTTGGGCTGCTGCTTTTCCAAAGCTTGATAAGCTGATCTTGGTGCTTCCATGGTGGTGTTATATTCGGGCTGGATGGGCCCTTTGACAAAGTGCTCATATAAGGACCAAGTGAGTGGTCCATGGTCCAATTGTGGAGCAGATGAGAAAGCGGCCCATTCTGAATATCCAAGGCCACGCTTTGTGAATTTCTTAGTGCTGGCCACAGTCTTGGATCGCCCTTGGAGATGACCACCTAGACCTTTTCCTGACTGATAACCCAGCCTGAACATGATATCCCACCCTTTTGTGTTCGTGCTCACATCTTTCATGACTGCCACTACAGGGGGAGACCCAATTGGGCGGTTAGAAGAGAATGTATAGGACCAAGCATAATTGACATCAAGCACAGAGATAACAGGCTTATTAGATGGCCATACTGACGGCAATACTCTCTCAACGGCTTCCACTGTATGTGTCGTTGCTACACTTTTCACCTTGACAATCCGCCCTTGGAAGGGGAATTTCAGACATTGGTGTGCTGTAGATGGCACTGCCCCTAATGATTCAATCCATGGGCACCCTAAGATGGCCTTGTAGGTATGATCAATGTTTAATACATAGAATTCCACAGACATTACGAGGGGACCCAACCCTCCTTGTAAAGTGATGACTCCATACGAATTGTCACACGCAGCAATGGTGGTAGGCGTGGGCTGCAGTTGACGTTCTGATATGTTGCATTCTCTAAGGGTGCTTAAAGGACAAACATTAATAGAAGCTCCCGTGTCCACTAGAGCTGCATCGATGGCCACTTTGTTTATGGTGAGTGTCACACATAAGGGCATTTTTCTGGCTTACGGGGCAGCCAACTCACCGTCAGAAAAGGTAATGGTGGGTCCCTTGTTCACAATCGAGAGCACTGAGGGTAGGTTGTCCGGATTCATGTCTTCGCTGACCATGACTCTTTGCAAAAAGGCCCTTAGGGCATCCTGATGAGTCTGCGACCTCTTAATGAGCTCTAATATGGAAATCTTGGCGGGGGTCTGATCCAGATGTTTCAGGATGTCATATTGGGTCCCCGGGACTGGATCAATCTCTTCTATATCTTGCTGCTGCTGATTGCTAGCCTGTTGGCTTGGTTGACCTAGCATAGTCATGGATGCATTGGGGTATATCCGGTGGAACATTCGCCCACTCCGGAGGGCAAGATTATGGTGGAGTGGAGGGGTAGTGGTGTCAAGGATAGAAGGGTTGGCTAGTAATGGTGCTGGCGTGGGGGAGAAAGGGATGTTGCTGGGTGGAGGGATAATGGGTGATATGATAGGGGAATAGGATGGCGAGGTGATGGTGGCAATGTGGGGTGTGAAGGAGGGAGGCATGGTGGATGTGGGCACGGGGGTAGTGGGCGTAACGTGGGAAATAACCAAAAGCTGGCCTACCTCATGCTCGTCATCGAAGGCCCACTGAGCTTCTCGTGGTGGATGGTGGATGACAGGGTTAACATGTGCGGGTGGAGGAGGTGGTGGAGCTGGGCTGGGGGTTTGGAGCGGGCTAGTGCTATGGCATGGGGTTACAGATTATGTCCAGGTCATTCGCCGGCTGCTGCGGTTGCTGTTGTTGCTGTTGCTGCTGATATTGCTGCTGGAAGGGCTGGTACTGCTATTGTTGTTGTTGTTGCTGTTGCTGTTGCGGCTGCTGTCGCCTTTGCTGTTGTTGTTGTTGCCTCTGACCCTGTTGGTCCCTCAGAGTTTGGATTAATCTTTTTATCTCCGCCCAATCAATCTGGTTCTGCTCATGGAGATCATATATCATGTCCCGAAATTGGAAGCAATCGGACACATTGTGGCTCGGATGATGGTGATAGACGCAGTACTTTGTTTGATCGGCCGCCATATTCCAATTTGCCTTCTCAAGAGGGAGTCTTAGGGCATTTAGGGACATGAGGGCTGCAAAGACATCGGCTAGAGACTCGGGCAATGGAGGGTATTGGGCTCTCTTGGGTCCATTGGGCTTCCTGGGGGCATAGCCATTTTGAGGTGGAGGGACCTGGGAGTATTGGCGCGGATCTTGGGGAGGATTTTGTCCTTGGGGAGGTGGCTGTCTATTGTTGTTGTTGTTCCATGGCTGTTAGGCTTGTTGGGTATAGGGGGACCTACCTACTGGGCCTTGGGGGTTGCTAACTGCACCTACTTGTTCATTGGTTTGGATCCCCTCAGTGACTGGGCCTTGCGGCTTCTTGGCATAACGGGCTTTAGGGGTCTCAAACATGGAATGTATAGGCGAGTCCTTAAGTTGAGTCTGGATGAAACGGGCTCGGCTATATAGATGGTGTATAGTAGAAATGTCGTTCATGGCCAAAATAGCTCGGTAGGTTGGAGTGGCATTGGAAATCAACAATTTCACCTTTTCCTCCTCAGGCATCGGGCAACGGACCTTGGCGGCCAGTGAATGCCACCGGTCCGCATAAGTGGAGAACTCCTCTTCGGGCTTCATTTTCTCAGCCACCAGATCCACAAAAGAATATTCGAGTCCTACCCAATCCTGGAATTGATGTAGAAATCTTTCTTGGACAATTCTGAAATCCTCCGCTTCCTCAGGGGGTAGGGAATAAAACCATTCTAAAGCTGGACCATCCAGAGACTTTCTGAACAAGTATGCCATGAGATGGCAGTCATACTTGTGAGGTGCTGATTCATAGACAAAATCCTTCAGATGAACATAAGGGTCCCCTGCCCCAGAATATCGCCGATAAATAGGGAGCTCTGACTGGGGTGGTACCCGGAGGTACTGGAAGGATGGGTGGGCAATGTCAGCTACCTTCTGCGGATCGATTTCTCTCCGGAGGTCATGGAGCTCCTTCCTCATGCTTGTCCACTCCGCAAAGAAGTCGGAGGGAGACTGGACTTGATGCGCAGAAACCAGGGAGCGAGGCTGCTCGAATGAGTGTGACCTTTCGCGAGGGAGGAGAGCTGGTTCGGCCGTATAGTATGTGGTTGGAGGGGATCGTGGCCGAACATCTCGTGGGGGAAGGTAGCTTGGTTCTGAAAAATGGATAGTTCGAGGGCGGACGGGTGTAGGATCCACCCCAGATGGAGGAAGGTGGGGTGCTGAAGCGACGTGGGCAGAGGAATCCACTTGTCGGACTGGGCTTTGACCCCGGGGAGATAAAGGTTGTTTCCCCTTGGCAGCAGCTATGAACTCTCGGACTTGGTCTGGAGTAAGGTGGGGAAGAAGCTGACTGAATTGTGAATGGGGGTCATCACCCCCGGGAGGAGAAGCAGGGCGGGATCGAATCCCGGTGATGGGTGGCTGAACATGCCCCGGAAGTGTGGCCATAGAGGATTGGGCCACCTCGTCAAGCAACCCGAGGGGAAGAGCATCGTCGGCAAGGACGCGGAATTGGTCCATGTCGAAGAGGGGATTATGATAAGATACAAAGATAGGAGGGGACTGACCCGATCTCCCTAGGCAGCGACGCATGCACCTCCCCAACCAATTTGGGAAGGTGATACAGACACACCTAAACTCTATCACAACAAGAAAGACAAAGATGAGGAGGGGTGGATCAAAGCACTCAAGTTGTCATGCTTAAAGCGCAAATTTCTTAAGGTTTGAACTTGACCTTTTAAATGAATTGATTAAAGAGATGTCACTCGGTCAAGCGGTCCCTGATAGGAATGGACTCAAGTGCTCCAGTACGGCTAAGTGTGGTGCACACTCACATACGAGGATGGCTCAAACTAAGGGTACGACGGGTACAAGCAGCCCAGTGAGCCGCAACGTGCGTACGGTCATGAGGACTTACGGACGTCCTCGGAAGGTGGGTCTGAGTCAGCCTACGAGTGCTCGTAGGTGAGAGGACTCACTCAACCAAGGGGGAACCTGATCAAATGGGATGAGCGGCATATGCAAGGGGCTAAGAAGCCCAAAATGTATGCAAGAATGAAGATAGGGAGCAAACAGGGTGACAAAACAAGTCCTCGGGCAGAGTCGCGACGGCCGGGTACACCGCGACCCTATCGCGACAGCGCGGGCTGTTGCGATAATAACAGAGACCCGAAAACACAATGAGTCACCAACCCAAGTCAAACAGACTATCCTACCAAAATAAGAAACACCAAGAGACACTAAATCGGTACAACATGAGTCAGGAAGCACACAGAAACCGATACATGGATAAAAACAATAACATACAAAGCAAACCTGATAACGCGACGTGTGGCCAGGCCGCGACTTGTTCGCGTCCTCTCTTCTTGTCGCGATAGGAACAGAAAACTTACAAGTGAAGATAAACGAAAAATCCGAACCTTGGCAGGATTCTAATAGACAGAAATGCGAGAACACATGATCTAGGCAACAAAACAAGGATATGTGATCTCATGGGCATTGAATAGAGAGAACATGGGGAATAACAAGCATTGATCTAAGAACGCGTCTGCCCGTTGTGACGCGAACATGTTGCGTCACCGCGATCGGTCGCGATACTAACAGAGCGGGAAAATATGTAGGAAACAAAGAACCAAAGACTAACAGGGCACTAAAGTGACAAGCAAAAAGGAAACATGGCAAGCAAACAGTCAAAATCCACGAGGGTGGCAGTGAAGGTCCCACCGTGATCGCCAACAGGTGTAATCACAGGGATTGGACTCCCCTCGACACAGACATGGATACTAAAACTAGTAGCATGAAAAAACATGGATGTGATCGCCACCTAGCAAGTCGCCTAAGAATAAAAATGAGATAATGGCTGACTTAGACTAGGAAAAGGAAAGAGAACAAAAAAATGGACCTGGTGTCGCGGTCGCCATGGCTGCCGCGGTGACTGATATCGCGTCAGCTTTCGTCGACGCGTCTATGGTCGCGTCACCCTTAGCCGTCGCGTTCTCTGAATGCGGGAGATATTGGGTAAGGACCTTCTTCTCATCCTCCAGCCGGCCGGAGAACCAGAGCTTCTCGTAGACTTTGCTTGTTTGCCTGCCAACCAAAGAGAATCACAAAGAAAACACCCTATTAGAATATGTTAAGCATAGTATCTATTCTAAAGATGAAAGAAAGTGGGGAATCATGGTGGGAACGCACCTGGGGTGGTTTTAAACCCCTATGGGTGTGGGAAGACGTGGGTGGATAGTGAATGTGCTCTTCCTATGAATAACATAAAAATGCATGTAGAAATAGGAGGGAGGAAGGAAGAAGAAGATGAGCCCCGTTGGGGCGACTCCTTGGCGTGAATACAGCTCCAAAGATGTGAAAATGCTCCAGGAGATTGTTGGGGTCGCCCTCTTCACGCTTCGCACTCCATTGATGGTCGAAAGAGTAGCTTTGTGGAGTGGAATATGAAGGAAAAGTGAAGGGAATGGAGGGCTGCGAGGCTAAGTATGATCAAGAGGAAATTTCGGCAGCCCTTCGGGGTAGTAACCAGGCTCCCTTCGTCCTTGAGGAGGGGCCTTGCTTATATAGAGCTTGGGATGAGAATAAATGACATTATCTCCTTAAAATGGTTTAAAAATTCAAAATGGGAGATAAAGCTCTATTAAAATCGGATGGAGAGTCCTTAGAGAACCTTAGGAGAGTTCTTAGGGCCAGAAACTCGCCCCAAAGGGTGGAGATAATCCTTAGGATTAAATCAAGTTCATAGGAGGATAAATATGGGGGTAGTTATGGAGGCCAGAGGGTTCAGTCATTGTCACGACATATCGTAGGGTCGCGACTAGAAACGCGACGGTGCGGGGGGACGCGACAGCGTTATCCACGTGCATGTAACATGCAAGGGTTATCGCAGCAGCCAAAACCGTCGCGAATAGAGTCGCGGCGCCACGATGCGTCGCGACAATAAATCCGAATTATCTTGAATTATCATCCTAACCATATGATAAGATGAGAGTTATAATGCTCCAAGGACTCTCTCAAGTGATAAATTTCGGGATTTCAAGGCATTTTAATGACTTAATGGGCTCAAAACAAGGCAAATGATGGGCTCAAGGTGAGTGACCAATTAGGGGCCTACTAAGATAACAAGAAATGTGGTTCACCCAATAGTCATAACCGGGTGTCTACAAATAGGACTTCTTCCCTTTAAAAAATTTGCTTCTGAAATTGCAGAACACTAAGTAAATTGTTAGAGATTAGTGTGGTGTGTGTGATTCAAGTGTAGACAAGGCGGAAACAATCACACAATGAATGCACAAGGATTTATCCTAGTTCGGCCCTTCCCACATGGAAGTCCTACATTCAGTCCTCAAGCCAACCACTTGAGATTTCCACTATCTGCCAATAAATTGGCTT
The DNA here is from genome assembly GCA_014218235.1 of Colocasia esculenta. Taxonomy (NCBI): domain Eukaryota; kingdom Viridiplantae; phylum Streptophyta; class Magnoliopsida; order Alismatales; family Araceae; genus Colocasia; species Colocasia esculenta. Next base: position 83,148,585 of record CM024762.1, read on the forward strand.
TCTCTCACCCTTGAGAGGAATTACAAACCCACTTGCTCCCAAGCAAATCTTCCCTAAACAGGGGAACAACAACTACCTTTCACAAGGTCTTCCCTTCACAAGAGGGGCAATGCAGAACCAAACTTCTGCAGAAATTACACATGAATAAATAGAGAAACACTTGTGTGTTTGCTTCAGATCTGAGAACAAACACACACAGACTTCAGAAGGATTTAGAGATCAGAAAATGAGATATGAATCCCATCTGAACAACAAGAGTGGACTACGAAAGTAATCAAATACAATTGCCACTCAACACAAGACTTCTTCTAGGAGAGCTTCAGAGAATGGCTTCTTAAGAGGAGCAGCTCTCAGACTTTTGCTTGCAGAAAGCTTGTGTGGACTTGGAAGAATTCGAATGAAGTTCACAGGAAGGTGTAATGACTTGTATGCTTCTTGTGTTGTGGTGTTCTTCTATGTTTCTTCTTCAAACTTGAGCTCCTTTTATACACTTCAGAATATAGCTGTTCGAAATGTAGCTGTTGGAGTTTGTGGCCGTTTGCAATATGTCCGTTTGAAGAGATCTCTAGGATCCTATGGATCTCGAAGTGTTTGTTATCCAAAAGTCTTTCAGTTTTGCTTGTTTCCAAGATCTTCAGAAGGAGGTGCAGTTTTTTTTCATAGCTAGAGGATAAGTTCTTTTTCTTTCGGAGTGAACTGTGAGGGAGACATGCTGAAAATGTGCTTCAATAAATGCTTGCACAGGGACAAGACAAAAGAGAAGAGTATCTCCATACCTTTGAGGTAGGTGAGTCAGAGGAGTACAATAGAAGGCAGGGAAACCTCGTATAGACATGCTTTCAGACAGAAAATAGAGGACAGAGAGTTAGGTAAAAAGGCAAGGTATGGATTTGTCAGTGGTAGGTGAACCTTGTCAGATAGCATGCGCCTGAGAATTCATAAATGCATTGTATCTATTGAATCCATAAAAATCCAGAGCAAAGACATTGAACAACTCAAAGATTAGTTTAAGATATTTTAGAAGTGATTTGCACAGGATTTGGATAAATATTTTAAGTATAATATATCTTGTCCTATCAGAGAAATAATAAAATAATAGCATTCTGATGATTTAATAAAATATTTAATCAATGAAGATCTTTAAAAAAATTTCCAAGATGATTAAGAAACAGGATTAAATTGGAGTTTATCAGACTTCAGAAAAGTACATGTACAAAACTGATAGAGAAGTCGAATTCATAATAACCTATAATTCGACTGTAGAAGGATAGTCATTCGACTGAAGGAGTCAAAGTTGCAAACAGAGTAATTCGACTGCAGAAGTAGATTACAATTCGACTGTAGAATCGGATACTATGGAGATTGATTTCTACAACATTTGACTGTAAAAGTCGATTCATGAAGTTAAGATTTATGAAGCATTCGACTGTACTAGTTGGAGACATAAGTCGAATCAAGTAGAAGATTATATGAAGCATTCGACTGTACCAGTCGGAGACATAAGTCGAATCAAGTATAAAGTGTGGACTTAGAAAATTTTGGAGGTTGTTTAACTTCGTTTCTAAAGGAGTCGAAGTTAGCAGTCAGATTCAGTAGGACACAGAGAGAGTCCGTGGACTTAGGAAATTTTTGACGATGAAGTTTATCACACAGTTGTATGCAGATATATTTTGATATTCATTTATTTTGTAGATAGTCTATTTAAAGATTTTGTATAGCAAAAACATGATATATACTATATCTTCAATATTTTAGATTTAGGGGTAGTTGCTCAACAATTCTCCCCCTTTTTGTTAATGACAAAAAATCTTTAAATTGATAGTAGAAAAGCATAAGTGAAGTGTGAATATGCTGCTGTCTCTCCCCCTTTGTGGCATTAACATAAAGGAAATCATTACAAAGATACACAATGTTGCATTCAGAAGTGGCAATCATTAAACACAAGATGTAAACTAGTGCATGACAAAGGGATCAGAAACATAGTAGAAATTGTTTATAAATTACACAGTTTTAAAAAAAGAAAAGTTGATCAAGACCTAGACAAGGAGCTAGGTAAGTACAAAGATCTGGGAATTTGAGTAAAATATGGTTTGAGAAGGTCCTAGAGCTTTGCCTCATTTTCACAAAAGAAATTGCCAAACAAGGAGAGGTCAATGTTGTAGGAGGGATTAGTAGTAGGGAGTTTTCCTACGAGATTTGATGTGGTGCCTATAGAACCAGCCTATCTTGGAGTCAAATTTGTACATGCTCAGACGATACTTGATGGAAACAAACTTCTTAGAGGTGCAAGAAAAAGAAACTCATGGACAGTGATGTTCCAGTGCAGGCCTCGGTCCACAGCTGCATCTTTGGCTTGATAATATATTAAGTACCTTTGAGCCCATTTATGACCAATGTTCTTCCTTAGATCCTTAAGACTCTTGGACTAGAATTCATAAAGAGAGAGCTTCATCTTCTCACAGTCAGAGTCGTAAGAGGGATAGGCAGCTGCCCACTGATCTTCATTGAGTCTTTCAGATTCAGCAAAACATAATTGGAAATCCAACAAATGATGGGGGTTCTTGGAGATTTGAAGGAACACAAATCTTTGGAAAGACAATTTGAGCTTGTATTTAATTTTGAACCTAGTGGCAATGCGGATGAATCTGTTGAATACTACTTCAGCAAAATCTCTTCTGATGGAAACTGCTCCTATAAAGGATGGATGCAGTCCAGAGGGTAAGGCCACAGTCATGGAGGGAGTGATTTCTCTTTGACCTCTTAGCAGATTGTCCCATTGGCCTTTAGAAACATTAGGAAATCCTAATTTGAATCTGTCGAAATTGAAAGTCCTCATTCTGGTGTACTTGGCATGAGAGTCCTGGATAAAATGTCCAAACATATCATGAAACCTCAAAGATAGGTGATGTTGGACAATTAAAAATTGGTTTCTAGATTGGGTTTGCTGATATTTGGCTGCTTCTCCTAGATAGAGATCAAGGAAATCCTTAGGAGTCAAGCTATGACTTTTCTGAGAGATGAATTGAAGATCCTCAACTGAAATATGTGAAGTTCTGAGAAGAATAGGAAGCTAATGTTCGAAGGTGAACCCTAACATCTCATGAACTTCAAGGAAAGCACGAATAGATAGATATTCTCTGAACATATTCATGTGATGTTCAGAGTGGTAGATGAAGGCATACCAAAAAGGTGGAAGGAGTTTAGAAGGATTGTCTTCAAGTTTTGGTCCACTGGATGAGGAAAGCTGAATACTGGGGAGTATTTCAGCTAGATGGAGAAGTGTTTTCTTGCAGTCTGTTCTTGAGGCAGTGGGAAGACAAGAAAAATACTGAGGAGGTCGAGTGGAAAGAGTGAGAGTGAGAGGTTTGGGAGGTTTGACCCGGTATTTCATTGGGTAGATTTTGAATTTGATATCCTGGTGGAATGGATCCATAGGAATAGTTGCAAGTGGAGGAGGATCTGAAGAAGTGGATTGTGAGGGAATTTCAGTGGTGAGAGGAGTAGGTGCAGAGGGTGTAGTGGGTTGAGGCTCAGCTGGAGTTGGCCTTTTAGGCTTTGGAGGAGGCTTAACAGATGGAGCTGGAGTGAGATGAATTGGTCTAGAAGGAGGATGAGGAATGACTGGGTCACCATTTTTGACCAGTCTGCGCTTCACTTTCCTCTTGAAGGTTTGCAAGTTAGGACTCGACTCCATGGGTCTCTTAGTCATAGATTCTAACTGGGAAGCCTGCCTGGGCTGGGAAACCTCAACTGCTACCACTGCCTCTGACTGCTTTTCTGACACAGACTGCTGCTGATGCTCCACTTGAGGTTGAAATACTGTCATAGCTAAGTCTACTTCTTGCTCTAAATCTTTCTGCTGCTCATGAGGCTGCTCCTCCACACTCTGCTGCTTGACCTGAGGTTCAGGCTCCTTGGATTGATCAACAGCAAGTTCAACAAGTTCTTGAACTTGGGATTCTGGCTCCTGGTCCAGCTACTGCTCAGGTTGCTACTCAACCTGTTGGTATAGATCTTCTGTGGACTGCTGTTCTTGAGCTGGCTTTTCAGGTTCTGGAGGCTCTTGAGACTGAACAAGTACTTTTTACTGCTGAGAGGATGAGGGCCCTGATGGCCGAGAAGTGCCTTGCTGGCACACTAACTGAAGCAACAAGTCTTTCATTTACTTAACCTCATCAGACATACTATCAAACTTGACATCAATAAACTCTATCTACATTTGAAGAACTGAAAGACTTTCTTGTTGCTTACTCAATAAATCCAAAATGGAGTTTAGACTGTTGCTACTCTCCCCCTGAGACCTTGGTCGAGTCTCAAACTGAGAAGGGGAGAAGAGATGCTCTCTCTCTTCAAACTCTACTTCAGCATGAATGTCATCTGATGCAATACCTTTGCCTCTGATGTCTTTTAATACTTCATTGATAGTTTCCTCAGAACCATCTGGTTTAGGAAAAGAGGAGGAAACAAGAACATGATCTTCTTGCTCTTGGGTCTGAACTGGTACTTCAGATCTAACTTGATATAGAGGCTCTTGTTGAATTATTTGAGGAACTGGAGAACAAGAGGTTCATCAGAAAACACTTCATGATCACATTCTGGCACTGAGTCTTTTACCTGAAAATTTTGCTTCTTATTAACCAAGGAGTAGTGACTCCTTCTCAAAGTAGTGATCCCTATCTTCTCTTTTATTCCAACAGATATTTACCCTGACAGATCTACTGAGAATTTCTTGAATATCAGGGAGAGCAAAGGACCATAGGGAAAAGATTCTTGGAGATTCTTAGCAGCAATCATTCTATCCAAGATAATTCTAGCCAAATTTACTTTGTGCCTCTGAATAGCCCAAAATAGCAAGTTCCCATCTCTAGAGGTGATAGATGAGTGGGTTCCTGCTCTAGGGGTCACAATGTTGAATATTACAGAATGAATCAATCTCTTTTCGGCTGACAACTCATTTACTGAAAGACCTTTCTTACTTATAGAGGCCAAACTCCCAATGATGCCTAGTTTTTGCTTTTCCAAAGGCATTACTTCATTAAGCTTATGCCCAAGTTTGGACATTCCAAAATCTCAACTAACAATTCCTCAGAAATAGATATCTTGGTTCCTTTGACATAACCGAATACTGTACTTCCAGATGAGATTTCCATGGTTACATAAAATGTTCTAACGGCATTCTCTACAATGGTTCTGAGATTTGACACAACTTGGTCCAACCCATGGCATTGAGGGTGTCCTCTACCCATGCAAGACTTCTAGTAAGACGGGAGAAATTTACAACCTTCCCTGGACAAATGGGAATCTTAGCCAGTCTCACCAGTTGATCAGGGGTCATTTGGGTGGATTCCGGAGCCCGAGACGAAGCCATCTAGAAAAGGAGATGAACAGGACTCAGGGAACTAGTAGAGGAGTGATAGCAGTGCAAAGGAGAGTTCTAAGATCCTACCTTTCTTCGAGGAGGATGGAGATTTTCGAGTTCTTTAGAAGTCCTTTGCCGCGAGAACAGTAAGGGCGCAAAGAAGCAGAAGAAGACAAGAAAGTTGAAGACAAATTTCGAAAGGGTGCCTTCAAAAGGAGTCGGGGTTTTCTTTTATAAGGAAGATAAGATAACTGCCCCTAGATTTCAGGACGAATGGACGGGATTAATGATTTGACCGTTTAAGACATGAAAGGATGTGTCTTAAAGAAGTGTCAGTACATAATTTTAAATTATAAGCACCTTTTCATGATTTCATGATAAGTCGAATCATGTATTCGACTGCATCAGTCGAATGCAAGAATTATAACATAATTCGAATGCATTAGTCGAATGTCTGGGACTTAGAATTTTCAGGATGGTTTTTCACAGAGTTCATTCAACACAATCTAAACATACAATTCAAATGTCATTTTACTTTGGTAATTTAATCAGGATTACACATACCTATTTCTCTTCTAATTGATGTGAATCTATCCTCAGGAAGAGGTTTTGTAAAAAAATCAGCAAGTTGGTTTTCTGTAGAAACAAATTCAAGTAAAATATTGTATTACTTACATGATCCCTGATGAAGTGATGTCTAACCTCAATATGCTTGGTTCTTGAGTGCTGAATAGGATTCTTGGTCAGATTTATTGCGCTTGTGTTGTCACATAGCATTGGGATTTCTTGGAGTTGATGACCATAGTCTTCCAGTTGGTGCTTGACCCACAAGAGTTGAGTACAGCAACTTCCAGCTGCAATGTATGCAGCTTCTGTGGTGATAAAGCCACTGAGTTCTACTTTCTGGAGGACCAAGATATCAAACACCCTGTAGAACAAACAAACAAAGGAACTGAGATTTTTTATATCTGGTCTACATGGCAGTAAGATTAGAGCATTGATCCAATCATCTTGTGTTTGTTTCTGGAGACCAAGATATCAAGATAGAGCAGTGATCCAATCATATTTGGATCAGCTTGGAATCTTGTGCACAAACAAACACTAAACATTATATCTGGTCTACTGGCAGTAAGATAGAGCAGTGATCCAATCATTCCTCTATAGATCTTTTGATCTACCTTTTTACCAAGAGGATCACTATCTAACTTAATACCTGAGCTCATGGGTGTTCCTAAATGCTTACACTTGTCAAAACCATATTTAGAAAGTAAATCTGAAATATATTTGGTTTGACAAATGTGAGTTCCTTCCTTGGTCTAATTTATTTGCAACCCCAAAAAATAATTTAGTTTATTAGAAGTACTCTGACTTGTCGAAAGTCAAAGTATGACTATTAAGACTGAAAGTACTCCGACTTATCTATAGTCAAAGTATGATTGTTAAGACTTGTAGCACTCCGACTCCTTGAAAGTGGAACTATAACTGTAAGACCCTCGAATTTTGTTGTATTATTGTGTTGCATGTAAATGATTCGTGTCGTATATGTACGTATGTATGTATCTACGTATGTACTAGTGGTATACTTATGTGTGTATGTGTATAGCTTAGGTATAAATAATGTATGTAATGCTTCATGGTAGTGTGTACATGATAACGTATACATATAGCATGTATATAGGTGTAAAAGGTGCATGGTTTCTGCATGTTTTAGACTTCTGCCCGAAGGCCATATTGGCGTCAATAGCAGGACGTCGATGAGGTGTCAGCGTCCACCCATGGACGCCAACACTAATCCCAGTGTCCAACGATATGGACGCCAACTTCTCTGGCCTGCATGCGCAGCAGAGCCGGAAATTCCGGAAGCAAGACAGCTCACCCATTGGGGAGAAGTCTCCCAATGGTCTGAGAGCCATCTTGTCACCCCATGCGTGGGAGAGAAGCCTCTCCATTATGTCTAAACCCGAATCTGCTTCCCCAACCCCTCTCTTCACCCTTTTGCAAGAGAGAAAGAAGAGAAGAAACCCTAGTTTCTGAACTGAGGAAAACCCCCACTTTGGAACCCAAAATCCCTCAACCTGAAGATTGTTCCGGGGATCTGCTGCTTCAAGGAGGTTGCTGGATCGACGAGGAAGGCCTCCCCAACCTCGGAAGGCACTGGAGCTCGCTCAGGAACCCGGAGTCAAGCATTTCTAAGAGCTTCTTGGGACAGCCCAAGGAGAGCTTCACCGAGCCCTACATCCATTGGTGCATTTTTCTAAAGGCAAGTACCCCATTCATAACATCCCCGTATGTGTCTAGGATGGTTTTACAATTTTTATGAATTTTCCCTCATGTCCTAGACCCCCACATTCACCCCATCTTTGGAGCTCGGGTCTGTGTTCTGCACAGACCCGACATTCACGGCAATGTCCCTTGACGCTGAGATCATGCTTGGCGTCCATCGACCATGACGTTGACACTGAACTAGCGGCCAGAGAACGTCGCCAAGTTCATCTGGACAGAACAGTGACCTATTCTGCCCTTTTATACGACTATCTTCGTTATGTTTCACCATGAGGATATAATGTAAATCATTTATATGCTATGTATACTGTTGGTGTGATGAATGTGGTGTGTGGATGGATGAGTGTGCATGGTGGTGAATGATAGAAGTTATTTTGTTCCATGAAATTACAAGCATGATTAGTTGTTAATCTTGTCAATCTACTGTTGCATGATTTAGGACTAGCCTGTATGCCCAAGTTTGTGAGGATCATGCATGTATGGATCAACTCTATTCTGAAATTTGAGATTTTGCCATGCTTGTGTAAATTATTGAAAGTATTGTTTGGGGAAATAGGAATTGTGCATAAGTTATGATAAATCCTTGGTAAACCAGGCATCGCCCCATAAATTGAGGAATAAATTCAGTAGCTCTATACATGTAGGGTTCAGACAGTAGTTTGCTAAAATTGTGACTTGTGTATAATTCCATATCGACTTGAATTACGAATGGCATGAAAAATGGATGTTTGATTTTCTGTAAATTCATTTTAACTTAGAAAAATCTGAAAAATTGCATGAAGGGTCCTAAACCCGAAATTAGTTTGTGATTAAAATTTCAGGTCATTTGGACCAGAGCACAATGCCTTATGAAATTTTCCATGAAAAATGTGAAATTGATGCATGTCATTGTAAAATGAGTTGATTCTTGTTTAATCCAACTTGATTAATGGAATTACCTGCTTTTAATGTCTGAAATATGTAGTGTCATGTTAGGAAAATAGAGGCGTGTGCATGTGCTGAGAAAGTGAATGAAGTGAGATTGACATGTGTCAAAGCATGTGTAAATCGGTAAAAATGTGTAATGTGTAACTGTGCCAAATGTGACACTGCTTCCGTAGAGGGTAGTGGAACCGTATCAGGGAAAAGTCCCCCTGAGAAAGTTCAATGTGTAAGTGACTCTAAGGGCATTAGGGGGAAATCCTGGAGGTGGACAAGTACCACTGGTTAGGGTGGAGACTTGTTCTCCCGTGTGCTCAGTCCAAGAGTCGCCATTGTATTGCCTAGATGGCGTCTATGTGATGTGATGTGTTGTGTCCTTCTTTGGTGGTTTGGACTATGTGTCACAGCACTAAATATGAAAGTGTAAATGTGTATGTGTTCATGTGTTAATGTGAAAGTGAACAATGTGTAATGTGTATGTGTAAAGTGCAAAATACGTGAATTGGAAATTGTGTAAAGAAAAATGTGAGACCAAAATGTGAGGGTATGATATTGTAATCCATATTGTGACAAATCTGAAACCATGTTAAATCAGTAGCTTCATTATGTTAGGATCATGTTTATATGTGTAAATTGCCTAGAATCCATGCTAGGGACAATTAACAAGTATGTGCACAAAATTCCACGTTTGGTTGTTCACATGTTGTACTTTAAATAATGTTGTAGCTATCATGTGTAGGGTTATGGTTGCTAAATCATGTGAAAACCAGCAAGTTAAAGTGTGTAAAATGTTTGTGTACATGCACAAGAATGTGTAGTTTCCATGCTAGGTGTGTTTTGTTTCATATACGTAGGATAATCATGCTAAGTGCTTTCATGTTTTGGTTAAAATGCAAAGTAGAATTTCATGAGTAGGAATGATTAGAGAACATGTGTTAGGAAATTTTCTTGATAAGAAATCTGAAAGCATGCATCATGTGTTTACTTATAGAATTATCATGGTTAGTTATTCATTTCAAACGTTAAGCATGATACATGTTGAGTTTTTCCATGGTGTGTGTAGAGCCTACTATGACATGTACGTGTATGGTATGAGTGGTGTTACTTGCTGAGTCTTTAGACTCACTTCTTGCTTCGGCATACAGGTGTAGTTGGTGATGTGGCACCGTTGGAGGAGACGGTGGAGACGGACTCCGAGCGCGGAGATTAGACTGTTGGAGTAGTTGTACCCTTTTGTGTTTTCATAGTATGTAAAAGTGACATTGTACTAGAACTATCATGAGAAAATTGTATAAGTGTGGATATCTATGTATTTCATTTTCAGCAATTTAAATCATGTGAACTTCTAAGTTCTTTAATGTTATTGCAATTTCGAGTATGCTAAATGTGGATGATGAATGAATGAAGACAGTAGTTCTTTTTACTTCCGCTACTCTGTTCGTATATTCACGTGTAAGCTGAATGTATCGTTGGGTAAATGTCCCACTGTGATGACGATTGCTATACCGACGTGGGTTGGTATAACCGTACCGGTATAATGAGAGCCGTCATAATAACATCAACTTCCTTAATATCCATACTTAGATATTTTTTAAGTATCTATTTTTATCTTTGCAGAAATGGAATGCATTTTTAATACGATTGATGTTTTTATTCTTATGAATTATTCAATGAACAAAATGAACGCATGATATGCACTATGATACTTTCTGTATATTATTTGAATACTAATAGTTAAATAAACTTTGTACTTCTCTATTATTGTGTTTAATGCTTCATGTCATTTCTAAATATCAGTTTCATAGTTTATCTTTTCAAAATGCTCCGTGTCCTTCAAAAGACATGCGTTAGCATACTTTAAAATATCCAGTTTCTAGATTTTTAGGAAAATTTCCCTTTGCAGTTGTACTGCGTGCCAAGAAGGTGTCCATTATTCTTGAATGCTCACCTACCACTGTACTGTTCAAAGGACAGACTGTCTTTCTAGAATGATATATATCTGTTAAACAACTACCTATCCTTTACCTTCTTACATTATTTTATATCTTCTAAACTAACCCCAAGAAAAAGAAAAAGGCTTGGTATGATGTTTATAGAAATTCAGGAGAAGACATCTGAAGAAGAGCCATGCAGCTATCAGTATAGCCTGAAGCCGTTGAGACTCAAAAGATAGAAGACCTGCTCTGTGAAGATCACATCTCAGCTATCTCAAGACCCAACGTTCCAATTCAAACGACTATCTTCTAATAGCCACTTATCAAACGGGAATTTCTGAAGACTATATATAAAGTTGAAGTTTGAAAGTGAAAACATACAAGCAACACATACAAAGCACATACTGAACCACATTCAAACTTAGCAAGAAAGAGAGAGAAGAGCACAAGATCTGAAGAGAGCCAGCTAATTCAAGCTTTGACTTCCTGCTCTCTTGCTTTAAAGTGTTCTTAGGTGGCATCCTGTAGTTCTAGATTTCCATCTCAGTCCACCCTCTTTAAGTCAGAAAGAGTTGGAGCTTTCAATCCCATTTGTAATCTCTTTATAATCTTCTGTGTTTGCTCATTCTTCTGAGCAAACACACTGTGCTCATCTCTGTGTTGTAACCAGTAGGGGGTTTGTTCCCTGTTGTGCCTTTATGTGGAGGGAAGACCTACCTTGGTAGGTGGTTGTAATACCCCTCTGTGAAAGAAAAACTTGCTTGGGAGCAAGTGGGTTGTAATATCTCTTGGGTTGAGAGAAAGCCAAGTGTTCTTGGCAGTTAGTGGAAATCCCAAGGGGTTCTTGGGGACTGGCTGTAGGACTTCCATTTGGAAGGGCTGATCCAGAATAAATCACTGTGCACTTTATGTGATTGATTCTGCCAATCTTTTCACTTGTTTCACACACACTACACTAAGTACTAACATTACTATCTAGTGTTATCTATTTTTTAGATAAATTTTAAAAGTGCAAGAAGTCCTATTCACCCCCCATTAGGACATTCAAAGCTCAATCTCGATCCAACAAGTGGTATTAGAGCGAGGTCATCTCAGAAAAATCAAAAGATTCGAGAACAGATGGCAGCTGAACCTCACAACTATGAAGGACATTCTATTACAAGACAACCATTCTTTGATGGTGAAGATTACCAGTACTGGAAGATCTGAATGGAATGCTTCATTCGAGGCACAAACTTTGATCTGTGGCAGGTAATAGAACAAGGTCATTTTGCTATAGTTGCTGAAGTTACTACTACATTATCTATAGCTGATAAAAGGAATATGCCCCTAAATTATAAAGCTAAGAATTATCTATGTTGTGCATTATCCAAGAAAGAATTTAACAGATTATCTGCTTATAAAATTGCTAAAGAAATGTGGGATAAATTACAAGTAACTTATAAAGGAGCTGAAGAAGTTAAACATACCAGAATAGATATTCTTGTGTCTCAATATGAACAGTTCAAAATGCTACCTAATGAAAATATCACCCAAATGTATAATAGATTCTCAAATATAATAGTTGGTTTAAGTTCACTAGGAAAAATTCTTTCTAATGAAGAAATTGTCAGAAAAATACTCAGATCATTAACTCATTCATGGACTCCCAAAGTAACTGCTATTGAAGAAGCTGATGATCTTACTAAACTCTCTATAGATAAACTAATTGGTTCTTTAATGGCTCATGAGATTAATCCTCGAAAAAGAAAATGCCAAATGCTTTGAAGGTTGTAGATTCTTCTTCCTCTGAAGATTCGAAAGAAAAATCTGAAGACAGTGATGATGAAGCCATGCTGTCAAGGAAACTTCAAAGAATTCTTGCTAAGAAGAAGAAGTGGCTCAAAAAGATATTTCAAAAGGGAAAGGAAGAAGGACCCAATATGTTATGAATGCAATCACACAGGACACTTCAAATCATAATGTCCTAAGCTTAAAAAGAAGGATCTAACTGAAAAATATGAGAAGAAGAAAGGAAAAAAGAAAACGTTCATAAAATACAAGAAGAAAGCAATGGCAGCAGCATGGGACAATGAAGAAGCTACAAGTTCAGACTCATCAAGCTCAGAATCAGAAGAAAAAGAACAAGTAAATCTAGCCCTCATGGTAGGACTAGATCAGGTAAATTCTGAAACCTCCTTTACTTCAAGTTTAGAATCTAATTCCGACAGTCTAGAAGATGCATTTAATGAATTATATGATAAATATAAAATAGTAGTTAAATAGATGAAAACAGTTAAGTTAAATTTACTAAACCAAGAAAAATCCAAAACCTTTCTAAAAAATGAAGTAGAATGATTAAGACAAAATTTAACTGAAACTAAAAGATCAAATGAACTATTATGTGAAGACTTAAAGGCTAAAAATAGTAAAATTATGGAACTTGAATCGAATGTAAATGAATTGAAAGATGAAGAAAAATTAAAAGAAGAAAACAACTATTTAAGAGCTACCATAGATAGAATCACAATCTGTAAAATATTCTTAGTTGTAAAACTGAAAGGTGCTAGAACAGGTAAAAATAAATATGGAGTAGGCTATACACCTCCAGAAAATGTAGAAGAAATTATGTATCCTAAAAAATACTCAACTCCAAAATTTGTAAAATAAAAGATAATTAAAAATCTAAAAAGAGTTAATCAATATGCTTACAGACAGAAATAGAAAACTAATAACACTACAAATTTAAAGCATGCATATGATTTGTGTTGTAGTCATCGTAATCAATTAGGACACACAATTAGCACATGCACTACTAGGCATTTACGATGGATTTCTAAAACTAACCTTCAAGCACCCAAGAAAATTTGGGTACCAAAAATCTCAACTTAATTCTATTTGCAGGGGTGCCAGAGAGTATCCAAATGCTATTTGGATAGTGAGTGCTCAAGGCATATGAAAGATGATAGAAAATTATTTACAAGTTTCAGAAACAAAATTGGTCAAGTCACTTATGGTGATAATGGAAATGGAAAAATGTTAGGCTGTGGAATAGTAGGAACAAACGAAAAGGATTTAATAGAAGATGTTATGTATGTTGAAGGATTAAAGCACAATCTCATTAGTATCAGTTAACTCTGTGACAAAGGTCACATGGTAAAACTTTAGAACGACAAATGTATTATTAAAAAAGATGAAAAAACAGTCTTTGAAGCTCAAAGAGTTAAGAATCTGTATACCTTACAACTGGAAGAACTGAAAGAAGTAAATTTGTGCCTTGCAACTACTAAGAGTGAAGAGACTGATTTATGGCATAGAAGACTAGGACATGCAAGCACCTCAGTGATCATGAAATTAATCAAGCATGATCTAGTAGAAGGTTGTCCAAAGCTAAAATTGAAGAAATCTGGAATCTGTACACCTTGTGCAAAAGGAAAGCAAACCAAGACATCATTTCAGTCCAAGACATTGGTAACAACCTCTAAACCATTGGAACTCATTCACATGGATCTATTTGGACTTATAAGAATACTGAGGAGGAAAGATATATGGCTATGTAATTGTGGATGATTATTCAAGATACACTTGGGTATCATTTTTGGAAGCCAAATCAGAAACCTTTTCGGCTTTTCTAAAATTAAGTAAATTAGTATAGAAGAACCAAAAATATCAGATAATCAGTATTAGATCTGATCATGGTGGAGAATTCAAGAATGAAGAGTTTGTCAGATTCTGTGAAGAAAATGGCATAGAACATAATTTCTCTACACCTAGAATTCCTCAACAAAATGGAGTAGCAGAAAGGAAGAATAGAACACTGCTGGATTTGTCTAGAACAATGTGTACATAATACAATTTACCAAGATACTTCTGGGCAGAAGCAGTCAACACAGCCTGCTACATCATCAATAGGTGCATGATCAGACCAATTTTGAAGAAGACACCTTATGAGCTATACAAGGAGAAAAAGCCAAACGTTAGTCACCTTCGACGGTTGTAAGTATTTCATTTGAAATAATGGTAAAGATAATTTAGGAAAATTAGATGCTAAAAGTCATGAAGGTTTTCTACTAGGACACTTATCAAAACTTAGAGGATACAAAGTGTTTAACAGAAAAACTTTAACTATAGAACAGTCAGTCCATGTTTTATTTGATGAAACTGTCCCTTCTATTAAGAAAATAGAAGAAGAAGAAGATGTTGTTGTTGAAGAATTGTGCAGGGATCTAGAACAAACGTCTCTTGAAGAAAAAAGGGAAGACAAGGAAGATCCACCAATAGAATAACTTCAACAACAACAAGAAGCACATGAAGGACTACCAAGAGAACTAAGGTATCACAGAGATCATCCAAGAGAAAATATCATAGGTGATCCTCAAGACAAGGTAAGAACAAGATGTATGAATATTCCCTGTGTCTACACTACATTTATTTCTCATATTGAGCCTAAGACAATCAATGATGCACTGGCAGATGAATCTTGGATCCTAGCTATGCAAGAGGAAGTTAATCAGTTCCAACGTAGCCAAGTCTGGACCCTTGTGCCTAGACCTTCTAACCATCCAGTTATTGAGACTAGATGGGTTTCAAAAACAAAATGGATGAATCAGAAGTGATCACTAGCAACAAGGCTAGACTAGTAGCACAAGGATATTCTCAAGAGGAAGGCATTGATTTCGATGCAACATATGCTCCAGTTGCTAGATTAGAGGCAATCAGAATTTTATTAGCATATGCATGTTCTTTTATTATTAATTTGTTTCAAATGGATGTTAAAAGTACTTTTCTGAATGGTTTCATAAAAGAAGAAGTTTATGTTAAGCAACCTCCTGGCTTTGAAGATACTAAGTATCTAAATCATGTTTTTCGTTTAAAGAAAGCACTATATGGTTTGAAACAAGCTCCAAGAGCTTGGTATGAAAGACTAAGTACTTATCTTATATCACATGATTTCTCAAGAGGTAAAGTAGATAGGACTCAATTTATTAAGATATTTTCAGAAGGGATCCTGATTGTACAAATATATGTTGATGATATTATCTTTAGTTCTACAAATGAATCACTCTGCAAATTCTTTGAAAATCTTATGCAAAGTGTGTTTGAAATGAGTATGATGGGTGAGCTTAATTACTTTCTTGGATTGCAAATCAAGCAGACCAAGAAAGGCACTCACATTTGTCAAACTACGTATATTTCAGACTTACTTTCTAAATATGGTTTTGACAAGTGTAAGCCATTAGGAACACCCATGAGCTCAGGAATTAAGTTAGATAGTGATCCAATTGGCAAGAAAGTAGATCAAAAGATTTATAGAGGCATGATTAGGTCATTACTCTATCTTACTGCTAGTAGACCAGATATAATGTTCAGTATATTTTTGTGTGCTAGATTTTAGGCTGATCCTAAGGAATCTCATGTTAATGCTGTTAAAAGAATTTTTAGATATCTTATGAATACAAGTAAATTAGGTTTATAGTATCCCAGATGTTCTGAATTTAAACTACTTGGATATAATGATGTTCACTATGCTAGATGCAAAATAGATAGAAAAAGCACCAGTGGTACTTATCAATTTCTTGATCTTCCAAAAAATAAAATTCAGTAGCTTTGTCCACAATAGAAGCAGAATACATTACAGTTGGGAGTTGCTGTACACAACTGCTGTAGATCAAACATCAATTAGAAGACTATGATCATACACTACATTAAATTCCAATGTTATATGATAATACAAGTGCAATCAACTTGACCAAAAATCTAATCCAACATTCAAGAACCGAGCACATTGAGGCCAGACATCATTTCATCAGGGACCATTTATGTAATGGTGATATTTTACTTGAGTTTGTTTCTATAGAAAATAAATTAGCTGATATATTTACTAAACCTCTCCCTGAAGATAGATTTACCTTAATAAGGAGAGAAATAAGAATGTGCAATCTTGATTAAATACTTAAAATTCCTAAGTACATAATATGATCTATCCATCATCAACCTTTTTGTAAGTCCTGGACTTTGGACTTCTCCAAAGTCGGAGTTTTGAGAGCCGACTCCTAAGAAGTCAGAGCTTGTGAAGTCGAAGTCAATGTTAATTAAAAAAAAAAAGGAGGGTTATAAAATTTTTTTGGAAAGTTAAAATAACAATTTTTTCATTTAATCCCAACCGTTCTTCTCCTCATCCATGGTCCATTACACAACCTCTTTCTTTATAAGGACCTTTCCCTCTTTCTTTCTAAAACACCCCATTTGAAACGTCTCTGACTCCTTCGTCTTCTTCCTAGTTCTCACGACCGTTCTTCACCCCGACAGAACCACTATCAAGCATCTGTCGATTCCTTCAATCTCTCTGAAGAAAGGTAGGATCTTTGACATCTTTGAACTCATTTCACATCTCCTCCATCATTTCCTTTAGACCTTCTCTCTTGTCTTGGTCTAGATGGCCTCCTCTAGGGCTCTGGATGGAACCTTCTTCACCCAGGAGCAGTTCCAAAGATTTATTTCTACAAAAGTTTCCATTTTCCCCAAAAAATGGTTGATTTCTCTCAGTTGACGGGGCGACTCAGTTCTATAGAAGAAACCCTAGAAGCAATGGTTTGGACCAAGCTCTGTCAGATCACCGAGATAACTTATGAAGATGCAGTAAAAGCATTTTATATATCTCTTCAAGTGTCTGTAGATGGGTCTCTGGTAAGAAATGTCAAAGGTACACATGTTTCTATTTCTAAAGACCTACTGATTGAAATTTTGGATTGTTCCTCTATCGGACACAAGATAGGTGAGTCTGTATCTTTAGAGAAGCAAAGATTAAGAATAATTGGGAGTCAAGGCAATATCTCCAAGAAAGGGCTTCTGATCAATGAGCTCTCAACAGAAAAGAGAATTCTTCATGCTATCCTCGCAACCATTGTGACTCCAAGAACAGGAACTCACTCCTCTATCACTGCCAGAGGTGGCAACCTGTTATTTTGGGCTATTCAGAAGCATCAAGCGAACCATTCTTCTATCATCTTAGAGAGGATGGCAGGGTCCAAGTATCTGCAAGAGTCTCTTCCTTATGGACCCTTGCTCACTGTTATATTTAGAAGAGTTTCAGTGGATTTGTCAGATGAAATTTCAGTGTCAGTTAAGGAGAAGATTGGGCTATCCATTTCTCGATTTGTGCGTGTCATCCTTGCGCAGGGGCCATGCTAATCTTCTCTGTATCGTTCCAATTTTATTGAATGTCTCCGAAGAGACAGATTGGGCTATCCACACTTAGAAGAAGTCACTACATATTAGATGATAAAGCCCATAATTTTTGGACTAAGGACTCTGCACCCAACTGCACTCATGATGTATTTCCGAATGAGGTATAGGGCTCCTCTTCTATTCCCACAGTTCAGCCTCCAACAGTTAGAAGAGAAGAAGTTAGAGTAGAAGTAGCAGTTGATGAGGCAGTACAAGAAGAAACCACAGAACCTTCCCTTGAGCAAGATCTCCTAGATAAGACCATAAATCAAGTGCTAATAGATCTGAAGGGTAAAGGAGTGGCTCATGAAGAAGATGTTCCAAGATCTAGATCAGTTGAGCCTCCTATGTATGAAGAGTATCATCATGTCTCTCCACCTCCAGTTGAGTCCTGACCAAGGTCTTAGGGGGAGACTAGGAGGGCCATAGATGATGTACTAAATGTGGTGCTTAAGCAACAAGAGATGCTTGGTGTACTTCAGATGCAAATACACCAAATAAATGTTAAGTTTGACTTTATGTGAGAGGAAGTTCAGCAGATGAAGGATCTGCTTCTTCAATTGGTTTGCCAATAGGGCAAGGGCAGCTCTCCAGCACCTCCCTCAGTTCCTCAAACAAAAGAGCAATAGCCCAACCAGTCAAAACCACAGCCAGAGCAGCATGTAGATCAACCAGCTGTGGAGTCAGTGAAGCAGTCAGAACACTCTGTTGAACACCAGCAGCAACCTCAGCAAGAGCAGCCTTCAGAGGAGATTAAGCAGAAATCAGTAGAGAAACATGCCAACTAGTCTGATGATCAGTCAGTGGAAGAGCAACCCAAAGTTAAGACTTTTAAGAGAAGGGTCAGGAGGAAGCTTATGGAATCAGGTTCTATTGTCTTTCCTTCCTCAGAGTCCAATCCTATTCTTCAACTCCTCCGGAATCAACACCTCCAACTCCTTCTGAACCAATCCCTCCAATTTCCTCTGATCCTCCTCCCACTACTTCCCAATTAGAGGAACAACCTCCTTCTCCACCAGTCACTTCTGTCACCTTATCTCTATTGGATCGAGATGGCACTATAAATGACCTAGAGGGGGGTGAATAGGACTTCTTGCAGTTCTAAAAATTATCTGAAAATAGATAATACTAAATAAAGTTGTTAGTATTTAGTGTGGTGTGTGTGAAACAAGTGAAAGCTTGGCGGAAACAATCACACAAATGCACAAGAGATTTTATCCTTGTTTGGCCCTTCCCACATGGAAGTCCTACATGCAGTCCCTAAGAAACCTCTTGGGATTTCACTAAACTGCCAAGAGAACTTGGCCTTCTCTCAACCTGAGAGGTATTACAAACCCACTTGCTCCCAATCAAGTCATCCCTTTACCAAGGGGTACAAAGACTACCTACACCAGTAGGTCTTCCCTTCACAAGAGGGGCACTGCAAGAAACAAACCTCCTGCGGGTTATCTAATACAAAAATAAAGAACACTTGTGTGTCTGCTCAAATGGATGAGCAGACACAGAATCAGAAAGAGATACAAATGAGAATTAAAGCTCTAACTCTTTCTGAATCAAAATTGGTGGACTGAGAAAGATCTACAGTTTCAAAATGCCACCCAACAGAGAAAGACTTCTAAAGAACTAGAGAGCTTGGAAGTCGTGGATTGAAGAAGCAGCTCTCTTTTTTTTTCTTTTCAATAGAAGGCTTGTGAAAACTCTTGCTTGCAAATTCAGATTGGAGTTGAGTGTGTTGCTAGTTGGTGTCTGTATTTTTCTTGTTCAAACTTCAGCTTCTATATATGAGCTTCAGATATCTTCCCATTTTAAACTGACCGTTGGAGCTAGTTGTTGAAGGATATCCGTTTGAAAAGAGACTATGAGCTTTCTAGGTTGTCCATCAGATCTTCAGCTCTTAGAGTCCCAACGTCTTCAGGCTATGTTGGTAGCTTCATGGCTTGATAGATAGCTTCATTGATGTTCTGTAAACTCCATGCTCAAGACTGAAAGCTAAGCATGTTCATAAATGTTTGCAAGTCTGGAAGGACAAGTGAGATAAATATACCTCCATACTTTTGGAGGTAGGTGAGATAGAAAAATATAAGGCAAGAGTAAGTTCAGACAGATAGAAGTTCAGAGCATTTAAGGATCAGACAGGCAGTTGTATGCTGAAAGTAAGGGGGTTCTGACAGTGATAGGTGAGTTCTGACAGATAGTTCATACGGCTTATACCTACCATTGCATTTACTACATAGCAACTGTCAAATAGAGAAGAGTTGATCTTCTGACAGCAAACAAGAGATCATATTATATAGTTATTTCAGATCTTTACCAAGATATTTTATATGGTTATTTTGAATATAATTTTCTCCTACCTAACAGAATATTAAAATGGTGACAGCAAGAAGAACATTATTCTGTTAGATTTATAAGTTTTATTTATTCTGTAAAGGATCCCATTGGGATAACAAACATATTGAAAAAAATAGTATTAAGATTTCATGGATTATCTGGAATGACAAATTCTTACAAAAATTATTTAAGTATCATGTACACAGAAGTTGATATAGTATACTTCGACTTTCCTGAAGTCAGAATCAAGAATAAGAGATGCATAAAGAACTTCGACTATACAGAAGTCACAATGAGACATTGATCATAGACTTCGACTTTTGGAAAGTTGGAGTGATATAAGTTTGGTCATCAATCGATGTCATACTTCAACTTCTGGGGAGTCGGAGTGCAAACAATAATAGACTTCAACTTTCAATGAGTAGAGTAAGATACGAAGACTTCGATTTCTTAGGAGTTGGAGTGAGAGGACTTCGACTTCTCAAAAGTCGGAGTGAAAGATCATTCGATAGAAAGTCATACTTCAACTTCTAAGGAGTCAGAGTCCAGCTAGACTTCAACTTGTCAGGAGTCAGAGTCTTATCAAACTTTGACTTTTTCGAAGTCGGAGTACTACCTGTTGGTTTATCAAATGGTACAACATTTCAACTTTTCTAAAGTCAGAGTCCGAAGTCGGAGTTAGTATGGTACATAGTATATGTTGTGGACTCAGAGAAATTTTCGTAAGACAGTGCTGATAGATACTATATCATACATGTCATGTTTCTTGGAGTATATTCCAATAGATCTGTTTGTAGAAAGTCTTAAATGTTTTTGTCATAGCAAAAACACAGTGCTTAAAATGTTTAACAGTATTTTAAAGATAGTTGCTCAACAATTCTCCCCCTTTTTGTTAATGACAAAAACTTTTAAATAAACAGTGAGAAAATAAATTTAATTTTGCAAAGCAAATGTTTCTGTCCTATATATTTGTTTCTTAATTTCTTTCTCCCCCTTTGTGGCATTAAGAGAAAGGATAAGATACAAGAGAGAGAGAGAGAACAAACACACAAATGGCTAGAAACTGATTTATATTGATATGAATGAGGAACATTGTATGTAGCAACCTGAATTTTTAAGACAAATAAAAATTTAAATAAAGAATTTAAACCTAGCTAAATGGATATTTAAATGAATAAAGTATTAAATAAAACCCATTAAATGGAAAAGAATAATGGGCTTTACTTAATGGACCCTCTAAAATTTATTGGGTCAAAATATGAATTTACAAAGGGAGAATAATAAGAAAATACCCTAAATTCGGAGTTTAATTATCTCATAATTGGAAATGGGTTATTAAAGCAATAAAAGTGACAATTAGAGTTGGAATTGGATTCCTAAACCTACCCCATATAGTCTAGCACGAATTTAGATACTATCATAACCCAATTAGAGATTGGAAAGCAAGTGAGGGAAGGTGGAGTTAGGAAATCTCGTAATTAAGAGGAATTTGAGTAGTAGTAGGAATATGAACTTGTATTTATATAAATACATCTCTTAAACCCTCTTGGCCAACCCTAGCTCGTTGCCAAAGGTTGTTGGACGTGGAGAAGAGGTCAAGGAGGAGAGGATCTCGTGGGAAGAAGGAGTTCTTGGAGCTTCTTCCTCGTTCTTGGAGTTCTAAGCCCTAGAAGATAAATCGAGTCAAAGGTAGGCATTCTCACAAGCATAAACATAAACTTTTTCTGTAGGATGTCTCGTCTATCAGGAGCGAAACCCTCAAGTTTCATAATTTTCCATCAAGCCAATATTTTCTTCTTGAATTTTGAAGTTTGCAACTCTCTTGACCCCGAACCCTCTTCATAATTCTTGTTCTCCATGATTACTAAATCCCATGCCTTGAAATTTTTACGGGAGATACTGATGATCATTAGGGAACTTTCGCCCCTAAAATCCCTAATTTATATCAAGCATGTTGCTCGAATTAAATCAATCTTGCTCTCTATATCATGTTCTGGGTTACTCGTTCTTGTTTGTTCTCAAACCATTTCAAACCATGCTCTCTCTCGAATTCCTATTTACTAAAAGTATTCTTGTATGTCTAGTCTCATTTGCCACTAATTTCGTGAACTTTCATCATGTATATAATTAGTTATGATTTTCTAAATGACCCTATATCAAATTTGAATGTTCTGGTTCGCAATCCAATGTCTGGTCTGACTCCTGTTACAGTCAGGCGCAGACCACCAGATGCAACTGCCCGATATGTCGCCTTCTAGGGTCTGATTGCGATAGCCTACCCGTCGCGACCAAGAAGGCGACAGGTAAGCCGTCGCGTTCCCAGTACCTGGTCTGCAAGCCATGTCGCGACCCTTACTTGATCCTGTCGCGTTCTGCCTGGTACCTGTCGCGATCCTTACAACCCTATGTCGCCTTCACAGGTTTTTGATAAAAACCCATAAAAATTATTTCTGTCGCTTTCTAAATAATTCTTACGCCTTTTTATAGTTATACCCCCAGTAAAACTTGTTTTAAAAATAGTGCTACATTGAATGATTTAAAATACATATTCACGACTTATTTCTATCTATGATTTCTCTTACACATGCACATACATGAACCACCCATATATGACTGAAATCTGGCATAAAGTGTCTCATAATGTATCTGGTAATTATGCAATGAAGTGTATTACTTGCCCTATTTTAACGGACTTGTATTCGTTTCTTGCGTGATTTATATACCGATATCGACGCTCCACTGTTCTAGAATTCCTCTAGAACGTCGAGCACCTGTTTTATATACACACTTTACTTGGCTTGTGGTGAACTCTCCGTCGGATATTCCTTTCGCCGGACTAGTGAACCCTTGCACAAGGCCTCCGTAAGTCTCCTCTGATCATGGATTCCCACATAGTCGACGAGCCAGTTGTACCCTAACACCCATTACACCTTTAGGGATCGATATGATCCAAACGGATATTAGAAGTTCGCTCTTACCTTAAATCACGTCGGACCTCTGGACTTGTGCATAACATGGCTAGTGGGAAGATCGTGAATTCCACCTAACTGCCAATACGACGTGCGCGTGTTGTGCAACTGTTACTATCGCCTGTTTACTCGTCGCATTACGTGCAATGTCCACTAGCTCTCATCTATACTCTACTCGCTCGTCTATTCACGTTCACTCTACTATCTCGTCTATTCATCTAGTGCTCTCATCTAATTCTTGGTACTCTATATTGGCCATTGACTGATTGTCTAAAGATAAACAATATAACCAATGCCTGGCAATATATAAAGGGCCCGATCTGGTCCTGGGATGTGTGCCCGAAAGTGCTAGTGCCCATGGGAGTTAAATGATCAGAGTGTTTGGCATTACACTCAAGTGCTATCTATCTCGACTATCTATATGACAATCAAAACACAAAACGTGCTATACTCTCTTGATGTCTAGAATGACAAACAAGTGCTATACTCGTCGTGCTATTATTATACTTGTGCTAGTTGTGCTATGGCCATCCTGATATTCGTGCTATACTCGATACTTGTGCTATTTTTGGAAACTATACTCGATCTCATGCTATTGTGCTATCCTGTTACCTATTGTGCTATCTCTTGCTATATTTTGACTATCTTATACCTTCTATCTTTAGATATCCTGCCATTAAATGCGTTAACTATTTTAAGCCTACTTGAGCCTGAGATTTAAGTCCTACTGTGCGTTATCGCTCACCCTACGTTATTTGATGTTGTGTTCTCAGGTGAGACCGAGGATGACACATACACTCACGAGGACGGGAATGACCAAGAGTGAAGCCAGGAGTACCCTCGAGTCATTATGTTATCTTAGAGTTGTAGTTAGTTATTTCCATTTATTGCAATGTAATTAGGCCCTTTAGAATGGCTCTGCTAGTAGTGGTTGTAACTAGACATTTGAGAAGATATTAATGAGAAAGATTTGCTTTAGTATTATTCAATGTGCAATGGTTCGATGTCTAGTACTTGCTCTTATACCTTTTCTTGCAACTGCCTTCACGCTCTGATATTCCGCGTCGGGGCGTGACATTGTACATTCATGAAGCAGACAAGGAACTAGGAAGATATAGGGAAGGAGGGATTCGAGCAAAGAAAGGCTGAAGAAGAGCCCATAGCTTCTTCTCATTTCCAGGGAAGAAATTTTCAAACTTAGAAATATCTATGTTATAGGAGGATCCTATGGAAGGGATTTTCCTATAAGACTTAATGTGTCTGCGATGATACTAGCTAATTCTCTTATTGTAGTTACCATTGCATAGGGTACTCTTAAGGGGAACAAATTTCTTGCTGGCTTCCAGGTGTAGGAACTCATGGACAATAATATTACAGTGCAAGCCTTGGGAGTGTGCAGCTTACTTTGCTTGGTAGTAGACAAGACACCTCTGCTTCCATTTGTGTGAGACAAACTTCCAAAGTGTCTCATAACCTTTACAGAGATAGGCATAAATAGATAGCTTGAGTTTCCGACAGTTTGTATGGTCCTCTGGATAAGCTGCTGCCCACTGATCTTCAGTAAATCTCTCAGATTCTGCAAACCTATGTTGGAAATCTATCATCTACTGAGACTTCTTGGTGGCATTCATAAGGGCAAAATGATGGAATGATAGCTTGATATTATTCTTGATTCTGAATTGGCAGCTATCCTTGTTGCCCAGCTAGCTAGCCCAGAGGGGGGGGTGAATGGGTTATTAAAAATTAGATCTTAGATTGATACCTGTACACTAAAAAGATTACACAACAACTTAAACGAAGGTTAGAGTTAGAGGGAATGAAACAGTAAATGCACAAAACACAGCCACAAGACACAAGGATTTTATCCTGGTTCAGAACTCCTTTCCACAGGAGACCTACGTCCAGTCCCTGAGCAATACCTCAGGATATCACTATCAAGGGTACTATCCCCCTCACGGATCCTTACACCCAGCCTCAACTGGTCTTCCTTCAACCTGAAGGGAATACAACCACCTTGGATACCACCAGATCTTCCTTCACATAGAAGGGAATAAACCCGCCCTGGATACCGCCAGGTCATCCTTCACACAGAAGGGAATAAAACTAATAAAAGTAAGCACAAGAACAAGCTTCAGGAACTAGCTCAAACAGCTACAATCTGAAGCAAACAAGCCTTGAGAGAGAAAGGATTTTGACACTGGTTTCTCTCAAAGACTTCACTGGCTCTCACAGGAATTTCTTTTTCAACACAGAGAGCTAAAGAGCTAAGATCTATTGGAATGGAGTGCTTCGCTCTTGTTTTAACTACTGAAGACTTGAAGGATTGGCTATTCTCTATCATAGAATGTTGTTCTCTTTTTTCGAGTTGTCTTCTCAGTCTTGTAGTCTTGTATTTAAGCTTCTACTTGAAATTTGAACGTTAAAGATCCGTTGTCTCTCATTCTGGTGTACGTTAGACTGGTCTGCAAGGAAGCTTCTGATCTTCAGTCTTTTATAGTACACGTCAAAGAAATGTTTTGATATCTTGTATCTTTTGTGTCCAACGTTGTACAGATAAATCTTGTCAGGTATCTGAAAGCATATCAACAATAAATAGGAGAAAGCTAGGGCTGTCGTTGATTGTCAGTCACAGTTGGAAAAGATATTGCTAGATTTAGCAAAGCTCCTTTCTGTCAAAATAAAGATGTAGACAGAATAGCACAATAGTGGAAGATATCGTTTGCATGCATGAGAGATACGTTCAGAGTGCATTGAATGCATAGCAGTCAAAAAGACGAGATACGACTTTGACTATTCAACGTATATTAAAGAGTATTGATATAACAATGAAATCGATATAAACAAAGTCGATGCCTTTATGACTTATGAAATCGTTATAAGTTGATAGGCAAATCGTTATGACAGAGAATCATTAAATCATAATAATGAAATCGTTATAAGCACTTATGAAATCGTTGTGATCAAAAGAGAATCGTTATGAATTCTTCAGAAATCGTTATGAGATGCAAGTCGTTGTGTTTCTGAAGAAATCGATATGAAACACTTAGCAAAAGGCAATTCGTTGCGAGTTCTAAAGAAATCGTTACGACAACTTATAGAGTCGTTGAGACGAGCAAATCGTTATGAGCTCTAAGGGAATCGTTACGATAACTTATAGAGTCGTTAGGACGAGCAAGTCGTTACGGGCTCTAAAGGAATCGTTACGGCGAGCAAGTCGTTGCGAGTTCTAAAGGAGTCGTTATGACAACTTAAGAAATCGTTGCGACGAGCAAATCATTACGAGGTCTTAAGAAATCGTTATGACAACTTAAGAAATCATTACGGAGAGCAAGTCGTTGCGAGTTCTAAAGGAGTCGTTATGACAACTTAATAAATCGTTGCGACGAGCAAATCGTTACGAGGTCTTAAGAAATCGTTATGACAACTTAAGAAATCGTTACGGCGAGCAAGTCGTTGCGAGTTCTAAAGAAGTCGTTATGACAACTTAAGAAATCGTTGCGACGAGCAAATCGTTACGAGTCTAAGAAGTCGTTATGACAACTTAAGAAATTGTTGACGAGCAAATCGTTACGGTGTATGAAGAAGTCGATGCAATGACTTGGGAAAGAATATGAAGTGAGAGTTTTACCTGATTGTCTTGAACTTCGTTTTACTTTTATTTCCTGTCCTCAAGGCTCAAGTAATTCATTAGTATTGTTTTGTTAATCATCAAAATTAATATATAAATAAGTGAATTAATTTATATGGGGAAAGTTTGGTCATCAATCTCCCCCTTTTTGATGATGACAAAATATACTAAACAGCATAAATAAACAGGCATGTTTTTCAGAGTTGCTTTAGTGTTCTCCCCCTTTTTGTCAATAAGCAAAAAGATAGTCTATGAGACAAAGAAGAGAGAAAGCTTTCGATTAATTAGGAGCAAGATAATACAAAGGAGACAAAAGAGAGGCATGCTGTGTAATGACAGCCCATGCCTTGATCTCCATATCTTCAAAAATCTGGTGGAAAACACCAGGAGCAACTGAAAAAGAAGAACCCATGGCTGGAATGATCCTTTGAATGTATAGCTGCCGCTGCTGTTCCAGGAATTCTTCATACTGATCTTTGTCCAGTATGAATCTGAAGTAGGTGCTCTTTCCAAAACTGGCACGATGGAGAAATCTATCCAGAGAGATTGGATAGAAAATCTTCTGATCAAGAAGATCCTTCTTCAAGGCATAGAAGGCAGTATATTTGGCTGCCCACTGAACATATATCTCTTGAATTGGATTTATGGAGTTGAGATCCAAGAAGGCTTCTGCTGATAGAATAGGCTTATGTTGACTGACTAAGGAACTGTTGATGGCTTGCAGCTGAAGATGGGATTCCTTATAGAGCTTTTCCCATTCAGAGGGAGAAAGCCTCTCACACTCAGAAATGAGTGGAGCCAAAACTTGGGAGGAAATGCGGCCAGAGTAGTATTCTCTGAAAATAAATCGCAAAAAGGAAGGCAATCTACCCTGCTTAGCTGACATTCTACCCATCTGCTTAGCAAACATATCAAAAGCATGGGAGCCTGCATCTGAGTCAAACACTAAGGAGTGTAGCTTCGGCAGAAGAACTGGAGAGTCAACTTTGAGGTTTGCAAAATCCACTGTGAGGGGAAGATTTATTGGATGTTCTGATCTCAGCATCACTATGGTTGAATGAAATTGGTAGAACTGGACTTCAGGCAGCTTGTTCAGGTAGCAGAAATCACTGTACAACTGGAAGTTTTTGGCTATCCTGATCTCTTTCAGAATGAATGGTCCCCAAGAGGTCTTATGCTGAAGAAAGAACCACTCAGAAAGAGTGAGTTGGTGATCTCTATGGGTAAGGGTTTCTGCACGGGCAGTCAAGTATTTGGAGTACAGAGACTTGTTGCCCTTGACGTTGGCCCACTGCTCTTCAGTCTTGAACTCAGTGCCCTCATAAATTTTGGATGTTTGAAGGTGGGTCAACTGGTAAAGAGGAAGAACAATGTTTAGATGCTCAGAGAGGTTGAGGAAAGGAATACCATAGATAGTGGAAAGGATACATTTTTGAAGGTATTCCCTATAGATGGATCTTCTCTGAGGATCAGGGTAAGAGAGTACCAAAGAGGAGGAAATAATGGTGAGGAGGGGATGCTGACAGAGGATGAATGTTTCCTCTTTTTCTTGGCAGGACTGGGAGGATCAGTCCTGTGAACATGAGTGGCAATGGATAGAATGGAGATGAGGGTACTTCTCTCAAAGTCATCCGGAAGATTAGTGTCAAAGACACTGTGAATATGAGGTTTTTCTGGAATGAAGGTGACAGAAGAAGGAGGAGTAGGAGGATGGAAGAGATGTTTGGGATTGAAGGATGTAGATGGGTGAACTGGAGTAGTTTCAGTGAGAGGTGAAGAAGGTGAGGGTGATGATGGAGCTGAGGTTTGAGAGGGAGTGGGAGAGAAGGAAGGTTGAGATGGAATGGGAGAGGATGAGGTTTGGGTGCGAGGCATAGGGTGTTTGAAAGTTGGTGGTGCTGGAGGGGCTGTAGAAGAAGATGAAGGTGAGGAGAGGGTTGGAGTTCCAAGAGTAGAAGTTTCAGGGGCCTTGGTAGCTGCTACTGGCTCTTTCCCTTTTACTTGACCTTCTCTGGCAACTGCAGACGGCCCAGATGCTTGCACTGATGGCCCAGATGGCCCTGACTCTTGTGCTGTTGGCCCTGGTGGCCGAGGAACAGCTGCTGGTCTGCTCTGAGTAGCAGAAGGAGAAAATCCACCTGTCCTCGAAATTACTGACAGCATGGACTTCATGTCTGACATTTCCTTGTTGAACCACCTTATAGCATTTCGGACTTGAGATAGTTCAGTAGTGGTTGTAGCTTGACTGGCAAGAATGCATTGGACACTGGTCTGAACTGATGATAATATATCTCCTTGAGCCTTTAATATTTCCATAACAGGCTTCAAATTTACTTTCCTGTGGCTCTTACTTTGCCTTCTGTGAGCCACTCTCTTTCTTTTGCCTTTTTGAGAGACTGGCTCCTCAATATTAGCAGGGCTTGTACTTGGTCCTTCATTTACAGGTACTTTGGCAGGAACTTGATTTCCCTGAGATGGTGCATCTGTCTCAAGAGCATTCTCCATCATAGATTCCTCATTGGCAATTTGCTCCCCCTGAATAGGAGCATAGTGTTCAACATTTTCTTGCTCCCCCTGAGTAGGAGCTTCTTCCAAAACAATTTCCTCAATGTGGCCTTCTGCCACTGATTCTGACAATTGAGACTCTCTAGCATTCGGCTCCCCTTGGCTGGGAGCTTCTTCCATAATCACTTCTTGATGAGTAGCTGCTTGCACCTCAAAACTGACATTTACTTCAGTTAAATTTTCAGTATGGCCTGGTGCCATAGCTTCTTCTTCTGCAAGTCCACCTATTTCTGAAGTAACTGAGGTGGAGGAAAGGAATCCAACACTTCTCTTAGAATAGAGGCAACTCTGGAGGTGGGCAAGGGATCTGCCACACCTGCTACTGCTTCTCCCATTGGAGTTTCTGGAGAACGAGAGTCAACCTCCATAACAGGTGATCCTGAAGTCTCTGCTTGTTCTTCCACTGCAGGTTCTGCTGCTGCTTGTTCTACTGCTACTGATTCTACCTCTAATTCTGCTGGTGGATCTGCTGCTTCTTCTGGAATCTCTTGGACATCTCCAATGATGGCCTCTCCCTCTGCCACAGAGGTCTTGGTCCATATCCCATTCTGCAATGAGAATCCACTTTTCTTTAGGTTCCTGGACCTTATAGACTGGCCCATCTTTTCCACAACTGCCCCAGATAGATTTACTCCAAAATGTTTGAATATCTTGGTAAGTAGATGAGCATAGGGCAATGAAACATTCAACTTGCTCTTTGTATCCCAGATTTGATCATGGGCAAACTTCATTCTCTCCATCATGACCTCGGCCATGTTAATCTCCTTTTGCTGGATTACCCAGAACATCATATCCGAATCTGCCCTAGTACAAGTTGAGAAAGTGGCACTGCGGGGAACCATGATTTGGCAGATAATAAAATGAAGTAGACGGTTAAATGCAGTCATCTGATTGATATCTAATTTCCCGTCTCTCAGCCTGAAACCTGGACCTATAATGCCAAGACCCTTTGCTTGATCGTTCACTGTGTGAACCCCACTGTGTCCAGAAGTCTTCACCCCAAACAACATGTGCAAAAGCTCATGATCTACTTTAATTTGGATACCCTTTACAGATGAGACAAGGGACCCATCCGCCTCTGACCTTAGACAAACATAAAAGGCTTTCACCAGGTCGGGATAGCTTACCTCGGTGAAGATGGCAATATCCATCCACTGCATCCTTCTCAATGTTTCTGCTATACTGTTCATGCCATTCTTCTCTAGATTTGGTACATCCACTGCTTTATTTCCGCAAACCTTCGTCTTGACGAATGTAAACCTTTCCTGCTGCTCAGGGGACAAATACTCAGCACTGTAGCCCCCTACACTTCCGGAGATCACTGGAGCGGCCATGGGTAGAGTGGAGAAAAAGGTTCTGGAGAAAGGAGACAATGGAAGGGATGGAAGCCCTCAAGGGATTCTTCGCGGGAAGAAGAGAAGGCTTCAAATCTTGCGGAGAGTCGATGCCGGAATCGTTAGGGCATCGGCTTTGGGCGAACAGATAAAGGAGAAAGAAGGGTAAAGGTGGGAGATGAGTCGTTCCCACAACAATTTGACTAATTAATAATACTTTATCGAAAAAGGAGGCACCAAAATGGGTGACGGCAGAAAGCGACAAAAGGGTTTGACGGGTCAAACTACTTTTAACACAATAGCGGTCAAATAAAGTGAATAAGCTGAGTTTTGCTTAATGCCAGAGAGAGAGAGAAAATTTCATTATAATCTAAAAAAAAATTTATATGCCAATTTAAATACAGAAATCTTTTCACAAATTGCACATCCCTAATTCCCTTCTAAGAGATGTAAATCTCTCTTCAGGTAGGGCTTTTGTGAAGATGTCTGCCAGTTGACCATTTGTATCTATAAAAGAAATTTCTAAATTACCACTGGCTACATGATCTCGAATGAAATGATATCTAACCTCAATGTGTTTAGTCCTTGAGTGTTGCACTGGATTCTTGGTGAGGTTGATGGCACTTGTATTATCACACAGTAGTGGAATTGACTTGATATGAATGCCGAAATCCTCAAGTTGTTGCTTTATCCATAGGAGTTGTGTACAGCAACTTCCAGCAGCAACATATTCAGCTTCAGCTGTTGATAGAGCTACTGAGTTTTGTTTCTTGGAAGACCAAGATATCAGACATCCTGCAAGAAATTGACAACAACCACTGGTGCTTTTTCTATCTACTTTGCATCCAGCATAGTCAGCATCAGAGTATCCTACTAAATTTATTTCACAAGATTTTGGATACCAAAGACCTAAATCATGAGTTCTAGCTAAATATCTAAATATTCTTTTCACAGAAATTAAATGAGACTCTCTAGGGTCTGCTTGATATCTAGCACACATGCATACACTAAATAAAATGTCTGGTCTACTTGCTGTTAAGTAAAGTAATGACCCTATCATACCTCTATAGTTCTTTTGATCTACCTTTTTACCATTTTGATCACTGTCCATTCTGGTTGATGTGCTCATTGGCGTTGACAATGGCTTCGCACCTTCAAATCCAAATTTCTTTAACAGCTCTTTGGTGTACTTGGCTTGACAGATGTGGGTGCCTTCCTTCCCTTGCTTGATTTGCAATCCAAGGAAGTAGTTTAGCTCTCCCATCATACTCATTTCAAATTCTCCCTGCATAAGCTTTTCAAAGTACTTGCAAAGAGATTCATCAGTAGATCCAAAAATAATATCATCTACATATATTTGCACAAGTAGTATATGTTTGACTTTTGATTTAATAAATAATGTGCTATCTACTTGACCTCTAGTGAAACCATGATCTAATAAGAAAGTACTGAGCCTTTCATACCAGGCTCTAGGTGCTTGCTTTAAACCATATAAAGCCTTATGGAGTTTAAATACATGATTTGAAATTCGGTGTCATCAAAACCTGGAGGTTGTTCAACATACACTTCCTCCTTGATAAAACCATTTAAGAAGGCAGATTTGACATCCATTTGAAACAATTTTAAGTCTAATGCAGATGCATAAGCAAGTAAAATTCTAATAGCCTCAAGTCTAGCCACAGGTGCATAGGTTTCATCGAAATCTATGCCTTCCTCTTGGGAATAGCCTTGAGCTACCAGTCTGGCCTTGTTTCTTAAGATTACTCCAGACTCATCCAGTTTATTTCTGAACACCCACTTGGTGCCAATAACTGAATGATTGGATGGTCTAGGAACAAGTGACCATACTTGGTTTCTCTTGAACTGATTTAGTTCATCTTGCATGGCTATTATCCAAGATTCATCAGTTAAAGCTTCATTGACTGTCTTGGCTCTATTTGAGAAACAAAAGCTAAATAATCACAAGGAATTACATTACCTCTTGTTCTTACCCCTACAGATGGATCACCAATAATGTTCTCAAGAGGGTGATCTTTCTTATGTCTCCATTCTTTTGGAAGATTTTCATGTTGAATTTCAGTTTGCTGCAGTTGTTCCAGAGGTGGATCTTCCTTGTCCTCAATTAAGGTATTCTTTAATTTTTCGGACAAGTCATCTGCATCATCAATGTCACTAATTTCTTCCTTTTTCAAGGAAGGGTTAGATTCATCAAAAATAACATGCACAGATTGTTCAATTAATAATGAGCGTTTATTGAAAACTCTATAACTTTTGGGTTTAGAAGTGTACCCCATAAAGATGCCTTCATCTGATTTGGCATCTAACTTACCAATGTCCCTTTTTCCATTGTTGTGGATGAAGCAAGGACATCCAAATATTTTGAAGTGACTGAT
The DNA here is from genome assembly GCA_014218235.1 of Colocasia esculenta. Lineage (NCBI taxonomy): Eukaryota > Viridiplantae > Streptophyta > Magnoliopsida > Alismatales > Araceae > Colocasia > Colocasia esculenta. The sequence continues at coordinate 83,181,508 of CM024762.1, forward strand.
CTTAGGTTTCTTTCCCTTGTAGAGTTCATAAGCAGTCTTCTTCAGAATTGGCCTGATCATTACCCTATTAATGATGTAGCTTGCAGTGTTGATGGCTTCGGCCCAAAAATATCTTGGCAAGTCATATTCTGATAACATTGTTCTTGCCATATCCAAAAGAGTTCTATTTTTCCTCTCAGCAATTCCATTCTGTTGAGGTGTCCTTGGTGCTGAGAAGTTGTGCTCAATTCCTTGGTCATCACAGAACCTAGCAAACTTTTCATTTTGAAATTCACCACCATGATCTGATCGGATAGAGATAATGGTGAACTTCTGATCTTTCTGAACTTTCTTGCTGAAGCTGACAAAATTATCAAAGGTGTCATCTTTGTGCTCTAGAAAGGATACCCAAGTAAATCTTGAGTAATCATCAACTATGACAAATCCAAAATTCTTTCCTCCAAGACTGGTAGTCCTCATTGGCCCAAATAGATCCATGTGAAGTAGTTCTAACGGCTTTGAGGTGGTCACTACTGTCTTTGATTTGAAAGAGTTCTTGGTGTGCTTTCCTCTTGCACAAGGTCTGCAGATGCTATCCATTTTTGTGTTGACCTTTGGCAGTCCTTCCACTAGATTTCTCTTTTTGAGCTTGTTCAATCCATCCAAACTGCAGTGGCCCAGTCTTCTGTGCCACAGCTCAGTTGATTATCTTTGCTGGCTGCCAAACAGACATCTTGAACCTTGAGTTCCTCAAGATAGAGTACATACAAATTTCTTTCTCTATATGCTTCAAAGATGACTGCTCCATCCTTTAATATGCTGCATTTTGATTCTTGGAACTGAATCTGATGGCCTTTGTCACACAACTGGTTGATGCTAATAAGATTGTGCTTTAATCCTTTGACCAGCAACACATCTTCAATAACTGATTTTCCTTTGTTGTTCACTGACCCACTTCCTATCATTGTCTCTTTTCCATTATCTCCATAAGTAATTGTTCCTTCTTCATCTTGGAGATTGACAAAAAGCTTCTGGTTACCTGACATGTGTCTTGAGCATCCACTATCCAAATACCATTTGGATGCTCTTGAATTTCCCTAAAATTTAAACATTAAGTTTTAGGTACCCAAGTTCTTTTGGGTCCTGATGGGTTAGTATTTAATTTTACCTTTTATTATCCATTTTTTATGTCTTGTTGGGCATGTTGTTACGATATGTCCTAATTTGTTGCAGTGATCACAGCAGGATAATTTTGTTACCTTTTCTATATACTTGAAATCAGCTTTATATGCTATATCTTGTTCAGGTACAAATTTTGTGTTGGATATGTTTTAGGGTAGACTATGGTTTCTTCATTATCTGGGGGTATATCCTAACCCATTTTTCTTCTTACCTGATCTTCTAGTACCTTTTAATATTAGAGAGTTTTTACCATTGGTAAATTTTTCTAGTGTGCTTGATAGTTCATTATTTTCTTCATTTAAGTTTTTAATTTCTTTCCTTAATTCATCTGTGCTTTCCTGTTTTTCCAATTTTGTTATTTGTTCATTCTTAGCTTTTAGGTCTTCACATAACAATTTATTTCTTCTTTTAAGTTCAGTTATTTGTTTTTCTAATTCTTCATTTTCTGTTTTTAGATCAGAATTAGTGTTCTCTAGACAAATGATATTTTTCTTACTGACTTTTAATAATTTGCATACTTCTTTATATTTATCATAAAGTTCATTAAATGCACTTTCTAGATTATCCGAATCTGAATCATTACAGGAATCAAAGGAAGAGTCAGAAGTTACCTTATCTTCGGTGTTGGCCATGAGAGCCAGGTTGGCTTCTTCTCCATCACTGCTTGAGCTTGACTCATTGTCTGAGTCACTGCTGTTCTCCCAAGCAGCTGCCATTGCTTTCTTTTTATACTTCTTGAATTTTCTGAAATTATCCTTCTTCTTGTGATCATTCTTCTTAAGCATTGGACAATCTGCCTTGATGTGTCCAGGCTTCTTGCATTCATAGCATATCACTTCTCCTTTCTTCGAATCCTTTACTTCTGGTTTTCTGAAATCTTTATTTTTCTTAAAAAATCTTCTCCCAGACTGGAACTTCTTCTTCTTTGCTAGAATTCTTTGAAGTCTTCGAGACAGCATTGCTTCTTCATCATCACTGTCCTTACTGCTTTCACTGTTGTCCAGTGATTCTTCTGATATATCTTCATGGCCTTGAGAGCGTTTGATTGCTTCTTTCTGCTGGAGGATTCTCCTAATCTCTCCATATTTATCTCATGAGCCATGAGGGATCCTATTAACTTCTCCAATGACATTAGTTTTAGATCATTGGCTTCCTCAATGGCTGTTACCTTTGGAATCCATGAGGATGGCAGAGATCTGAGGATTTTCCTGACCATATCTGGTACATCATAGACTTTTCCTAATCCAGCTAACCCATTTGTGATATCTGTGAATCTACTAAACATTTGGGTTATGGATTCACCTGACTGCATCTGGAATCTTTCATATTGAGTCACAAGAATGTCGATTCTTGTCTCCTTTACCTTATCTGTCCCTTCATAGGTAATCCTGAGCTTTTCCCACATTTCCATTGCGGATTTGCAGGCTGAAACTCTGTTGAATTCTTTCTTGCTGAGGGCACAGCACAGGATGCTCTTGGCTTTGCAGTTTAAGGAGATTTTTCTTCTGTCTTCATCTGTCCACTGAGCCTTTGCATTGGTGACTAGAAGATCGCCTTCTTCTACAATGGACCATATCATGTAATCGTGGCCTTGTAGAAAGTACTCCATTCTCGTCTTCCAATAGGTATAATCTTCTCCATCAAACAAAGGAGGTCTGTTGACTGACTGACCTTCGAAGTTACCTTGGGCTGCCATGGATCTTTACTCTTCAGATCGTTGGATCTTCTTCTTTGTCGAAGAGACTCGCTCTGATACCACTTGTTGCCCAGCTAGCTAGCCCAGAGGGGGGGGGGGTGAATGGGTTATTAAAAATTAGATCTTAGATTGATACCTGTACACTAAAAAGATTACACAACAACTTAAACGAAGGTTAGAGTTAGAGGGAATGAAACAGCAAACGCACAAAACACAGCCACAAGACACAAGGATTTTATCCTGGTTCGGAACTCCTTTCCACAGGAGACCTACGTCCAGTCCCTGAGCAATACCTCAGGATATCACTATCAAGGGTACTATCCCCCTCACGGATCCTTACACCCAGCCTCAACTGGTCTTCCTTCAACCTGAAGGGAATACAACCACCCTGGATACCACCATCTTCCTTCACATAGAAGGGAATAAACCCCCCTGGATACTGCCAGGTCTTCCTTCACACAGAAGGGAATAAAACTAATAAAAGTAAGCACAAGAACAAGCTTCAGGAACTAGCTCAAACAGCTACAATCTAAAGCAAACAAGCCTTGAGAGAGAAAGGATTTTGACACTGGTTTCTCTCAAAGACTTCACTGGCTATCACAGGAATTTCTTTTTCAACACAGAGAGCTAAAGAGCTAAGATCTATTGGAATGGAGTGCTTCGCTCTTGTTTTAACTACTGAAGACTTGAAGGATTGGCTATTCTCTATCACAGAATGTTGTTCTCTTTTTTCGAGTTGTCTTCTCAGTCTTGTAGTCTTGTATTTAAGCTTCTACTTGAAATTTGAACGTTAAAGATCCGTTGTCTCTCATTCTGGTGTACGTTAGACTGGTCTGCAAGGAAGCTTCTGATCTTCAGTCTTTTATCCTATAGTACACGTCAAAGAAATGTTTTGATATCTTGTATCTTTTGTGTCCAACGTTGTACAGATAAATCTTGTCAGGTATCTGCAAGCATATCAACAATAAATAGGAGACAGCTAGGGCTGTCGTTGATTGTCAGTCACAGTTGGAAAAGATATTGCTAGATTTAGCAAAGCTCCTTTCTGTCAAAATAAAGATGTAGACAGAATAGTACAATAGTGGAAGATATCATTTGCATGCAGGAGAGATACGTTCAGAGTGCATTGAATGCATAGCAGTCAAAAAGATGAGATACGACTTTGACTATTCAATGTATATTAAAGAGTATTGATATAACAATGAAATCGATATAAACAAAGCCGATGCCTTTATGACTTATGAAATCGTTATAGGTTGATAGGCAAATCGTTATGACAGAGAATCATTAAATCATAATAATGAAATCGTTATAAGCACTTATGAAATCGTTGTGATCAAAAGAGAATCGTTATGAATTCTTCAGAAATCGTTATGAGATGCAAGTCGTTGTGTTTCTGAAGAAATCCATATGAAACACTTAGCAAAAGGCAATTCGTTGCGAGTTCTAAAAAAATCGTTACGACAACTTATAGAGTCGTTGAGACGAGCAAGTCGTTATGAGCTCTAAGAGAATCGTTACGATAACTTATAGAGTCGTTTGGAGCAAGTCATTACGGGCTCTAAAGGAATCGTTACGCGAGCAAGTCGTTGCGAGTTCTAAGGAGTCGTTATGACAACTTAAGAAATCGTTGCGACGAGCAAATCGTTACGAGGTCTTAAGAAATCGTTATGACAACTTAAGAAATCGTTACGGCGAGCAAGTCGTTGCGAGTTCTAAAGAGTCGTTATGACAACTTAAAAATCGTTGCGACGAGCAAATCGTTACGAGGTCTAAGAAATCGTTATGACAACTTAAGAAATCATTACGGCGAGCAAGTCGTTGCGAGTTCTAAAGAAGTCGTTATGACAACTTAAGAAATCGTTACGGCGAGCAAGTCATTGTGAGTTCTAAAGAAGTCGTTATGACAACTTAAGAAATCGTTGCGACGATCAAATCGTTACGAGGTCTTAAGAAATCGTTATGACAACTTAAGAAATTGTTGTGAGGAGCAAATCGTTACGGTGTATGAAGAAGTCGATGCAATGACTTGGGAAAGAATATGAAGTGAGAGTTTTACCTGATTGTCTTGAACTTCGTTTTACTTTTATTTCCTGTCCTCAAGGCTCAAGTAATTCTTAGTATTGTTTTGTTAATCATCAAAATTAATATAAATAAGTGAATTAATTTATATGGGGAAAGTTTGGTCATCAATCCTTAGTGTCTATTGAACACAACTTGGGCAAAAATTTCCTTGCTGAAATGGCACCTATCAGACTGGGATATAGTCCAGAGGGCAATCCAATAGTCATTGATGGAGTAATCTCTCTTTGCCCATTGATGATCATTTCCCATTGCCCCTTATTCACATCTGGCAAACCCATCCTGAATCTGTCTTTATTGAACAACTTCATTCTACTATATTTGGTCTAGAGATCTCTTAAGAGGTTGCCAAAAAGATGAAAAAATCTAAGATTAAGGTGAAGGGGAACATCCATAAACTGGTTCCTAGCCTGAGTGGCTTGAAATTTAGTGGCTTCACTAGGGTATAGATCTAAGAATTCTGTAGGGGAGAGACAGTGGCTTTTCTGGGTGATGAGATTCACATCAGCCAATAGGACATGGGTAGTTTGAAGTAAGGTAGGGAGCCAGTCTTCAAACGTGTAGCCTAGCATCCCATGGACTTCAAGAAAGGTTTTAATGGAAAGGAATTCTTTGAAGAGGTTCATGTGGTGCTCAGAATGGTATATGAATGCATACCAGAATGGGGGAAGAAGGGAGCTAGGGTTGTCTTTCAATTGATGCCCTACTCTTGATGATAGCACCACACTAGGTACAATTTCAGCAAGTGAAAGAGTAGATCTGCTCGAAGAAGGAGTTGATGAAGTAGGGAGAGAGGAGAAAAAATGAGGAGCTAAGGTGTGAAGAGTGGGTGTGTTTACCTTGTGAGGCTGGAAAGTGTACTTCATAGGATACAAAGAAAGTGAGGTACTTGTGAAAGTGGGAAGCTGAGCCTCTAGTTGAGATGTAGAGGGACGAGGATTAGATAAGGTAGAGGGAATAGGTTGAGAAGGAGGTGCAGGAGGTTGTTCAACAATGGGAGGAGGTGTAGGGTTAGTAGCAGGAGGAGGAGTTGGATCAGTAGGAGGAGAGGAAATAGTTAAGGGTTGAGAGGGAAAAATTGGGTTACCAGATCTAAGAAGTTTCCTTCTAACCCTTCTCTTAAAGGTTTTAACCTTGGGATCGGCTTCTTCCTCCATAGGCTAATCTTTCTGCTCCAACTACTACTCAGAAGCTTGCTCTTCTTGTGCTGGTTGCTGCTGCTATTCTGACTCTACCACTGGATCCATATTTGGTTGTTTTGAACTTTTCTCTTGTTGTGGAACCACTACCTCAGGCTACTGTTGTTGCTGCTACTCAGGTTGAGCAGGAGGAACTTGTGTACTACCAGTGCCCTATTGGCACACTAACTATAGAAGCAGGTCCTTCATTAACTAGACCTCTTCAGACATGAAGTTCGATTTGCTGAACTTGCATTTGCAGAACTGACATCATCTCCTGTTGCTTCATGATGAACTCCACCACATTATTCATATTGCTGCTAGTCTCCCCCTGAGACCTTGGCCGGGTCTCAACATGCGATGGAGAAACATGGTGGTATTCTTCAAAGGAAGGCTCTATTGGAGTGGTGCTAGGGATATCCTCTTCCTGAGTCACTCCCTTGCCCCTTAAGTCCATTAGAACTTGATTGATAGTTTCTTCTGGAATTTCTTGCACTTGGGAGGGGACTAGAGCCTGAACTTGATCTTGTTCTACCACTGGTACTTCTATTCTGACTTCCTCACTTCTAATCTTAGGAGGCTGAACTAGAGGAATGGAGGAGGAACTCTTTGCCTCATCAGGAAATACCTCATGTGAGCATTTAGGGACAGAGTCCTTAGTCCAAGAGTTTTGTGCCATAACTTCTAAAATATAGTGGCTTCTCCTCAGAGTGGAAAGCCCAATCTTCTCTTTTACTGCAACAGAAATCTCATCAGAAAAATCCACTTCAAATCTCTTAAAAATAAGGGTCAATAGGGGTCCATAGGGAAGAGACTCTGCAAGTTCTTAGACCGTGCCATCCTTTCCAAGATAATGGAAGGCAGGTTGACCCTATGCTTCTGAATTGCCCAAAACAATAAACTACCATCTCTAGCAGTGATGGAGGAATGAGTGCCTGAACTAGGGGTAATCATGTTGGTTATAATAGAGTGCAGAATTCTCTTTTCTACAGACAACTCATTAACTAGGAGCCCTTTCTTAGAGATAGACCCCAGGCTACCAATAACCCCTAATTTTTGCTTCTCAAAGGACACTGCCTCACTAATTCTGTGTCCAGAATTGGGGCAATCCAAGATTTCTACTAATACGTCTTCTGACACTATGACTATTGTGCCCTTAACTGAACCAGTCACTGACCCATCTGCACAGACATGGAGGGAAAGATAAAAAGCTTTCAGAGCACCCTCGAAGGTCGGTTCACTGATCTGACAAATCTTCGACCAACCCATAGATTCTAGGGATTCTTCTACACACCCAAGCCTACCAGTTAACTGACTGAAATCTACAACCTTTCATGGGCAAATGGAGGCCTTGGCTGAAGACAACCTCTGAAACTGTTCAGGGGTGAAGAAGGTGCCTTCTGGAGCCATAGATGAGGTCATCTGGACAAAAACGAAACAGAAGACTAAGAGGAATGATAGAGGAGATATCGAAAAGGTCCACAGAGGTCAAAGAACCTACCTTTCTTCAGAGGAAGGGAGAGATTTTGCAGAAGCTTCGAAGACAGTTCCGTCCGGTTGAAGAATACACATGGGAACCAGGAGGAAGACGACAGGAGAGTCGGAGACATTTCAGAAGGGTGATTTGGAATAGAAGAAAAGGTCTTAATAAAGAAAGGGGAATATGTAACGGGCCGTAGATGGGGAGATGAACGGCTGTGATTAAATAAATGAACTGTTATAATTAATTCTTCTTTAAATGAAAATTTTAAAAAACTTAAATTAAAACCTTAAAAAAAAATTATTGACTCCGACTTCATAAACTCCGATTCCACAAGAGTCGCAGTACACAACTCCGACTTTATGAGAGTTGCAGTAAACTTCGACTTTGTGAGAGTCATTGAATACAACTTCAACTACAGAGAAGTCGAAGTTCTAGGACTTAGCAAAAAAATTCGTAATGAATGTAACATGTAGTGCAGTAAATTTTAATCAGGATTGCACATACTGATTTCTCTTCTTATTAAAGTAAATCTATCTTTAGGGAGAGGTTTAGTGAATATATCAGCTAATTGATTATTTATAGAGACAAATTCAAGTAAAATATCTCCATTACTTACATGGTCCCAGATGAAATGATGTCTGACCTGAATGTGGTTCATTCTTGATGTTGAATTAGATTTTGGTCAAGTTGATTGCGCTTTTGTTGTCACACAACATTTGAATTTCATGAAGTGTATGACCATAGTTGTAATGTCGCGTATTTTTTCGGATCTTTGCGGATCCTTGCTTAGCTGGTTTGGTGGCAAGTCTGTGGCCAATTAGTCTGTGTTTCAGGTGTTTTCATAGGCTGTGAGGCTTTGTGGGCCAGCAGATTGGGCCCAAAAAGCTCACAAGTCCACTGTCTGTGAACACGATTGAGGCTGGCGTCGCGTTCTAAATTTGACGGCCCTGAGTGTCACATTTGGTTGCCACTATTTATGGTCTTCATCCGCATGTCCGCCACGTGTTGCGCACTGGGCGGTCTGGCTGACGTCGACAGTGGGAAGGTGACGGCCTCCTACGTCGCATTCTTGTCGCGACAGTAGAGTGCGTCGCATTCTTAAATGTGAGGTGTTTTTAGTTGAGGTCGGACGAACAGAGCTCAGGAAACTCTACTCGGCCAGGGAGGCATTTTTGCGCAGGTTTTCGGGCGATTCAAGGTTCTGGAGGTGTTTTCGGCATGCTCTCGCCGCGAGGACGTCGCACGGAGCGAGGGAAACACCGGGTGATCGTCGTTCTTCATGTTCTTCACGAAGGTAGGGAGTTTCCGCCCAGTTTTACGTTGTGGATCGCATGTGATGCATGTTCAGATTGTTATTTGCTTTATAAATGATAGATACCATGTTAGGATAATGAAAGAGCATGAAAAATGGATTTTCACATCGTTTTACATGGTTTGTGTGGGAGATCCGGAGATGGGAACCCGGATTAGGGTTCCAGCCTGTGAAGGCGACGGACCCTGCTGTCGCGTTCTAAACGCGACAGGCCGACCTGTCCCATTAAGGTTTTTGATCGCGACCTATCGGGGTGTCACGTTCTGAAGGCGACAGTAGCCCCTGTCGCATTAACAGTTCCGAGATCTTTATGGTTGTGCATGATAGCGTATTTATCGGATTATCGTTGTATATTGTGCAAGGCACTGATAAGTAGTGCATTGTCACCTATAGCACTCGTGGAGTGTGTCGTTTATATGGTTTGAGTGCCGTGCATGTGGTTTGTGTGTGCATGGCAACTAGTTCGACATTGTGTTTATGGTAATATAACTTCTGTGGTTAGTTTGTGGTGGTTAGGCAGTGAGGTTCCGGTGTGAACCTAGCCTCGATCCTATGATGTTTTTTATAGGTTATCTAAGATGGTTTAATTAGTAAAACATGTGTATAGTTATTAAGTGATTATTATATATTGTGTTAATATGGCAATAGAGGTCATGAGATGACCAATGATAGGCAAGATTGTTGTATGTTATTGTGATCTAAGTATGTGTTGGAGTCGGATAGCTTGGAGGTCACATGGTGACCGGTGACGAGCCAATTATATTTAATGTACTGTGATATAAGTTTCACCGAGGTGTTACGTGGTTTGTGTGCTAGCCGAGTTTGGTGGTCCGGCGCCTATTCCGAAATGCCTCTCTAGTTGGGTACCGTGGGTTTTGTGTGATCCAGGCACGTTAGTGCTCGGGGTTTGTCCCAGTACTGTGTGTACTGTCAAGGTCGGTGTCATCATCCTGGACACCCTCAGTCTTGTGTTTGAGTTGTACATCCGGCTGACGACAAAGGGCAGCGACTTGTGTTTGTGGGTGTGCAGTCGTTTGTAGCACGCTCGTGATTGGGGGTACAGACACCAGTAGACATACTGGTCCCTAGCTAGTCTTGTGTTTCTAGTGCCTCACTTTACTGAGCTCAGGCCGGAGTCCCTAAAGGTGCCAGGCATGGGCCTGCAGCTGTGTGGTCTGCAGGTGTGGTGTTCGTTGGTCTCCACTATTCATTAGCTTTACTGTGTGGTTGTGGAGTGGCAGTTGGACCTTTCGTTCGTGACTACGAGACTAAGAGGTAGTTCTTGTGTTGTGTTGTGTTGTCTGGGTTGGATACTGGCGTCATGAACCAGTAGTCCATTCCCATGTGGTGGAGTCGTTCTTTCCGACTCATGCTTTGCCACTGGTAATGGTTTGTGTGTGACTCGTTGGTTGAGGTTTGACTCGTTGTGGTGTGCCCTGGTGGTGGCATGGTTATGTTTGTGGTTTCATGGTGGTACCTCGTGGTAGTAGGTACCTGTACCCTTTGTGGGTAGCTTTGTGTTGTGGTACGTTGTGTACCAGTCCTTTCAGGTGTTGAGGTGGACTTGTGTTCTGCGGAGGTCTGTGGAGTGACCTTCCACATGTTGTGTTTTTACTCACCTTCAGATAAGTTTCCGAATATATTTTGTTTTGAGGTGTTGGTGTAAGGTGGATTGGCTAGCTGATGCAGTACTGTTACCCTTTGTGGGTAGGTTGCCTGTGAAGCTTGTAGCTTTAGGGACCAGTTGTTGTAATGATTTGCCTGTGAGGCTTGTGGCCTAGGCATAAAGGTTTTTAGCGGACTAGTGGTGCTGTGCTAGTCCTGTTGTCCCTCTTCCTTTTCGGGATTGGTATTAGCTGATGTCATTGTGTTTAGTTGTTATTAATTATACTTTGATGTGAGCATGATATGGTTTGGCTATCGGTGTTACTAGTGAGACCCTCTGGGGTTGAGGTTCTTCGGTGTTGTGTGTTGTTTTGGGTAGTCCCTACTGAGCCTGTGACTTGTTGAGGCTCATTGCCCTACAGTTCTTTTCAGGGCTTGCTGTTTGTGTGACATGAGGAGGTGTTGTGGCAGACTTGTACCACCAACAATAGAGTTAGTCGTGTTGTGTGAGCTTGTGCTCCCTCGGGATATGCCCCAGGTAGTTGTACTCTTTTAATTGGATATGTAATAATATCGGGACAGTTGTAAATTGTTTTATATAGGTATGAGCACATGTACTTTCTTGTGTCTTATACTGTTGTGGTTGTATTTTATATTCTTACTGGATACGTGTACGAGCTATTCCTTGTGAGACTACGGTCCGTTCGCGGGAGACGGATCTGGATATGGAGCCTTATTGGGCATTAATATCCAGGGCTGTCACAGTTGGTATCAGAGCATGGTCCAGTTAGAATATGAAAAGACATTGAAATTATAATGTCCCAATACATAGTTTAATGTCCACTGCTGGTAGTAAGTCTGCAGTTTTATGTGGTTTAAAGTGGTATTCACGTGAGTTTTGTCATGTGAACTGTGTGTTTATTTTTATTAGTTTGGCAGTTACTGGTAGTAGCTGAGAGACGATGTGGTTAGAGGAAACCCAGTTTGTGAAATGTGTATGATTGTTTGCACACCTAGCAGTTTCTAGTAATGGTAGGGAAATGGTGTGGTTAGTGGTATAAGTTGAGTGGTTACATTAGTGTGCCAATTACAGTTAAAGTGTGGTTGTTTAAAGGTTTTCAATTATAGAAATTGAAAGGGATTAGTGAAGTCAGTTATGGAATTCAGTGAAGGTGTTTTAGTGGGGTACATAGTTGGCAGAGACAGGTATAAGGTAATGATGTGATGGAATAGCAGGGGGAACAGTGTTATTAATGAGGAATAATATGTGTTAAGAATTGCAGTTGAGGACCTTGGCAGAGGTATTGTAGTGTTTAAGATTTGTATTAGTAAGTATTAAAGAAGCATCCTGGGTGATAATGTGATTAGTATTATAGAAAGTTTGGAATAATTGAGAGAGGCAGATTAGTTTCAGATGAGGTACTGGTAAATAGAGGAGCAAGGATTTATGGCAGTCATATAAGGATAAGTGTATTTGGTGATTAGAGATGAGTCTAGTAAAGAGCTTGGAATTAGTGTTGTTGTGATTCTTGTAAATAATGATGATAATGTGAATTTGATATAAGAAATTCGTGTAAGAATGTATTGAGGTGATGGTGATCATTTGAGTGAAGAGAAAGTAAAGAAGAATCAGTGTATAGTTGGACTTTTCTGAGAATTTCATAAGAAAGAAATTCATTTGGTAAGTGGCAGTTTGTAGGATTGCACAGAATGGTTTGTTAAAGAATACAATGTTAAAGATTGAGGTTAAGATTAAGAATGTTTGGAATAAGGTAGAGTTAAGTGGGACAGAATAGAAAGAAATGGATTAGTTGAGAAGCAGTTGAGAAGTATCAGGTTAAGTGGAATAGCAAGGCAGATGATGAGAGGAATTAAAGTGAAGGTTTGAATGAAAAGGATCACGGTAAGTATGATGTAGCAGCAATGGTTTCAGCATTTGAGAATTGGGCAGCAAAATGAAATAGAGAAATCAGGCAAAGCAGGTTATAGTATTTAAAGAGATCGGTTTCAGATTTTAGCTTTGGCAGTATTTCAATGAAGGATGATTGTGCATTAGCAGGAATTGCAGTATGAATGGTATAGTGAAGATAGCCAGATAGCGGAATAGATAAGATAAATGTTCTGCAGAAATAATATCGTGAATAGTGTAAGCGACAATACAGATCAGATTAAGAGTTATTTATAAGCAAAAAAAAAGGGGTATAGTAGATTATGAAACAGATATAATTAGAGGGTTCAGAAAATGCTCAGTAAGAGTTGGCTGCCAGCGTGCAGAAAGTGATTTAGTTCGGTAAAGGTATTTTCTATAAGAGTATTTCAGAGTTTGATGTAAGAATAAAAGGCAAAATAGTTAAGGAAGAATAAGCAGATTAGAGTATAACATAATAGAATAGAGAGAGCAAGAAATGTATGAAAATTGGAATTGATAAGTACAGAAAGGAAAAGTAAGATTAGAAAAACAATAAACAGTTTAGAGACAAGTGGCACCTGATTGAGAAAGAATTCGGTAAAGTTGAAAGTAGAAGATGAATAGAATTAGTTGAGCAGTGTTATTATGTGATAAGAGAGTGCAGTGTCACAACAATGAGAGAAAATATTTTGAAAATTATTAATAGATTGATTAGATCAGCCAGAATATGTTATTCAAGCAGGAAAGGAATGAAAAGATCTTGATAAGTCAGTAGCGATATGGCAGGATTCAGAATTTAAGCATGTGGCACAACCAGAATTGAAGTATTAAAGAAAGTAGTTCAGAGATTTAGGTATTTCCTTCCAGTGTTAATTGATTAAGTAATGTCATTTGAGAAGTAGGTAAAGTTAGAATTGAATCCAGCTGAAGTCAGAGTAATAGTGAAAGTGGAAAGTAACTGGAAGCAATAATGAAAGCAAAATTTATAGAATATTTTGCTAAGTATCCAGAATAATCAGAGTAACACAGCGGAAGCATGGAAGGTTTGATATTCACAAGTTATTCGAGATTTAAATGATTAAAGAAAGTTTGAGGTTTATGCACAGTTGGGCAAAGAGATAATGATTTTGCAAGGCCCTCTAATTTCCGTCGCATTATTTGTATCTATGTGTGAATATTTGTGCTTGTGTGTGTATGTACATATTTACGTACGCATTAATTAGTATAATTACGTGTGCGTGTGTTTATATTAAGTATAATAATGTATGTATTGCATGATGATAGTGTGGATACAATACCGTATACATATTGCATGTATATATGCCCGGTATGCATGGTTTTCTGCATAATTTAAAGTTCTGGCCGAAGGTCACCTTGGCGTCAACCCTAGGCCATTTAGAAGGTGTCAGCGTCAAGACCTGGACGCCAACACTAACTCCGGCGTCCAGCGATATGGACGCCAACTTCTCTGGCCTGCATGCGCAGCAGAGCTACAAGCTTCTGAAACAAGGTATGGCCACCATTGGGGGATGTCCCCCAACGGCTCTCAGGTTGTCAAATCGTATGGTGAGTGGGTGAGGGGCTCTCCTTAACCCTGAACCCGAATTGGACTCTCCCACTCTTTCCCTTCACCCTTGCAAGAGGAGAGAAGTGAGAGAGAAAAACCGTAGAGAAGCCTATGAGAAAACCCATTTTAGCACCCTCAAATCCGACCCCTTGGACCTTGATCCGGCGTCCCCCTGCTGCAAGGAGGTTGCTGGACCAACGAGGAAGGCTTCCCCGACATCCCCTCGGCGTGGAGATCATCCAGGAGCCCGGAGGAGAGATCATTTGAGGCACTTCTGCAACTTCTTGGGACTACCCAAGGAGTTCTTCACCGAGCCATAAATCCCTTGGAGGAAATTTCTAAAGGCAAGTGACCTATCCTTGATGTCCCCTTATGAGTCTAGGTTGGTTTTGTCAATTTTATGGATTTTTCCTCGAGTCCTAGACCCTCCAATTCACCCAAGTTTCAGAGCTCGGGTTTGTGTTTCTGCACAGACCTGGTTAGACGGCAAGGTCCCTGAACGCCTGTGATGAGCTTGGCGTCCGTCGACCATGCCGCTGACCCTGAGTCAGCGGCCAGAGACCGCCGTCGAGTTCTTCTGGACAGAACAGTGAGCTGTTCTGTCCTTCTTATGCATTAATTTTGGTATGTTTTACGTGATGAGGATATATGGTAAACCTTATACTCTATGTATATTGTGCATTGTGGTGTGTGGATGAATGTGGTGTGTGTTGGTGGATGTGGAAAAATGGTGTTCCTTAAACTTGTGAGCATGGAGTGTTGATTTTACAAATTTAGTTTTCCTGATTAGAATGTGCATGAATGCCATGGTTTTAGTCTAATCATGAAGAACAGTGGGTTAGCATATGTGTTTGCAAATTTTGGTAAATTATCCATGCTTGTGAAATTTGTAAATAAGCTCGGTTCGATGAAATAGAAGCATGCAATAATGATTTGTAGTGTTCAATCCATAGATGTGTGAATTAGGAAAAATTTTATATTCTCAGTTCATGTATATGTGATTAGCTTATGTATGAACAGCAAGTGGCCAATTTGCAAAATGTGTTAGACCCATGTTAATTTAAGTTGTTCATAGCATGCTAATTAGGCGTTTTATTTTCTGTAAATCCTATTTAGCTCATAAAAATCTGAAAAATTGAGGGTATGACCTTGAACCCGAAAACAGCATGTGGTTAAAATTTCAGGTCATTTGGGTCAGTAAATAAAAAGTTATGTGTTTTCTTGTGAAATGTGATAATTCGTGCATATGGTCGTAATGTGATTAGATTTTTGTTTAAACCCAGCATGATTAGTGTGTTTACTGTGTGTTAAACCTTGAAATTCTGTAGTACCATGTTAGGAAAAACAGAGGTGTTCATGTGAGTAAGAAAGTGAGTGAGATGAAGTGTTATGTGAAAAACCAAGTGTAAAACGGTAAATACGTAAAAGTGTAACTGTGCCAATGTGACACTGCATCCGTAGAGGGCAGTGGAGCTGTATCAGGGAAAAGTCCCCCTGAGAAAGTTCATTGTGTTAAGTGACCCTAAGGGCATTAGGGGGAAATCCTGGAGGTGGACAAGTACCACTGGTTAGGGTGGAGACTTGTTCTCCCGATCTGCGCAGTCCAAGAGCCGCCATTGGAATGCCTAGATGGCGTCTATGTGTAATGTGATGTGTATATGTCCTTCTTTGGTGGTTTGGACTATGTGTTACGGCACCTAAAATTGTGTAATGTGAAATGTGTAAAGTGTATGTGTACATGTGTAAATGTGTAAGTGACTATGTGAATGTGTATGTGAAAAGTGTAACCATGTGAAAAGAGGAAACTAGTGTAAAGAAAAGTGTGAAATTCTAGATGTGTAAACGTGTTATTGGAACCCATGTGAGACTAAATCTGAAACCATGTGAATTCAGAAAATGCATGTTGTTATTCTTATGTTTATGTGTGCAAAAATGTTTAGAGTCCATGTTAGGGACGACTAATGAATATGTGTGCAAATAGCATAATGGATTGTTCATGTGACATGTTTTATGCATTATTGTAGCTCTCATGCATAGGTTTTCAGCCATGAAACTATATGAAATCAGCAATCTCAAGCATGTGAAAAAGTTCATGTATGTGTTTAAAAATGTGTAAAACACATGCTAGTTGCGTTACCTTTCATGCATGTAAATTGTTCATGTTGATAGCTCTTATGTTTGATTCTTTAAAAAGGGTTAAAGTTCATGAGTAAATTGAATAGAGACCATGTGATAGGTGAATTTTATTTTAAAAATCTGAAAGCATGAGTTATGTATAAGATTGTAGAACTTTCATGATATGTTGAAAACTTGAGTTGACCAGCATGCTATGTGTTGCTAATTGTAATGTGCATGTAGAAACCACTCTGACTTATAAGTGTATATCATGAGTAGTGTTGCTTGCTGAGTCTTGGACTCACTCCTTGCTTCGGCGTACAGGTATAGTTGGTGACACGACACCGCTTGAGGAGACAGTGGAGACGGACTCCGAGCGTGGAGACTAGTTAGTTTTTGGAGTTCATTGAGAATTGTGTACTTCATAGTATGTACTTGAAACATTGTATTAGAATTATTATGAAAGGAATGTATTATGTGGACATTTTGTAATTCTATTTCAGCAATTTAAATTATGTGAGCTCTTAGTTCCTTATTGTTAATTGCGAGAAATCATGTATGGTTAATGTGGATGATGAATGAATGGAGATTGTTCTCTTTTACTTCCGTTACTCTGTTGTATATTCGCGTGTATCTCAGCTGTTTGTATCGTTTGGGTAAATGTCACACTGTGGCAGCACTTGTTATACCGACGTGGGTTGGTGTAACCGTACCGGTATAATGAGGGCCGTCACAGATTTTTGGCCAGATATGAATTAAAGCAGCATGAGTAGGATGGTATAAAGAGCCAGGAAATTTAGTTTTGGTAATGTGATTTTCTTTGAGAAGCTGGCGGTTAAGAATGTGAATAAAGTTGAAGCAGAGTATTAGTTGGCAGTGAAAGGCAGATAAGGGAATGATACCGAAGAAATGAGAATTTAAAAGCGATTTTATTTAGCAAAGTACCTTAGAATGGTAGTATACAGTAAAGGGTTTTAAGCAAGTGAGGCAGCCCAGAAAGAAATTTTGCAAACGTAGCCGGGAAAATGTGAAAATAGGTTGAGTCCAAGGAGATAAAGCGCCAATCGCAGGGTAGAATCGCCTACAGCTGAAAGGTATAAAAAGGGCAGAATGTAGCAACCAGGCAGTGCAGTTATGAAATAAATTAAAGAGAAAGGAAAGTAGAACAAGTGCGGAAATGAGCAGATGAATCAATTAGCACATAATGATTTGAAAGGCAGATGCAAAGAAAGTGTATCCTACTTATTCTATATATGGTTTTTTTTTTTTAGGTGATAGTCTGACTTACTGTGGTTTGTTTTGAATGTCGAGGACGATATTCCTTTTTAGGTGATAGTAATGTAACGTCGCACATTTTTTCAGATCTTTGTGGATCCTTGCATAGCGGGTTTGGTGGCCAGTGTGTGGCCCATTAGTCTGTGTTTCAGGTGTTTTCACAAGTTGTGAGGATTTGTGGGCCAACAGGTTGGGCCCAAAAAGCTCACAAGTTCTCTGTCTGTGAACGCGACAGAGGCTGGCGTCGCGTTCTGAACGCAACGACCCTGAGTGTCGCATTCTGGTTGCCACCGTTTTCGATCTTCGTCCACATGTCTGCTGCGTATCGCGCGCTGGGCGGTCTGGCTGATGTCGACAGTGGGAAGTTGATGGCCTCCTACGTCGCATTCTTATCGCGACAGTAGAGTGCGTCGCATTCTGAAATGTGAGGTGTTTTTAGTTGAGGTCGGCTGAACAAAGCTCAGGAAACTCTGCTTGGCCATGGAGGTATTTTTGCGCAAGTTTTTAGGTGATTCGAGGTTTTGGATGTGTTTTCGGCATGCTCTCACCGCGAGGACGTCGCACAGAGCGGGGGAAATGCCGAGTGATCACCGTTCTTCACGTTCTTCACAAAGGTAGGAGTTTCCGCCTAGTTTTACGTTGTGGATTGCATGTGATGCATGCTCAGATTGTTTATTTGCTTTAAAATGATAGATACCATGTTAGGATAATGAAAAGAGCATGAAAATGGGTTTTCACATCGTTTTACATGGTTTGTCTCGGAGATCTGGACATGGGAACCCGGATTAGGGTTCCGGCTTGTGAAGGCGATGAACCCTACTGTCACGTTCTGAACGGGACAGGCCGACCCGTCACGTTAAGGCTTTTTGATCGCGACCTATCAGGGTGTCGCGTTCTAAAGCCGACAGTAGCCCATGTCACATTAACAGTTCTGAGAGCTTTATGGTTGTGCATGATAGCGTATTTATCAGATTATCGTTGTATATTGTGCAAAGCACTGATAAGCGGTGCATTGGCACCTGTAGCGCTCGTGGAGCATGTCATTTATGTGGTTTGAGTGCCGTGCATGTGGTTTGTGTGTGCATGGCAAGTAGTTCGACGTTGTGTTTATCGTAATATAACTTCTTTGGTTAGTTTGTGGTGGTTGGGCACTGAGGTTCCGGTGTCAACCTAGCCTCGATCCTATGATGTCTTTTATAGGTTATCTAAGATGGTTTAATTAGTAAAGCATGTGTATAGTTATTAAGTGATTATTATATATTGTGTTAATATGGCAATGGTGGTCATGAGATGACCAATGACAGGCAAGATTGTTGTACATTATTGTGATCTAAGTATGTGTTGGAGTCGGATAGCTTGGAGGTCACATGGTGACCGGTGACGAGCCAATTATATTTAATGTATTGTGACGACCCTCCTTATACCGGTACGCTTATACCAACCCACATCGATATAGAGAGCGGTGCCACAGTGGGACATTTACCCAACATATTCAATAGGCTGAGACGTACACAAATATGAACACATAACAGTGGAATAAAAGAACTTAATGTAAAATTTTTATTCCATCATCCACATTTATCCACAGTCTATATAATACAAGAAAGAACTAAAGTTCTCATAACTGAAATTTAAATAAAATACATTGTCCACAGCTGAATTACATAGTGCTCTCAATTACATACTATGAAAAAAAAGAAGTACAATAAGGCAATCTCCAAGAAGGTACTACTCCTCACGCTCAGAGTCACTGCTAACTGTCTCCTCCAAGGAAGTAGAGACACCTGCTCCTGTACGCCGAAGCAAAAGTGAGTCTAAAAGACGCAGCAAGTAATTCCATTCACAATAAGCTTACGTACATCGCATAGACATTCTTACCCTTTTAAACAAAGTAACTAATACGCATAACATGGATTGGACAACCTTTAAAAGAAAGCCTAAACATGATATTTCTACAATTTATGATTCATGTTTTCATAGTTTATGGTTATTTCATAATAAAGTAAACCTATCACATGCTTTCTACACATTCTTTAACATGCTATTTTAAGTCAACACTTATTCCATTCATGCTACATTATAAAAATATGTTAAGCATGGTATTGCACATATTGGAAGAGGTATTCCTAGCATGGATTCTATGTACATTCACACATTCATAACACATTTATAAACATGAATAGCTTGCTGTTTTGATATGGATATAACACATTCATAAATTGGTTCACAATTTCATATATTATGACATTAGTTCACATTTTCACATGATCATTTACACATTTTACACATGCACATTTCACATATATATATATATATATATATATATATAAATCACGTTACTCTCATTACATGTCGTGACACATAGTCCAAACCACCTCTAGAAAGACACACACTTATCTCATTCACACACATACCTATCACCTAAGCAATATAGTGATAGGTCTTAGTTACTGCGCAGAACCGGGAGAAGCACTCTCCACCCTAACTAGTGGTACTTGTCCACCTCCAGGATTTAATCTCAATACCCATGGGATCTCATACACATATGAACCTTCCCGTAGGGACTTTACTACGGTACAGTTCCTCAGCCCTCTAAGGTAGCAGTGTCAGTCATGGCACATTTACAAAATTTCCAGTTTTAAACACACACTAATTTCATATTCATATACATGTACATGGTTCAGATTTCCAAACATGGTACTACTGTTTACAATGTTAAACAGTTATAAATTTATTCTAATCATGTTGCAATTATCTAATTTATCACTAATTACACTAAACATGCTTTAATTGGTCATTTCATCATGTAATAAACAAATCAGTACCTACTGTTGTTTAATTCTCATGAAATGTTCACCACAGACTGATTATAGGTTAAACATCATGCATGCCAAATTTCATATTTTTTGGAACTACACACTAATTATAAAAATTATAATAGTTATATTATAAAATTGGTCAACAGTCAAACTTGCATGGTTCACAGTGCTATAGGTACATTAACCATCCTACAACATGCATCTGACAGTCATGATTTTTACATGAATTTTCTAGAAATTTAACTAATTCCATATAATTTATTTGCGAATTTAAACTGATATTGCATAGTCACTGTTTTACAGTTCAGAAAATATAACTATTTGCACAAACATCTGAAATTTGCCCAATTTCCATAGCATGACCTGATACTGGTGTACATATTACAGAAATTTTCACAGTATCCAAATTCAACAGTATTTTTACAAGATTTAAACCAGTCAAACAGATAATTCAAGGATTTTAATAAATAACACATTCAACGAAAATTTTTATAAAAATTGCTCAACATGATCCACTAAAGGTATTACATAACATATAATTTTTACAGTATATCCTTCTGCATAGAAATCTGGAAAATAGATTATTAAGGGTAGACAGACAGTGTCCCCGCCTGAAGAACTCAGCGGCAAGGGGGTGGTCACCTATTTGGTTTACGACAACAAAGGTCGTCGCCAACTTCGGATCTTAACAACATCAAAGGTTGCTGTTAAGTTCCTGTCTGTGCAAGACACAAACTGAACTCCAAAAATTCGATAGAAAGGGGGTTCTAGAACAAGATTAAAATTTTTAAAAATTACCTAGGACCTACTAGACGCATGTAGGGATAACGTGTATGGGTTACTTGCCTTCAGAAAATCTACAAACGAAGGATTAAGTCAGAGAAGCTCTCCTCGGCCTGAGCCAAAGAGTCCTCTAATCTCCCCCGATCCGGCTTCTGTGTTGATGCAGACAGTCACCCAATGTTGAAGAAGCTTTCCCCAATGCTTAGACTCCCCTCCAATCATAGAAGATCGCCAGAAGGAATCACCAATCGCCGGATAAAAGGCTCCAATGTTCAATTTTCGCACAAAAGAGAACTAGGGTTCTTGACAAATGCCAAAAGGGATCTTTCGGCTGGATATTGGGTATCTTATAGGGCTAGGGGTCGGAGACACGCTTAGGAAAGGTATAGGACCGTTGGAGAACAGTTTCCTAAACAAGAGGTGACATTTTCGGGGCCGTTTCTGGATCTGAGGACTCAATAGATCTGGGAGGTTAACGTCAACATCACTGGCCGCCAATCTGGAGTTGGCGTCCATCGATGTGGCTGCTGACTTCCTATGAACGTCAACTCATGTTGACACCAACAGGTCATTTGGCCAGAACATAAAAACTGCAGAAACTACACTTAATCAATGCATGCACATGAACTACATAGTGTATACTTTAGAAGATTACTACTACTCATGCAATGTAAGTAAATATATATATACAATATACATATATATACATATATTTACAACAATACATCAATTTGTTATATATGCATATCTACACACACACAAGGATAAGTTCTTCACACAATCAAACACCTACATAAGATGATAAAATTCAAGGGTCTTACACCCTCTCCTTCTTAAAGAAACTTTGTCCTCGAAGTTAGACTGATACTACTCAAACAACTAAGGATACTTCTTCTTCATTACATCCTCAAGCTCCCAAGTAGCCTCCTCTCGCGAGAAGTTGCGCCATAACACCTTCACCGATGTAATGCTCTTGTTACAGAGATGCTGAACCTTCTGGTCAAGAATAACTACTGGTTGCTCCACATAAGATAAATCTGGTTGGATCTCCACTGGCTCGTGGCTAATAACATGAGATGGATCTCTGACATACCTCCTGAGCATAGATACGTGGAAAACAGGATGAACACTAGCTAAAGCTGGGGGTAAAGCTAGCTCATATGCCATGTTGCCCAATCGTCTGATAATCTCATACAGGCCAATAAATCTAGGGCTTAACTTACCATGCCTGCCAAATCTAACTACACCAGGAGAAGGTGAAATCTTCAAGAAGACATGCTCACCTACCTCGAACTCCAAATCCTTTCTCCTGTTGTCGGCATAGCTCTTCTGCCTATCTTGTGCCGCAACAAGCCTCTTCCTGATAAGCTAGACCTTATCCGAAGACTCCTGAAATAACTCCGGACCGATCAACTACCTATCTCCAGTCTCCTCCCAACATAAAGGAGATCTACAAGGCCTACCATAAAATGCCTCAAATGGAGCCATATCAATACTCGCATGGAAACTATTGTTATATGCAAACTCCACAAGAGGTAAATGGTGCTCCCAATCATCCTTCCAATCCAAAACACACCCTCAACATATCCTCGAGCGTCAGGATAGTCCTCTCAGACTGTCTATCGGTCTAGGGATGGAACGCCGAACTGAGCTTCAACTCCGAACCTAACGCATCCTGAAGTCCTTTCCACAGTCTCGAAGTAAATATTAGATCTCGATCCGAAACGATCGAGTTCGGCACACCATGCAATTTAATAACACTACTAATATACAATCTAGCTAAGCTCTCTACTGACTGCTTCTTCTTCATGGGCAAGAAATGCGCAGTCTTCGAGAACCTATCTACTACTACCCAAATCGTGTAACACCCCGGAAATTTAGTGATTTAAAAAAAAAAAAAAAACTTTGGAAATAAAGGAGGATAAAGTAAATAAACATATTAGAGAGACTTCCAACACCATGTATTAATGACCCATTAACAAGATTGGGCCAATAGAGCACATTTGACCCAAGAATATAAACAAACTAGGACAGGAAATTTCCCAGAAATTCGTGTATGTAATTATGCCATAATTGGAGAGGGCAAGTTAGGGTTAAAATTAAGGTAATTAGTCATGCAAGGTAAGCCAAAACCGAACCCAACCCCAATTGGTGGTTTCCTAAACCATTACTACCTCCTTTGGAGGAAAGAGTCCCAGATTTTTTTGGAAAATAGGGAACAGAATTCGCAGCCCCTTTCCTAGTCTCATTAGGACTCTTAACTACAACCTAAATCTATAAGAACTCGTCCTCAAACTCTTGGGGAAGGTTTAACAACGAGTTGGGGTCGTTTGGAGGTAGGTTCGAGCTTCTGAGGAGAAGGAGAAAAGGATGGGAACCCGGAGTTCCATCCCCTGCATCCTCTGTTGCATCCAGAACGTCGACTAGTTTTAGATCTTCATAAAGGTAGGTGTTCTCGGGACAAGATTAAAGAAAACCTATACCATCATGTAGAGCATCGAGTCTATGTTCATTTGCACTGATTTGCCCAATTTTCATGGAGTATGCATGGAGTATTGGTTGTTTTCCCTTAGTTGTGCCAAGTTAGGGCTTTTTTCCGTTCTTCGTATTATGCATGTGATTAGAGACCGAATTTGACTAAACTTCCTTCATGAAAGTTCTTCTACTTGAAGTCACGATCATCTTTTATGTTGGAGTTTTGTTTAAAAGTCTTTTGTTAGAGAGTTATGAGCATGGTAAGAGAGTCTCTGCATGATACTGTGATTTCAGGCTACACTTGACTTTTTCTTCTCTATATGTTTTCTTGGGATTCGAAACTGAATTAGATCAAACCTCCAACATAAAAGTTCTTCTACTAGTTGACCTCGCCATCTTTGGTGTTGAACATTTTGTCTAAATGTCATTCGTTAGAGAGTTATAAGTAGGTTAATTAAACCACTGCATGAGATGTGTTTTCGGGTTCCACATGACCTATAAGTTTTGTTCTGGAAGGGCACTAGTGTCGACACTACTTGGGTTAGTGTCGACACACTGTCCCAAAACAGCCCAGAAGGTGTTCTGGGAAGGCCTCTAGTGTCGACACTACTTGGGCTAGTGTCGACACACTGTCCCAGATTGCCCAGAAGGTGTTCTGGGAGCTATCTCTAGTGTTGACTCTACCTGAACTAGTGTCGACACTACTTGACCTTTTTGCCTTGTATTTGAAGCACTGTGTCGACACTACCTGAGCTAGTGTCGACACTACTTAACGAGTTTGCATTATTTTCTCTTGTGTTTGAAGCATTGTGTCGACACCAGTAAGGGGTGTGTCGACACTACCCTTACAAAAAAATTACATAATTTGGGTCTGATCATTTTATGATGTCTACTAGCATGTGCATGATGTTATATGGTGTGCATGGACCTAAAATAAATCAACTCATTGAAAAATAGTAATGATATGAATACGATTCTAATGTGTAATTGTGATTGATCTTATGTCCATTGGATTATCTTGTGATCTTGCTTATTGTCAATTGATAAGATAAGAATATGATATGAATGTGGGGATGAATACATGTTGGTATGGACTTGTTAGTGGTGTTAATGTCATGATTTGCATATGAGTTTCATTAGTTTCATGCTTCCCGGTGTTCCATTAACTATTTGTCCATATGCATACATACTAGGAAGATCCGTGACTCGTCACTTACACATTTGCACGAATAGGCACACCCTTCTTAGGAAATTGAGAGCACATGTTCTGCATATGATCTGTCTTTTGAAACATCCTCATGTCAAGACATTAATGAATTATGAAACATAAGATACGTCGTTATCCTGCCTTGTTCTCTTGAGCTATTTGTCATACCTTGACTCTATGAATGATCATATTTCTTTTTACTATGAGCTTGTCATTGAAACTCTGTGGCCATAATATGAATATGTTTCTTTGGCACAATGTGGGACTTCGGTCCAATTTAATCAATGCCTGTGCAAATAAGGGCCCTGTCTGGTCTTGGGGAGGAGCACCCCAACGTACTTTTTAACCGCAGGAGTATGGACTTGTGGTGCGTGGCATGGCACTGATACGATATGCAAGATTTGTGTGAAAGTGCCTTTATTTGAGATGATAAGTCTGATGTGATTTGATATGATACGTCTGATCATGTGAACGCATGATATCTGTCTAAATATGTCCAATCTCTTTGATATAATTCTATTCTTGAAATATCTGTCCACTGTATATATGCACCTCGACTTTTGATCTGAAATGTTACCCATTCTACTCTGCTATTCGATCTGTTAGTATCGCATGCATTGTCATCATGTTCATATCTTGCCTTTTAAAAATGTTAATCATGTATACTAGTGCCCGCACACTATTGAGATGTAAATCCTACTGAGCTAGTTCGCTCACCCTATCATCCTACCCTTTTCCAGGAAGTGATGAAGAACCAGTGGAGTCCGATGGGGCAGGGCAAGAGTGATGAGCACCCGCCACATGAGTTGATGATAGTTTAGGAATAGACAATTGAGTAGTCTACGTAGTAGTGAACTTTTCTGGAAGTTTTATTTGAATAATGGATCCTTTAGTTGGTTCTTTCTTATGTAAGGTTGTATTTATGATCTGAAAAGTGTTGTTATATTCAATTGTGACTCTGCGCTATTCAACTGTGATACGTCTGTTTGTATCGTTCACGTCCCCCGGTATTTATTCCGCTGCTAAATATCGGGGCGTGACAGTTGGTATCAGAGCCTTAAACTTCAACGTTAAGGTCCAAGGGAATAGGAACATAGAATGAAACTAGATCACACAAGTCAAAATCTGTCGTACCTAATGTGAGTGTGGGTAGAGCCATGGGAGTAAAAGTCACATGTGATATATTTAGATGACTAACTCACATTATTATCTTGAAGGTACTTATTACCTCAATGGCTGTTGAACGTGCCCAGGCTAGGGACATGCAACGAACCATACAGAACTTGACTCAGGCTATCTTGCAAGCCACCCAAGGTGGAGGTAACCGCGGAGCCGGTGAGCTCCACCGGAATTTCTGGAACATGGATCCGCCTAGATTTGAAGGGAGTACTAACCCAGATGTTGCTAAACACTAGGTTAAGGAGATTGAAAGGATATTCAAGGTTATGCAATGCACAGACCAGAACAAGGTGCTCCTGGCGACTTTCCAGTTAGAAAAGGATGCCAGGGCATGGTGGGAGTCGGTAGAAGCAACCCTAAATGGACAACAACTGACATGGGCTCAGTTCATTGAGCGTTTCAACGCCAAGTACTTTTCTGAGAGGGTCCAAGAACGGAAAGCAGCTGAATTTGCGGCTTTGAAGCAGAGAGGACTCAATGTGGCTGAGTATGAGGCCCAATTCTCTCGGCTGTCCCGATACGTTGTTCACTTAATTGGGACAGAAAGGATGAAGGCGAAACATTTTCTGAATGGCTTGAGGCCCCAGTTCATCACCCAACTGGCGCCAATGGACATTCAAACTTATGCTGAAATGGTTAAGAAGGCTCAGTTATTAGAAGATGCCATGGAGACTGTCGAAAGTATTAAGGGAAAATCCGTGAAACGAGAGCAAGTGTCTTCGGCTGGGAGGTATCAGCCGACTATTGGGAAGAAAAGGCCCAGTGGCGGAGTAAATGAACCAGCGGATAACAAGCCGAAGGAGTTAGGTAAGCAGATAGTGTTGACAATGGGAGAAAGGTGCAAACATTGTGATAGAACTGGTCATCGGTCTGAAGAATGCTGGAGAGCGCAAGGGAGATGCCTACGCTGTGGGAGTCATAACCATAGGATCTCGGACTGCCTAATGTTGAAAGAACAAGCCCCTCAAGACAAACGTTCGAATGGATAGAAGAGGCAAGGCCGACTTGCAAGCTGTCCAGGAACTAGAAACTGCTGAAGAAGGAGGTATCGTGGAAGGTACACTTACTATTCTTTCCCGACCCGCATATGTTCTCTTTGATACGGGAGCTACGAATTCCTTCATATCTCAAACATTTGTTGATACCCTACCTGTGAAACCCGTCCCAATGAAATCCGGAATAGTTGTGTCAACCCCGATTGGTCCTGGTACCAATCTTACAAACCATATACCATCCAGTGAGGTGTTGATTGAAACCCAAAACCTACCAGCAAATTTAATATGTATGGACATGGCGGAGTATGATGGGATACTGGGAGCAGATTGGATGTCTGAACATGAGGCTAGTATCAATTGCAGGAGAAGTCGGATAACTTTTAGCCAGTACCCAAAACTAGTGTTCACCGGGGATAGAAACCGCAGGAGATTGTCAATTATCTCTGCATTACAAGCCAAAAGGATGATGAGGAAAGGTTGTATGGCCTTTCTTGCTGCTGTAATCATCGCAAAGAAAGAAGTCAAAGTTGAGGACATCCATGTCGTCAGCGAATACGCTGATGTTTTCCCCGAAGACTTGCCAGGAATTCCTCCTGAGCGAGAGGTCAATTTTACCATCGAATTGGTCCCTGGAGCAGCACCGGTATCTAGGGCACCATATAGAATGTCCCCCGCAGAACTGAAAGAATTAAAAAGCAACTGATGGAACTGTTAGAGAAGGGTTTTATCCGACCAAACACATCGCTATGGGGTGCACCTGTCCTCTTCGTCAAGAAGAAAGATGGGTCAATGAGGCTATGCATAGATTACAGACAATTGAATTAGTTAACCATCAAGAACAAATACCCTCTGCCGAGAATTGATGAGTTGTTTGGTCAATTATCTGGAGCTAGATACTTCTCTAAAATAGATCTCTGATCCGGTTATCATCAATTGAGGATCAAAGGAGAAGACATTCACAAGACTGCCTTCCGAAGCAGGTATGGGCATTATGAATTTATTGTTATGCCTTTTGGACTAACAAATGCCCCTGTAGTTTTCATGCAGTTGATGAATAGCATTTATCGCCCATATCTTGATAAGTTTGTGGTGGTATTCATCGATAATATATTGATCTATTCCAAGACAAAGGAAGAGCATGAGGAGCATTTGAGGATTGCATTGCAGATCTTAAGGGAGAACAAACTATACGCCAAGTTAAGTAAATGTGAATTCTGGCTTGAGGAGGTATCCTTTCTAGGGCATGTGGTAACCAAAGATGGTATCGTTGTTGATCCATTAAAGGTTGAGGCTGTGTTGAAATGGGAAAGACCGACAAGCATCACAGAGATCAGGAGTTTTCTGGGATTAGCTGGGTATTATCGAAGGTTTATAAAGGATTTCTCAAAGATTTCAGTACCGTTAACCAAGCTGACCCGGAAGGAAAATCCATTTGTGTGGACCAATGAATGTGAGGAATGTTTTAATAACTTGAAGAAGTGTCTGACTTGTAAGGCCCTCTAATTTTTCCGTCGCATTATTTGTATTTATGTGTGTATGTTTGTACTCGTGTATGTATGTACATATTTACGTACGCATTAATTAGTATAATTACGTGTGCATGTGTTTATATTAAGTATAAATGATGTATGTATTGCATGATGATAATATGGATACAATACCGTATACATATTGCATGTATATATGCCCGGTATGCATGGTTTTCTACATAACTTAGGGTTCTGGCCGAAGGTCACCTTGGCGTCAACCCTAGGCCGTTTAGGTGGTGTCAGCGTCCAGACATGGATGCCAACACTCATCCCGGCGTCCAGCGATATGGACGCCAACTTCTCTGACCTGCATGCGCAGCAGAGCTGCAAGCTTCTGAAACAAGGTATGGCCACCATTGGGGGGATGTCCCCCAACGGCTCTGAGGGTGTCCCATCACCCTAGTGAGTGGGAGAGAGACCCTCCTTAATCCTGAACCCGAATTTGGCCTCTCCCCACTCTTCCCTTCACCCTTGCAAGAGGAGAAAAGAGGGGGAAAAACCCTAGAGAGAAAAGCTGTGAGAAAACCCATCTTACCACCCTCAAATCCGACCCTCTTGAAGCTTGATCTGAAGATCTTCCACGACAAGGAGGAAGCTGGAGCAAAGGAGAAGGCTTCCCCATCGACCCCTTGCTGTGGAGCTCATCCAAGAACCCGGAGGAAGTGATCTTTGGAGGGAGTTCTGCAACTTCTTGGGACTGCCCAAGGAGGTCTTCACCGAGCCATAAATCCCTTGGAGGAATTTTATAAAGGTAAGTGACCTATCCATGGTGTTCCCTTATGAGTCTAGGTGGTTTCTTTGATTTTTATGGAATTTTCCTCGAGTCCTAGACCCTCCAATTCACCCAAGATTCAGAGCTCAGGTTTGTGTTTCTCCACAGACCTGGTTCGACGGCAATGTCCCTGGACGTCCAGATCATGATTGGCGTCCATCGACCATGCCGCTGACCCTGAGTCAGCAGCCAGAGACCGCCGCCAAGTTCTTCTGGACAGAACAGTGAGTTGTTCTGTCCCTCTTATACTTTAACTTCGGTATGTTTTACGTGATGAGGATATATGGTAAACCTTATACTCTATGTATATTGTCTATTGTGGTGTGTGGATGAATGTGGTGTGATGGTGAATGTGGGAGATATTGTATCCCATGAATTGTGAGCATAACTTGTTGAAAATTTTGCAATTCCATGTTCCAAGATTAGGATTAGTTGAATGCCTTGGTTTTGGTCTGATCATGAAAGTCAGTGGGTCAGTATATGTGTTTTGCAAATTTGGTAAATTATCCATGCTAGTGTAACGTGCTAATAAATCCGATTCGGTAGAATAAAATGAAAGCATGCAAGAATGGTTTGTAGTGACCAATCCGTAGATGTATGAATTAGGGTAATGTTGTATTCTAAATTCATGCATATGTTAGTAACTTATGTTTAAAACAGTAAGTGGCAAGTTACAAGATGTGTTAAACCCCGTGTTAAATGAAATTGTGAATAGCATGCTAATTAGGTGTTTTATTTACTGTAAATTACATGAAGCTCCGAAAAATATGAAAAATTGTGGATATTATCTGGAACCCGAAAACAGCATGTGGTTAAAATTTCAGGTCATTTGGATCAGTGAATAAAAAGTTATGTATTTTTCATGTGAAATGTGATAATTCGTGCATATGATCGTAATATGATTAGATTTTGTTTAAAACCAACTTGATTGGTGAAATTATTGTGTGTTAATCTCCTGAAATTCTGTAGTACCATGTTAGGAAAAACAGAGATATTCATGTGAGTGATAAAGTGAATGTGATGGAAGTGTAAAGTGTAAAACCATGTGTAAAACGACAAATGTGTAAATGTGTAACTGTGCCAATGTGACACTGCTTCCGTAGAGGGCAGTGGAGCTGTATCAGGGAAAAGTCCCCCTGAGAAAGTTCATTGTGTTAAGTGACCCTAAGGGCATTAGGGGGAAATCCTGGAGGTGGACAAGTACCACTGGTTAGGGTGGAGACTTGTTCTCCCGGTCTGCGCAGTCCAAGAGTCGTCATTGGAATGCCTAGATGGCGTCTATGTGTAATGTGATGTGTATATGTCCTTCTTTGGTGGTTTGGACTATGTGTCACGGCACCTAAAATGTGTAATGTGAAATGTGTAATGAGTATGTGTCCATGTGTATGTGTAAAGTGAACCATGTGAAAGAGAAAACTTGTGTAAACAAAAATGTGAAACTGAAGATGTGAAAATATGTTATTGAAAACCATGTGAGACAAATCTGAAATCATGTGAAATCAGTGAATTTATGTGTCATCATCATGTTATTATGTGCAAAGATGTTTAGAATCCATGTTAGGGATAATTGGTGAAAATTGGCAAAAGATAGCATGATTGTTTGATCACATGACATGTTTTATGTAACGTTGTAGCTCTCATGCATAGGTTTTCAGCCATGAAACCATATGAAATCAGCAACCTAAAGCATGTGAAAAGGTTCATGTATGTATCTAAATATATGAAAAGTCTATGCTTGTTGTGTTCCCTTTCATGTATGCATAACATTCATGTTGATAGTTCTCATGTTTTAGCTCTTTAAAGATTTATGTTCATGAGTAAATTGAATAGAGACCATGTGATAGGTGAATTTTATTTTAGAAATCTGAAAGCATAATTTATGTATAAAATTGTAGAACTTTCATGATAGGTTGGAAACTTGAATTGACTAGCATGCTATGTGTTGCAAATTGTAAATGTGCATGTAGAAACCACTAGGACTTATAAGTGTATATCATGAGTAGTGTTGCTTGCTGAGTCCTTAGACTCACTCCTTGCTTCGACATACAGGTATAGTTGGTGACACAGTACCTTTGGAGGAGGCAGCAGAGACGGACTCCGAGCGTGGAGACTAGCTAGTTTTTGGAGTTCCTTGAGATTTGTGTATTTCATAGTATGTAACTTTGAAACATTGTACTAGAAGTATCATGAAAAGGATGTATAAGTGTGGACATTTGTATTTAATTTCAGCAATTTAAATCTTGTGGATTTTGAGTTCTTTTATGTAAATTGCGAACTGCATGTATGTTTAATGTGGATGATGAATGAATGAAGACATTGGTCTTTTACTTCCGCTACTCTGTTGTATATTCACGTGTATCTCAGCTGTTTGTATCGTTTGGATAAATGTCCCACTGTGAGGACTCTCGCTATACCGACGTGGGTCGGTATGACCGTACCGGTGTATCGAGGGCCGTCACATGACTACTGCTCCTATCCTCGCCTTAGCCACTGAAAAGGGAGGATTTGAAATTTATTCAGATGCTTCTGGTTTCGGATTGGGATGTGTCTTAATGCAACAAGGGAAGGTAATAGCTTATGATTCAAGACAGTTGAAGATCCATGAAGTGAACTATCCGGTTCATGATCTGGAGTTGGCAGCTGTAGTATTCGCCCTAAAGATTTGGAGGCATTATATCTATGGTGAGCAATTTAAGGTCTTTTCTGACCACAAGAGTTTGAAATACCTGTTCTCACAGAAGGAGCTGAACATGAGACAAAGAAGGTGGTTAGAGTACCTCAAGGACTTCGACTTTTCCATTCAACATCACCCTGGGAAAACCAATGTAGTGGCAGACGCTCTTAGTAGACAACCAGGAGCTATGCTAGCTAGTATGATGCTGGGCGAATGGAAGTTACTGGAGCAATTTGCAAGTTTGAACATAGACGTGGGAAAGAAGGAAAAACAAGTAATGATTTCAAATCTCCAGATACAATCCGATCTACTGACCGAAATCAAGGAGAAACAGGGAGAGGATCCATTTTTAGTTGAGATCAGGGAGAAGCTAGAGCAAAGGCCTAACTTTACTATATCAGCAGAAGGAAGATTACTGTTTCGACGTAGGACATGTGTCTCGGATCATGGAGAACTCAAGAAGAGGTTACTAAATGAAGCTCATCAGTCCAAGTACACGATTCACCCTGGATCAACAAAGATGTACCAAGACTTGAAAAGGTCGTACTGGTGGCCAAACATGAAGCGGGATGTGGTTGATCATGTGTCATACTGTCTAACATGTATGAAAGTCAAGGCCGAGCATTTCCGTATAGCTGGTGGACTGCTACCACTAGAAATCCCGGAATGGAAGTGGGATAGTATCGGTATGGACTTTATCATGGGATTGCCCAAGACTAGAGGTGGTATGGATGCAATCTGGGTAATCGTTGATCGATTGACTAAGTCGGCTCATTTCTTGCCGATTAAGAGCACCTGGTCTGTGGATGTATTGGCTGCATTATATGTTAAGGAAGTAGTTAGATTGCATGGGGTTCCATCTAGCATAATCTCAGATCGGGACCCTAGATTTACCTCACACTTCTGGAAGGGTTTACAAGCAGCAATGGGTACTAAACTAAATTTTAGTACTGCCTTCCATCGTCAGACTGATGGACAAACTGAAAGGACCAATCAAATTGTGGAGGATATGCTTCGTTCTCTGGTGCTAGATTTCAGAGGGTGATGGGATGATCAGTTGTACCTGATGGAGTTTGCTTATAACAACAGCTATCAGGCAAGTATCAAGATGGCTCCATTTGAAGCCTTATAAGGTAGGAGTTGCAGATCACCCCTTTGTTGGGAAGAGGTTGGGGAGAACTAATGGGTTGGACCCGACTTAATTGAGGTGACTGTCAGGAAGGTTCAGATTGTCAGGGAACGTCTGAAGATAGCACAATCCAGGCAGAAGAGTTATGCAGACAAGAGAAGGAGAGAACTAGAATTTCAGGTTGGCGAACATGTTTTCTTGAAGGTCTCACCTTCAAGGGGAATACAATGATTTGGGATCAAAGGAAAACTAAATCCTAGATTCATAGGGCCATTTGAAATCCTGGAAAGGATTGGTCAGGTGGCATATAGACTTGCACTACCTCCGCAACTGGAAAACGTGCATAATGTGTTCCACATATCCATGCTGCGGAAGTACTTATTCAATGCCAACCATGTAATTGACCACGAGGACTTGGAGATTCGGGAGGACCTGACTTATGAAGAGAAGCCGATCAAACTGTTGGATCGAAAGATTCAACGACTCAGAAATCGTACCATACCTATGGTGAAGGTCCAATGGAGTCGAGACGGAGTCACTAATGCTACCTGGGAAACAGAGGAAAGAATGAAGAAAAACCACCCGAAACTATTCTCAGGTATAAACTACACCATTATGTGTAAATTAGGGGACCAAATTTTCTTAAGTGGGGGAGGATGTAACACCCCAGAAATTTAGTGATTTAAAAAAAAAAACATTGGAAATAAAGGAGGATAAAGTAAATAAACATATTAGAGATACTTCCAACACCATGTATTAATGACCCATTAACAAGATTGGGCCAATAGAGCACATTTGACCCAAGAATAAAAACAAACTAGGACAGGAAATTTCCCAGAAATTCGTGTATGTAATTATGCCATAATTGGAGAGGGCAAGTTAGGGTTAAAATTAAGGTAATTAGTCATGCAAGGTAAGCCAAAACCGAACCCAACCCCAATTGGTGGTTTCCTAAACCATTACTACCTCCTTTGGAGGAAAGAGTCCCAGATATTTTTGGAAAACAGGGAACAGAATTCGCAGCCCCTTTCCTAGTCTCATTAGGACTCTTAACTACAACCTAAATCTATAAGAACTCGTCCTCAAACTCATGGGGAAGGTTTAACAACGAGTTTGGGTCGTTTGGAGGCAGGCTAGAGCTTCTGAGGAGAAGGAGAAAAGGTTGGGAACCCAGAGTTCCATCCCCTGCATCCTCTGTTGCATCCAGAACGTCGACTGGTTTTAGATCTTCATAAAGGTAGGTGTTCTCGGGCCAAGATTAAAGAAAACCTATACCATCATGTAGAGCATCGAGTCTATGTTCATTTGCACTGATTTGCCCAATTTTCATGGAGTATGCATGGAATATTGGTCGTTTTCCCTTAGTTGTGCCCAGTTAGGGCTTTTTTCCGTTCTTTGTATTATGCATATGATTAGAGACCGAATTTGACTAAACTTCCTTCATAAAAGTTCTTCTACCTGAAGTCACAATCATCTTTTATGTTGGACGTTTTGTTCAAAAGTCTTTCGTTAGAGAGTTATGATCATGGTAAGAGAGTCTCTACATGATATTGTGATTTCGGGCTACACTTGACTTTTTGTTCTCCATATGTTTTCTTGGGATTCGAGACTGAATTAGATCAAACCCCCAACATCAAAGTTCTTCTACTAGTTGACCTCGTCATCTTTCATGTCGAATGTTTTGTCTAAATGTCATTCGTTAGAGAGTTATAAGTAGGGTAAGTAAACCACTGCATGAGATGTGTTTTCGGGTTCCACATGACCTATAAGTTTTGTTCTGGAAGGACACTAGTGTCGACACTACTTGGGCTAGTGTTGACACACTGTCCCAAAACAACCCAGAAGGTGTTCTGGGAAGGCCTCTAGTGTCGAGACTACTTAGGCTAGTGTCGACACACTGTCCCCGATTGGCCAGAAGGTGTTCTGGGAGCTGTCTCTAGTGTCGACACTACCTGAACTAGTGTCGACACTACTTGACCTTTTTGCCTTGTATTTGAACCACTGTGTCGACACTACCTGAGCTAGTGTCGACACTACTTGACCAGTTTGCATTATTTTTTCTTGTGTTTGAAGCATTGTGTCGACACCAGTAAGGGGTGTGTCGACACTACCCTTACAAAAAAATTACATAATTTGGGTCTGATCATTTCATGATGTCTACTAGCATGTGCATGATGTTATATGGTGTGCATGGACCTAAAATAGATCAACCCATTGAAAAATAGTAATGATATGAATACGATTCTAATGTGTAATTGTGATTGATCTTATGTCCATTGGATTATCTTGTGATCTTGTTTATTGTCAATTGATAAGATAAGAATATGATATGAATGTGGGGATGAATACAAGTTGGTATGGACTTGTTAGTGGTGTTAATGTCATGATTTGCATATGAGTTTCATTAGTTTCATGCTTCCCGGTGTTCCATTAACTATTTGTCCATATGCATACATGCTAGGAAGATCCGTGACTCGTCACTTACACATTTGCACGAATAGGCACACCCTTCTTGGGAAATTGAGAGCACATGTTCTGCATATGATCTGTGTTTTGAAACATCCTCATGTCAAGTCATTAATGAATTATGAAACATAAGATACGTCATTATCCTGCCCTGTTCTCTTGAGCTATTTGTCATACCTTGACTCTATGAATGATCATGTTTCTTTTTACTATGAGCTTGTCATTGAAACTCTGTGGCCATAATATGAATATGTTTGTTTGGCACAACGTGGGACTTCGGTCCAATTTGATCAATGCATGTGCAAGTAAGGGCCCTGTCTGGTCTTGGGGAGGAGCACCCCAACGTACTTTTTAACCATGAGAGTATGGACTTGTGGTGCGTGGCATGGCACTGATACGATATGCAACATTTGTGTGAAAGTGCCTTTGTTTGATATGATAAGTCTGATGTGATTTGATATGATATGTCTGATCATGTGAACGCATGATATCTGTCTGAATATGGCCAATCTCTTTGATATGATTCTATTCTTGAAATATCTGTCCACTGTATATATGCACCTCGACTTTTGATATGAAATGTTACCCGTTCTACTCTGCTATTCGATCTATTAGTATCGCATGCATTGTTATCATGTTCATATCTTGCCTTTTAAAAATGTTAATCATGTATACTAGTGCCCGCACACTATTGAGATGTAAATCCTATTGAGCTAGTTCGCTCACCCTATCATCCTACCCTTTTTCAGGAAGTGATGAAGAACCAGTGTAGTCCGATGGGGCAGGGCAAGAGTGATGAGCACCCGCCACATGAGTTGATGATAGTTTAGGAATAGACAATTAAGTAGTCTACGTAGTAGTGAACTTTTCTGGAAGTCTTATTTGAATAATGGATCCTTTAGTTGGTTCTTTCTTATGTAAGGTTGTATCTAGTTGAATGAAATGAAATTAAGAGTACCTTTGATGATGTTATTATGATCTGAAAAGTGTTGTTATATTCAATTGTGACTCTGCGCTATTCAACTGTGATACGTCTGTTTGTATCGTTCATGTCCCCCGGTATTTATTCTGCTGCTAAATATCAGGGCATCACAAATCGAGTCATTACCCCATCTAGATCGAGGCAAACCCGAAACAAAATCCATAGTGACAGCTTCCCACTTCCATACTGGGATCTCCATTTTCTGCATAAGACCAGATGGTCGCTGCCCCTCGGCCTCCAGTTGCTGGCATACAAGACATCTAGATACATACTCCTCTACATCCTTCTTCATGCCAGACCACCAAAAAGATCTCTCCAAATCCTGGTACATCTTAGTGTTACCCGGATGAATAGAGAATCTCGATCTATGAGCTTCTGCTAAAACATACTCACGGACATCTATAATGTTGGGAACACAAACACGGTGATGGAATCTAATCACACCATCCTCATCATGAGAAATGCCTGCCTTGCCCACCAACTCTTGGAGTCTAGGGTCGGCTTTCTACTGCTCGATCACCTCATCCAACACCGAAGACCTAATAGACAACTAAGCTACAAACGCCTGACACAATGATGGCTCTAACTCAGTCATAGCACATGCCGCATCCTCCAACATCTTCCAATCCTGTTGGAGTGATGACCTCTTCCTACTAAGGGCATCTGCTACAACAGCACCGGAGATAACATGCCCAAGGAAATGAACCTCGCACATCAAAAAATCGTACTTGTTGAACTTTGCATATAGCTTATGCTCTTGGAGAACTTCCAACACTACCCTCAAATGCTGACGGTGTGTGGCCTCATCTGTAGAATAGACCAACACATCATCAATAAAAACTACGACAAAACAATCTAAATAAGGTCTAAACACTTTGTTCATGAGATCCATGAACGTTGCGGGGGCGTTGGTCAGACCAAATGGAAGGACCAAAAACTCATAATGTCCATAACGGGTTCTAAAAGCCGTCTTGGACACATCCTCACTCCTAATCCTCAACTGATGATAACCAGACCGCAAATCAATCTTAGAAAAGACCGATGCATTCTGCAGCTGGTCAAACAGATCATCAATCCGAGGTAAGGGATATCTGTTCTTCACAGTCACTTGGTTTAGCTTTCTATAATCAATGCATAACCTAAGTGACCCATCATTCTTCTTTACAAACAATACAGGTGCGCCCCAAGGAGAAACACTAGGGTGTATAAATACCTTATCTAACAAATCTTGCAACTGCTTCCTTAGCTCTTCTAACTTCGCAGGTGCCATCCGATAAGGGGCCTTTGAGATAGGAGAGGTGCCTGGAAGCAACTCTAGTGTGAACTCTATCTCTCTATCCGGTGGCAATCTAGATAAATCATCGGGAAAGACATATGGAAAATCCTGCACTACCTCAATCTCTGCAAGAGTAGGTGACTCATCATCCTTCGGTACTAGTACCACGCTGGCAAGAAAAGCATCACAACCCTTGTTCACCATTCACATTGCCTTCATGGTGGAGATGACAAACTTCCTTGCTAAGTTCCTTGGCAAGGGATGTGAAAACTCATCCTCACCAGGAATGCGGAAAACAATCTTCTTTCCACGACAATGTACCAATGCATAGTGCTCCTCTAGCCAATCCAGACCAAGAATTGCATCATAGTCCTTAATCTTTAGCAAGAAGAAACACCCTTCTAGAACTCTATCTTTAATGCACATCGGTAAAGACGGAATACACTTCCTAGTCGATACCGTTCCCGCAGGTGTGTGCACAGACAAAGGGACTTCTAACTCCTCAGACTCTAAAGCTAACTGCCTAGCAAAATGCTCGGTAATGAACAAGTGAGTGGCACCCGTATCAAACAAAACTTGAGCGTGCACACCCATGAAGAGAATTATACCTTCGGTAATATGCTCTGCCTGCTCGGCGTCCTCACGAGCTAACGCAAACACTCGAGCTGGGGCTCGAGGTCTCTCTGGTCGACCTGTCGCTGGCGCTGCTGCTGCCGCTGCTGGAGTTGGTCCGCGCTGGACTCCTTGCTGAAGTCTGGGACAATCCTTGATCTTATGCTTGTTGCTCCCACACTTCAAGCACTTCCCCGCCATCTTCCAAAACTCCGTACGACTATGTGCCCTCCCACAATGTGGACACTCCTTCTTGCCACTGGGAGAATGCTGTGAAGATACCTGACGACTGTCGGATACTATAGGATGTCGCGGTGATTGATACACCGCCTTCTTCTTCTCCTGCCTTTGGAATGGGGCTATAGGCCTCTTCTGCGAAGCCTTCTTCTCCTCGAGATACTGCTCCATCTCTCCCTCCTGCCGACAAGCTGCGCTAAGAGCCTCATCGAGGGTACGATGGTCAAATGCCACCAACCTTGTCCTCAGTGATGGCCTCAGACCCATCACGAACTTCTTCGCCTTCCTGTGCTCATCAGCAACGATATGAGGGGCATAGTTCGATAGCTCGGCAAACCTGGCCTCGTACTCCAGCACAGTCATGGAGCCCTGAGTCAAGGAGAGAAACTCCTGCTCCATCTTCTCCTGCATGTGCTTCGGAACGAACTTGGCCGAAAAGAGCCTCACAAACTCGTCCCAAGCCACCTCTACAGCACCATCCTCGAACCAGGTACGAAGCAACGAGGACCACCACACATCGGCTCGCTCCTGCCAAAACATTCCATAAGGACCATATGAACATTTTCGTAGGGATTTTACTACGGTACAGTTCCTCAGCCCTCTAAGGTAGCAGTGTCACGCATGGCACATTTACAAAATTTCCATTTTTAAACACACACTAATTTCATATTCACATACATATACATGGTTCAGATTTCCTAACATGGTAATACTGTTTACAATGTTAAACAGTTATAAATTTATTCTAACCATGTTGCAATTATCTAATTTATCACTAATTAAACTAAACATGCTTTAATTGGTCATTTCATCATGTAATAAACAAATCAGTACCTACTATTGTCTAATTCTCATGAAATTTTTCCCACGGACTGATTATAGGTTAAACATCATGCATGCCAAATTTCATATTTTTTGGAACTACACACTAATTATAAAAATTATAATAGTTATATTATAAAATTGGTCAACAATCAAACTTGCATGGTTCACAATGCTATAGGTACACTAACCATCCTACAACATGCATCCAATAGTCATGACTTTTACATGAAATTTCTATAAATTTAACTAACTCCATAAAATTTATTTGTGAATTTAAACTGATATTGTATGCTCACCGTTTTACATTTCAGAAAATATAACTATTTACACAAACATCAAAAATTTGCCCTATTTCCATAGCATGACCTGATACTTATCAAAATTTTCACAGTATCTAAATTCAACACGGATCTATATCAACAATATTTTTACAAGATTTAAACATGTCTAACAGATAATTAAGGGATTTTAATAAATATCCACTAAAGGTATTACATAACATATAATTTTTACAGTATATCCTCATGTGTAGAATTCCAGAAAATAGATTATTAAGGGTAGACAGACAAACTGTCCCCGCCTGGATAACTCAGCGGCAAGGGGGTGGTCGCCTACTTAGTTAACGGCAACAAAGGCCGTCGCCAACTTTGGATCTTAACGGCATCAAAGGTTGCCGTTAAGTTCCTGCCTGTGCAAGACACAGACTGAACTCCCAAAATTCGATAGAAAAGTGGTTCCAAGACACGATTAAAATTCTGAAAAATTACCTAGGACCTACTAGATGCATGTAGGGATAATGTGTATGGGTTACTTGCCTTCAGAAAATCTACACACGAAGGATTAAGTCGGAGAAGCTCTCCTCGGCCTGAGCCAAAGAGTCCTCTAATCTCCCCCGATCCGGCTTCTGTGTTGATGCAGACAGTCACCCAATGTTGAAGAAGCTTTCCCCAATGCTTAGACTCCCCTCCAGTCGTAGAAGATCACCGGAAGGAGTCACGAATCGCCGGATCAAAGGGTCCAAAGTTCAGTTTTCGCACAGAAGAGAACTAGGGTTCTTGACAAATGCCAAAAGGGATTTTTCGGCCGGAGATTGGGTATCTTATAGGGCTAGGGGTCGGAGACACGCTTAGGAAAGGTATAGGACCGTTGGAGAATGGTTTCCTAAATAAGAGGCGACATTTTCAGGGCCGTTTCTGGATCTGAAGACGCAACAGATCTGGAAGGTTAACGTCAATATCACTGGCCGCCAATCTGGAGTTGGCATCCATCGATGGGGCCACTGACTTCCTATTAACGTCAACTCATGTTGACGCCAACAGGTCATTTGGCCAGAACTTAAAAACTGCAGAAACTACACTTAATCAATGCATGCACATAAACTACACAGTGCATACTTTAGAAGATTACTACTACTCATGCAATGTAAGTAAATATATATACAATATATATGTACAGTATATATATACATATATTTACAACAATACATCAATTTGTTATATATGCATATCTACACACACACAAGCATAAGTTCTTTACACAATCAAACACCTACATAAGAGGATAAAATTCAAGGGTCTTACATGTATTGTGATATAAGTTTCACCGAGGTGCTACGTGGTTTGTGTGCTAGCCGAGTTTGGTGGTCCGGCGCCTATTCCGGAATGCCTCTCTAGTCGAGCACCCCAGGTTTTTCGTAAGCCAGGCACGTTAGTGCTCAAGGTTTGTTCCAGTACTGTGTGTATTGTCAAGGTCTATGCTGTCCTCCTGGACACCCTCACTCCTGTGTTTGTGTTGTACATTTGGCTGACGACAGAGGGCAGCTACTTGTGTTTGTGGGTGTGCAGTCGTTTGTAGCGCGCTCGTGGTTAGGGGTACGAACACCAGTAGACGTACTGGTCCCCAGCTAGTCCTGTGTTTCTAGTGCCTCACTTTAGGGAGCTCGGGCCGGAGTCCCTAAAGGTGACAGGCATGGGTCTGCAGCTGTGTGGTCTGCAGGTGTGGTGTTGGTTGGTCTCCACTGTTCTTTGGCTTTACTGTGTGGTTGTGGAGTGGCAGTTGGACCTTTCGTTCATGATTGAGAGACTGAGAGGTAGTTCTTGTGTTGTGTTGTCCGGGTTGGATACCGGCGCCATGAACCAGTAGTTCGTTCCCATGTGGTGGCGTCATTCTTTTTGACTCGTGATTTGTCACTAGTAATGGTTTGTGTGTGACTCGTTGGTTGAGGTTTGACTCGTTGTGGTGTGCCCTGATGGTGGCACGGTTTTGTTTGTGGTTTCGTGGTGGTATCTCTTGGTAGTAGATACCTGTACCCTTCGTGGGTAGCTTTGTGTTATGGTACGTTGTGTACCAGTCCTTTCAGGTGTTGAGGTGGACTTGTGTTCTACGGAGGTCTGTGGAGTGACCTTCCACATGTTGTGTTTTACTCACCTTCAGATAAGTTTTCGAATATGTTTTGTTGTAAGGTGTTAGTGTAAGGTGGATTGGCTAGCTGATGCTAGTCCTATTACCCTTTGTGGGTAGGTTTCTTGTGAAGCTTGTAGCTTCAGCGACCAGTTGTTGTAATGATTTACCTGTGAGGCTTGTGGCCTAGGCATTACAGTTGTTTAGTGGACTAGTGGTGTTGTGCTAGTCTTGTTGTCCCTCTTCCTTTCCGGATTGGTATTAGCTGATGTAATTATGTTTAGTTGTTATTAATTATACTTTTATGTGAGCATGATATGGTTTGGCTATCGGTGTTGCCAGTGAGACCCTCTGGGGTTGAGGTTCTTCGGTGTTGTGTGTTGTTTTCGGTAGTCCCTACTGAGCCTGTGACTTGTTGAGGCTCACTCCCCTACAGTTCTTTTCAGGGCTTGCCATTTGTGTGGCTTGAGGAGGTGTTGTGGCAGACTTGTACCACCAGCAGTAGAGTTAGTCATGTTGTGTGAGCTTGTGCTTATGCCCCAGGTAGTTGTATTATAGGGCTGTAAACGGGTCGGGTTCGGAATCGGAAACACAGATTCCGATACCGATTCCGATAACCGAAATATGGTTCTGATTCCGATTTCGATTCGGATAAGAATGGTTAGTTCGATTCCGTTCCGATTCCGATAACATTACCGGAACCGAAATTCCGATAAGGTAAGATGTTTACCATAATTTTACCTTGAGTTTATGATAATTTATCGGAATAACCGATACCGATTCCGATTATTTTTTCGATTCCGATTTCGATAACTTATCGGAATATCCGATACCGATTCCGATAAGCTATCGGTATCATTTTTCGATTCCGAAACTGATAATTTTTATCGGTATCAGGTCGGAATATCAGAATATCGAGTTCCGTTTACACCCCTATTGTACTCTTTTAATTGGATATGTAATAATGTATTGGGACAGTTGTAAATTATTTTATATAGATATGAGCATATGTACTTTCTTGTGTCTTATACGATTGTGGTTGTCTTTTATATTCTTACTGGATACGTGTATGAGCTATCCCTTGCGAGACTTCGGTCCGTTTGCGGGAGACGGATCTGGATATGGATCCTTATTGGGCATTAATATCTAGGGTCGTCACAATAGTCTTCCAGTTGATGTTTGATCCACAACAGTTTAGTGCAACAACTTCTAGCTGCAATGTACTCTGCTTCTATTATGAACAAGGCTACTGAATTCTGCTTTCTGGAAGACCATGAAATTAAACATCCTGCAAGAATTTGACAAGTACCACTGGTGCTTTTTCTATCTATTTTGCATCTAACATAATGAACATCACTATATCCAATCAATTTGAATTCAGAACATCTGGGATACCATAAACTCTATTTACTTGTATTTATAAGATATCTAAAGATTATTTTAATAGCATTAACATAAGATTCTTTAGGATCAGCTTGAAATTTAGCACACAAACATACACTGAACATTGTATCTGGTCTACTGGCAGTAAGATAGAGTAATG
This sequence comes from Colocasia esculenta, assembly GCA_014218235.1. Lineage (NCBI taxonomy): Eukaryota > Viridiplantae > Streptophyta > Magnoliopsida > Alismatales > Araceae > Colocasia > Colocasia esculenta. The sequence goes on from CM024762.1 coordinate 83,224,794, forward strand.
ACACAATCATACCTCTATAGATTTCTGATCTACTTTCTTACCAATTGTATCACTATGTAACTTAATTCCTGACCTCATGGGTGTTCCTAAAAGCTTACACTTGTCAAAACCATATTTTGATAGCAAATCTAAAGTGTATTTGGTTTGACAAATGTGAGTGTCTTCCTTGGTCTGCTTGATTTGCAACCCAAGAAAATAATTAAGCTCTCCCATCATGCTCATCTCAAACTCACTTTGCATAAGGTTTTCAAAGAATTTGCAAAGTGATTCATTAGTAGAACCAAAAATAATATCATCAACATATATTTGTACAATCAAGATTCCTTCTGAAAATTTCTTAATAAATAGGGTGTTATCTACTTTACCTCTTACAAAATCATGTGATATAAGATAAGCACTTAGTCTTTTATACCAAGCTCTTGGAGCTTGTTTCAAAAGATATAATGCTTGTCTTTAAATGGAAAACATGATTTGGATACTTAATATCTTCAAAACTAGGTGGTTGCTCAACATAGACTTCTTCTTTTATGAAACCATTCAGAAAAGCACTTTTAACATCCATTTGAAATAAGTTGATGGTAAGAGAAGATGCATATGCTAACAAGATTTTAATAGCCTCTAATCTAGCAACTGGAGCATATGTTTCATCAAAATCAATACCTTCCTCATGGGAGTATCCTTGTGCTACCAATCTTGCCTTGTTCTTGGTCATTACTCCTGATTCATCCATTTTTCTAAAGACCCATCTGGTCCCAATAACTGAATGGTCAGAAGGTCTAGGGACAAGAGTCTAAACCTGGCTGTGTTGGAACTGGTTAAGTTCCTCTTGCATAGCTATGATCTAAGATTCATCTGTCAGTGCATCATTGATTATCCAAAGCTCAATCTGAGAAACAAATACAGAAAAATCACATTGAATGTTCATACCTCTTGTTCTTACCCTATCTTGAGGATCACCTACAATATTTTCTCTTGGATGATCTCTGTGATACCTCAATTCTCTAGGTAGTCCTTTTTGTGGTTCTTCTTGTTGTTGAAGCTCTTCTAATGGTGGATCTTCTTTCTCTTCTTCTTTTTCTTCAAGAGATGTCTATTCCAGATCCCTACACAAATCTTCAACAACATCTTCTTGTTCTTCTATTTTCTTAATAGAAGGGTTAGTTTCATCAAATAAAATATGAACTGATTGTTCTACAGTTAAAGTTCTTATGTTAAACACTTTATATCCTCTAGGTTTTGAGATGTATCCTAGTAAAAAAACCTTCATCATTTTTAGCATCTAATTTTTCTAAATTATCTTTACCATTATTCAAAATAAACTCTTACAACCAAAGGGTCGAAGGTGACTGATGTTTGACTTTTTCTCCTTGTATAGCTTATAAGGTGTCTTCTTCAAAAATGGTCTGATCATACACTTGTTGATGATGTAACAGGTTGTGTTGACTACTTCTGCCTAGAAATATCTTGGTAGATTGTATTATGTAAGTATTGTTCTGGCCATGTCCAACAGTGTTTTGTTTTTCCTTTCTACTACTCCTTCTGTTGAGGTGTTCTTGGTGCAGAGAAATTATATTCTATGCCATTTTCTTCTCAGAATCTAACAAATTCTTCATTCTTGAATTCTCCACCATGATCAGATCTAATACTAATTATTTGAAATTTTTGGTTCTTCTGTACTAATTTACTGAACTTCAGAAAAGTTGAAAAATGTTTCTGATTTGGCTTCCAGAAATGACACCCAACTGTACCTTGAATAATCATCCACAATTACATAGCCATTAACTTTTCCTCTAAGACTTACTATTCTTATAGGTCCAAACAAATCCATGTGAATGAGTTCCAAAGGCTTGGAAGTTGTTACCACAGTTTTGGATTGAAATGATATCTTGGTTTGCTTTCCTTTGGCACATGCTGTACAGATTCCAGATTTCTTCAGTTTAAGCTTTGGAAGACCTTTAACTAGATCATGCTTGATTAATTTCTTGATCACTAATGTGCTTCCATGTCCTAGTCTTTTGTTCTATAAATCATTCTCCTCACTTTTTGTAGTTGCAAGACATACGTTAACTTCTTTCCATTCTGCTAATTGTAGAGTGTACAAATTTTTGACTATTTGTGCTTCAAAAACTATTTTCCCATCCTTTTGAATAATGCACTTATCATTCTGAAATTTTACTAAATGACCTTTGTCACATAACTGACTGATGCTAATGAGGTTATGCTTTAGTCCTTCTACATACACCACATCTTCTATCAAATCATTTTCTTTTGTTCCTACTGTTCCACATCCTAATACTTTGCCTTTTCCATTGTCTCTATAAGTGACTTGACCAACCTTATCTCTAAAACTTGTAAACAGCTTTCTATCACCTGTTATATGTCTTGAGCACCCACTATCTAAATACCATTTGGATGCTCTCAGGTGAACCTACAAACAAATTTAAGTTGTAACTTTTGGTACCCAAATTTTCTTGGGTTCTTGATGGTTAGTTTTCGGAATCCAATGCAAGTGCCTAGTTGTGCAGGTGCTAATTGTGTGTCCTAATTGATTATAGTGACTGCAACATAAATCAAATACATTCTTTATATGTGTAGTGTTATTAGAAATCAATTTCTATTTGTAAACATACTGATTGACCTTTGTAGGATTTTTATTTCTTTTTCTTTCACAAATTTAGGAGTTGGATATTTTTCAGAATACACAATTCTTCTACATTATCAGAAGGTGTATATCCTACTCCATATTTCTTTTTACCTGATCTAGCACCTTTCAGTTTTACAACTAAGGATGTTTTACATTAAGTGATTTTTATCTATAGTAGCTTTTAGATAATTACTTTCTTCTCTTAATTTTTATTCATCTTTCAATTCGTTTAGATTTGATTCAATTTCCATGATCTTGAAGTTTTTAGCTTTTAAATCTTCACGCAATAGTTCATTTGATCTTTTTGTTTCAGTTAAATTTTGTCCTAATCTTTCTACTTCATTTTTTTTGAAAAGTGTTGGCTTTGTCTTGATTTAGAAAATTTAACTTAACTATTTTCATCTGTTTAACTATTGTTTTATACTTCTCATATAATTCATTAAATGCATCTTCTAGACTATTAGAATCAGATTCAGAACATGATGTAAATGAGGTTTCAGAATTTACTTGCTCCAGTCCTGCCATGAGGGCTACATTGGCTTTCTCTTCTTCTTTTGATTCTGAGCTTGATGAGTCTGAACTTGTGGCTTCTTCATTATCCCATGCTGCTGCATTGCCTTCTTTTTGTACTTTATGAACTTTCTTCCTTTACCTTTCTCTTTCTCATATTTTTAGCTGGATCTTTCTTCTTGAGCTTAGGACATTCAGATTTGTAATGTTCGAGCTGATTGCATTCATAGCAAGTTAGTTCTTTCTTCTTTTCCTTTTTGAAGTATCTCTTCGACCTGAACTTCTTCTTCTTGGCAAGAATCCTTTGGAGTTTTCTTGACAGCATAGCTTCGTCATCACTGTCATCTGACTTCTCTTTTGAATCCTCAGGGAAGAAGATGTAGCTTTCAAAGCATTTGACATTTTCATTTTCGAAGAGCTTTCAGAAAATCATTCCATATTAATTTCATGAGCCATTAAAGAACCAATTAATTTATCAATAGAAAGTTCTATTAAATCATGTGCCTCTTCAATAGCAGTGACCTTAGGTGTCCAGGCATGAGTTAATGATCTTAGAATTTTTCTTACTATTTCTTCATTAGTAAGAATTTTACCTAGTGAACTCCGACCTACTATTATATTTTAGAAATGATTATACATTTGGGTTATATTTTCATTAGGAAGTATTTTGAATTGTTCATACTGGGGGACAATAATATCTATTCTAGTTTGTTTTACTATATCAGTTCCTTCATAAGTTACTTGTAGTTTATTCCACATTTTTTGTAGTTCTACAAGCAGATAATCTGTTGAACTCCTTTTGGATAAAGCACAACATAGATAATTTTTGGATTTATATTTTAGAGACATGTTTCTTTTATCAGCTATAGACAATGTAGAAGTTCCATCAGCAAGTATAGTAAAATCACATTGTTTATTATCTACCACAGATCAAAGTTTGTGCCTCTTATGAAGCATTCCATTCTCATCTTCCAATACTGGTAATCCTCACCGTCGAAGAATGGTGGTCTGGTGTTGACTGACCTTCGTAGTTGTGAGCTTTAGATGCCATCCCTTCTCAAATCTTTTCATTCTTCTAAGAAGACCTCTCTTTGATACCACTTGTTGGATAGAGATGGCATTATAAATGTCCTAGAGGGGGGTGAATAGGACTTCTTGCACATTTAAAAATTATCTAAAAATATATAATACTAAATAAAGTTGTTAGTATTTAGTGTAGTGTGTGTGAAACAAGTGAAAGCTCGACGGAAACAATCACACAAATTCACAAGAGATTTTATCCTAGTTCGGCCCTTCCCACATGGAAGTCCTACGTCCAGTCCCCAAGTAATCTCTTGGGATTTCACTAAACTACTAAGAGAACTTGGCCTTCTCTCAACCTGAGAGGTATTACAAACCCACTTGCTCCTAAGCAAGTCTTCCCTTTACTAAGGGGTACAAAGACTACCTACACCAGTAGGTCTTCCCTTCACAAGAGGGGCACTGTAGGAAACAAACCTTCTGCGGTTATCTAATACAAAAATAAAGAACACTTGTGTGTCTGCTCAAATGGATGAGCAGACACAGAATCAGAAAGATATACAAATGTGAATTAAAGCTCTAACTCTTTCTGAATCAAAATGGGTGGACTGAGAAAGATCTACAGTTACAAAATGCCACCCAATAGAGAAAGACTTCTAAAGAAGTAGAGAGCTTGGAAGTTGCAGACTAAAGAAGCAGCTCTCTCTCTTTTTCTTTTTAGTAGAAGACTTGTGAAAACTCTTGCTTGCAAATTCAGATTGGAGTTGAGTGTCTTGTTGGTTGGTGTCTGTATTTTTCTTGTTCAAACTTCAGCTTCTATATATGAGCTTCTGATATTTTCCCGTTTGAAACTGACCGTGGAAGCTAGCCATTGAAGGATATCTATTTGAAAAGAGACTATGAGCTTTCTAGGTTGTCCATTAGATCTTCAGCTTTTAGAGTCCTAAAGTCTTTAGGGTATGTTGGTAGCTTCATGGCTTGATAGACAACTTCATTAATATTCTATAAACTCCATGCTCAAGATTGAAAGCTAAGCATGCTTCATAAATGTTCTGCAAGTCTGGAAGGACAAGTCAACAAAGATACCTCTATACTTTCAGAGGTAGGTGAGATAGAAAAATATAAGGCAAGAGTAAGTTCAGACAGATTGAAGTTTAGAGCATTTAAGGATCAGACAGGCAGTTGTATCCTGAAAGTAAGGGGGTTCTGATAGTGGTACGTGAGTTCTGATAGATAGCCCATGCGGCTTATACCTACCATTGCATTTACTGCATAACAACTGTCAAATAGAGAACAACTGATCTTCTGATAGAAAACAAGAGATCATATTATATAATTATTTCAGATCTTTACCAAGATATTTTATATGGTTATTTTAAATATATTTTCTCCTACCTAACAGAATATTAAAATGGTGACAACAAGAAGAACATTATTCTGTTAGATTTACAAGTGTTATTATTCTATAAAGGATCCCATTAGGATAATAAACATATTGAAATAAACAATATTAAGATTTCATGGATTATGTGGAATGACAAATTCATACAAAAATTATTTAAGTATCAAGTACACAGAAGTTGATATAGTATACTTCGAATTTCCTGAAGTCGAATCAAGAATAAGAGATGCATAAAGAACTTCGACTATATAAAAGTCGCAGTGAGACATTGATAACGAACTTCGACTTTTGGAAAGTGAGAGTGATATAAGTTTGATCATCAATCAATATCACACTTCGACTTCTGGGGAGTCAGAGTGCAAACAATAATAGATTTCGACTTTCAAGGAGTAGAGTAAGATACAAGACTTTGACTTCTTAGGAGTCGGAGTTAGAGGACCTCGACTTCTTAGAAGTTGGAGTGAAAGATCATTTGATAGCAAGTCATACTTCGACTTCTAAGGAGTCGGAGTCTAGACAGACTTCGACTTTTAAGAAGTCGGACTCTAGCTAGACTTCAACTTGTCAGGAGTCGGAGTCTTGTCAGACTTCGACATTTTTGAAGTCGGAGTACTACCTGTTGGTTCATCAAATGGTACAACACTTTGACTTTTCTAAAGTCGGAGTCCAAAGTAGGAGTTAGTATGGTACATAGTATACGCTATGGACTTAGAGAAATTTTCGTAAGACAGTGTTGATAGATACTGTATCATACATGTCATGTTTCTTGTGGTATATTCCAATAGATTTGTTTGTAGAAAGTCTTAAAAGGTTTTGTCATAGCAAAAACACAGTGCTTAAAATGTTTAATAGTATTTTAAAGATAGTTGCTCAACAATCTCCTTTAGTGTATACCTTCACTCTTACACCTGTAAACCCTCCAGTTCTTCATACCTTACCTCCTCTTTTCTTCTCATCTCTTCCGAGATCATCAACACCCTCTTCTTCTCTTCCTACTCACCCTCTTGCTTGGATTGTGCCCAGTGTGGCACTTCCATCTCAAGTTGAACAAAAAGGGAAAAATAAACCTAACAAATCATTTCCTCCTTTTTGATATGCCTTCATTTACCATTCTGAGCATAACTTTGCTCTTTTTCAAGAATTTTTGCAAATTAAAGCCCTTCTTGAAGTCCATGGGTTGCCAGGCTACAAATTCGAAGACTAGCTCCCTCTCTTCATCAAGACCAAGGAAGTTCCTCTCGATGCCTTAAATCTTATCACTCAGAAGAGTCATAGTCTTACCGAGGTGAATTTTCTGTCACTCTATCTTGGCGAAGCAGTCAAGTTTAAGCAAGCTTTTGACAGGAGTAGTGGTTTCATCTCATTTGAATCTTAGATTTTTTGATCTCTTTGGGAATTTAATACAAAATCAGCAAACTAGCTTCAGCAGAATGAAACACTTCAATGAAGAAAGATTCAGATTAAATCTACCTGAAGCTAGTAGAGGGCAATGTGAAATGTTGATGAGAGGGCAAAGAACTATCACTCATTCTATGACTATTGGATTGCCCTCAGGTCCCTACCCCAGTCTGATTGGTGTAGTATCATCCAAGAAATATTTTACTCATGTAGTCTTCAATAGGCACATCCAGATAGGTATTAGGTTCAAAATCAAGTACAACATAAAACTCTCCTTTCATATGTTTGTCCTGATGTATGCCTCTAAGAATTCCACCTATCTCCAAGATTTCCAGCATAGTTTTGCAGAGTCTAAAAGATTGTCCGAGGATCAGTGGGCATATGTTATCTCGAAGAAGCCAAAGAATGCAAAAGCAAAAATTATCTCCCTCTACCTTTTTGACTAAAGGTTATGATACTCTTTGGAAGTCTATCTCTCTAAAATGGACAGAGAGATAAAACTACAAAGGCAAGTCAGCAGCTCAATCTCAAGGTCTTCAATGCAATATCACAGTTCATGGGTTTTTGCATAAAGCTGCTAATAGGAAATTCATTCCCCTTAGACACTCTCTGCGCGGTGATGCCATTCACAAGAATATTTCTTAGTATCATTGTCGTCGCCTTAAGTCCTATAGGAAGCTCCCTTATGTAGGACCCTCCTATAATATAGATACTTCTATATTTTCTCATGTATTCCCTAAGAATGAGAAGAAGCTCTGAGATCTTCTTCAACCCTTCTTTGATCAGGTCTCACCTTCTCTCTATCTCCCCAGTTCCTCTTAGTGTATGTACAAATGTTACTCGGCTATCACCACATTTGTTTCTCTCTCTCTCTCTCTCTCTCTCTCTCTCTCTCTCTCTCTCTCTCTCTCTCTCTTATCCTTTCTGTTAATGCCACAAAGGTGGAGAAAGAAAGAAAAGACAAGATATATAGAACTGAACAAACTTTTTTCATTTTACAAATTTATTTACACTGTCTATATAAAAGATTGTTTTTGTCATTAACAAAAAGGGGAGAATTGTTGAGCAACTATCATGTATATTGTTGTACAATTATCCTTTACAAATGCTTGATCATTGTGTTTTTGCTATGACAAAATCTTTTAATAATCTCCAAAACAAATTTATTGAATTATACCACACTCTATTTTGTATGAAAATTAATGTGTCAAAGTAAAGGCATACATGTATTATACTGTATAACCTTTAATCAAATTTGTGTGTCAACACACAGGACCTAAGCGACACTGGCACACACTTGATAAGATAATTTTTCTAAGTCCAAAGCATATACATATACCTTATACTGACTCTGACTCCTTGAAAGTCGAAGTGGGCTATCGATCTTGTGAATGTTGGCTTCACTCTGACTATTAAAAAGTCGAAGTGATCTAGCCTCACTCCTACTCCTTAAAAGTCGAAGTCCGATACCGGTTATTGAACGCTCACTCTAACTCTTGAGAAATCGTAGACTCATATCGATGATTTTACTCCGACTTCTCTATAGTCGAAGTCTTTCATACAGTTTACTGGAAGTACCTTGACTTGTCTTAAGTCAAAGTATGACTATTAAGACTGAAAGTACTCTAACTTATCTATAGTCGAAGTATGACACTTGTAGAACTCCGACTCTTTGAAAGTGGAAGTATAACATCAACTTCCTTAATCATCCATACTTAGATTTTTTTTATGTATCTATTTTTATCTTTGCAGAAATGGAATGCATTTTTAATACGATTAATATTTTTATTCTTATGAATTATTCAATAAACTAAATGAATGCATTATGTGCAATATGCTACTTTCTATATGTTATCTGAATCTAATAGTTAAATAAACTTTGTAGTTCTCTATTGTTGTGTTTAATGCTTCATGTCATTTCTAAATATCAGTTTCATAGTTTATCTTTTCATAATGCTATGTATCCTTCAAAAGACATACGTTAGCATACTTTAGAGTATCCAGTTTCCAGATTTTTAGGAAAAGTTCCCTTTGCAACTGTACTACACGCCAAGCAGGGTCCATTCTTCTTGAATGATCACCTACCACTGTACTGTTCAAAGGATAGACTGTCTGTCTACAGCTGATATATATCTTTAAACAACTACCTATCCCTTACCTTCTTACATTATTTTATATCTTTCTAAACTAACCCCAAGGGATGTTTGCAGAAATTCAGGAGAAGACATTTGAAGAAGAGCCATGCAACTATCAGCATAGAGTGAAGCCATTGAGACTCAAAAGATAGAAGACCTGCTCTGTGAAGATCACATCTCAGCTATCTCAAGACCCAACGTTCAAATTCAAACAACTATCTTCTTATATCCATTTCTCAAATGGGAATTTTTGAAGACTATATATAAAGTTGAAGTTTGAAAGTGAAAACATACAAGCAACACATACAAAGCACATACTGAACCACATTCAAACTTAGCCAGAAAGAGAGAGAAGCAAACAAGATCTGAAGAGAGCCAGCTGATTCAAGCTTCGACTTCTTGCTCTCTTGCTTTCAAGTGTTCTTGGGTGGCATCCTACAGTTCTAGATTTCCATCTCAGTCCTCCCTCTTTAAGTCGGAAAGAGTTAGAGCTTTCAATCACATTTGTATTCTCTTTCTAATCTTCTATGTTTGCTCATTCGTCTGAGTAGACACACTATGTTCATCTCTGTGTTGTAACTAGCAGGGGGTTTATTCCCTGTTGTGCCCCTCTATGAAGGGAAGACCTACATTGGTAAGTGGTTGTAATACCCCTCTGTGAAGGGAAGACTTGCTTGGGAGTAAGTGGGTTGTAATACCTCTCAGGTTGAAAGAAGGCCAAGTGTTCTTGGCAGTTAGTGGAAATCCCAAGGGGTTCTTCAGAACTGGATGTAGGACTTCCATTTGGAAGGGCTGAACCAAGATAAATTATTGTGCACTTTGTGTGATTGATTCCGCCAAGCTTTTCATTTGTTTCACACACACTACACTAAGTACTAACATTACTATCTAGTGTTATTTGTTTTTCAGATAAATTTTAAAAGTCTAAGAAGTCCTATTCACCCCCCTCTAGGATATTCGAAGCTCCATCTCGATCCAACAACATGGGGCCTAGCCGACCTAGGGTTGAGAGTGTACAAAGATGGTAATGTGGGGTATAACCAATCTCATACTTACAATCTATCAAGGTGGAAGAGTAGGACCTCACAGGCATAGGGTTGAATGCGTGTCTAAGGTGGTAGCACAAGGTATGACTAACCTTGTACTTTGGGTCCTCCATTGTGGCAAAGCAAGACCTATCCGACCTAGGGTCTTAGACTATGCATACATATGAAATCTACTTTCATTAGTGTTGATTTGATCACATGAAGTACCTTTCTTAAGCTGATTATGTTCCGTATTCTCGGGATGGGCTGCCCATCATGGTTTCTAGCCGACAGGTGCATGTTTCAGCACCTTGATTACCCTATTTAGGCCTTTCTAGGTGTGGTGAGCTTCTCTACAGAGCAAGTAGCATTAGACACCTCCACCTTTCCAAGTTGAGGTCGCCAGCAAGGAACTACCAACCCCACACTAAGCAACAATCTGAGGCGAAGGTTCGCAAAATTTGACTGGCAACATGGCTTCTACCCCGAAGCTAGGTTGCATAGTGATTCTCCTATTACCGACCATGGTGGGGTCCAATAAGACCAAAGGATGCGAGGTCGCTCATCTACCCACCTTCCCTTGTCCTGGATGAGGTGTGCCTTCAATCCTAGGAGGATCATCCTATTGGTGAACTCGGTAAGTCTATTGGCTTGGGGTGCACGACCAAGGTGGAGTGTTGAGATATGCCATGGTTGATGCATTGTGCCTTAAACACTTTCACGGCAAACTATGTCCCATTGTCACTGATGAAGGCACAGGGCAGCCCAAAGCAGGTGACGATGAACTTCCACATGAAGTCTCAAATTGCCTTCTTGGTGATCTTAACTAGGGGCTCCACTCACTCATTTTTTGAAGTAGTCTACAATGACGACTATGAACTTGTGTTGTCCTAAGGCTGAAGAAAATGAACCGAGGTTGTTGATCCCCCACTGAGCGAAGGGTTAGGGCTTAACTATAGTTGTAAGCTCAATAGTTTCACTTGGTGTGACTTGGCAGAGATCTAACACTGTTCACACTGCTTGATGAGGTCGAGGGTGTCTTGGGTCATGGTTGGCTACCAGTACCTGTGTCAATTGAAATTTCTGGCCATGGGCCATCCACCCACGTGACTCTTGCAAATTCCTTCATGCACTTCTTGGAGGGAGTAGTCAGCCTTGCTGGGGCTGAGGCACTTTAGATATGAAAATCCATAGGCCCTTCATTAGAGTTCCCCATGGATCAAAATGAACTTCATGGCTCAACAGCTTGCTCATTGACAGGTAATGAGGTGAGTCAGAGGAAATCTCATATGGGGTCTTTCTAGGTTGTAGTGGCTTCAGATTCTCCAACCAAGACCCCATCCTCCTCAAAGTTGTGGGAGGGGATTTCCTCGATGAGGACTAATGGTCATTGACCAATCTTGGAGGAGGATGTGAGACATGCTAGGGCATTGGCCTTCTCATCTCCAACCTAAGCACTCGAGTGATGCTAAAGTGTTGCCGTCGAGATAGAATTTTCTTTAATGCATTGATGTATTTGGCCATGATGAGGTTTTGGCTTCATAATCTCTTGAAATCTAGCTGACAACAAGTTAAGAGTCATTATTGGTGTGGATACTCTTGGCTTCAAGCTAGAGGGATATAGAAAGTCTCGAGATGAAGACATCATATTCCACTGTGTTGTTAGAAGTCAAGAATATGAATATGAATATGAGGGTGCATTCAAGCGAGCTTTCCGTAAGAGGATGAGCACCATGCTAGCCTCACTGCCTATCGACCAAGAGGACCCATCCATGGACAATCTCCAGAAAGGTGAGGTGAGGTCACCCTAATTCCTTTGGACAATTCTACCTCAATGCTCATCACGATTGGGATCATGGTCTCGATGATGAAGTTGGCGAGTGCTTGGGCTTTGATTGCAATCCTTGGTAGGAAGTAGATGTCAAACTCATCTAGTTTGACCTCCCACTTGAGTAGCTGACCTGAGATGTCAGGTTTTTGGAGGATCTACCTTAGCAAGAGATCAGTCAGTACCATGATGGGTATGGACTCAGCTTTCGGGCTGCTGTGATGAGAGCTAGTGCGACCTTATCTGCTTAAGGACATATTAGTTCCAACCCCTACAGCGCCCTGCTAACAAAATACACATGTTGTTGCACTCGGCCCTCCTCCTACACTATCATGGAGCTGACAGTTTAAGGGGTGGCTAAGAGGTAGAGATAGAAGGTTTCACTGGGGCTTTTCTTGGACAACATCAGCACTGCAACAAGGTAGATCTTCAGGTTGTCAAAGGCTTACTTAGGTACTTGAAGACCTTCTTAGTCTTTATTGCCACAAAGAAAGGAAGGCACCATTCGACCGACTTGGATAGGAAATGGCTAAGGGCTACCAACCATCAAGGTGCTAGACTTCTGTCATGGTTCTCAGTGGTTTTATGTATAGGATGGCTTTAACCTTCTCTAGGTTTACTTCGATTCCTCAGTGACTGACGAGGAACTTGAGGAAGTTTCTCAACATGGCTTTGAAGGCACAATTGTTGGGTTGAGCTTCATCTTATACTTACAAATGTTGGTGAATGTCTACCGAAGGTCAACTAGATGCTCCTCAGACTATAGGCTTCTTACTAGTGTGTCATCCACATAAACTTCCATGTCACATTCAAGTTGGGATTCGAACATCTTATTGACCAACTACTAGTAGGTCGCTCCAGTATTCTTCAGTGTGAACGACATCTGAGTATAGTAGACGCCACCGAGATCGATGATGAACATTATCTTTTCTTCATCAGCTAGATGCTTCTTGATTTAATGGCATATGGAATAGGCATCTAGGAAATTCAGCAACTCATGCCTTGAGGTTGCATCGACTAATTGGTCGACCTGAGGTAAGGGATAGCTGTCCTTAGGGTAGTCCTTGTTGAAGTCAATAAAGTCCATACACATATGAAATTTGTCGATGGCCTTCTTGACAAGGACAACATTGGAGAGCTAGGTCGGGTATTGGACTTCTCAAAGGATTCTGAACCCTCTTCCTACCTAAAGTTGCTTGTAGACAACCTCCTGCCGCTCTTTTTGAAGCACTTGCTTCTTCTACTTGATGGGGCGAGCTGCGGGGTCCACATAAAGTCGTTGGGTGATGACCTCTGGGTCAACCCCTGATAGGTCTTTCTCAAACCATGGGAAGAAATCCATTTGTTCCTTGAGGAAAATGTGAAGAGGCAAGGGGCTTCTTCTGAAAGAGCTGTGCTGACCTTAACGGCTCGTATGGGATCTTGCATTAGATGAATGATGAAGGCTTTGGTTGTCGACTTAGTCCAAGGTGGGGCTTAAGACTTTACCCTTTCTGACACACTCACAGTCTCGGGATGCTGTTGGAGGCCCTTTCAGTAACATCTTTGAGCTTCGGCCTAGTCATCACGCACCTCATCTACTCCAGATTGAGTAAAACAATTGAGCCTATGGTGCACTATTGAGGGGACACCATCAATCTGAGTCAGTGTGCCTCGACTAATAATGACATTGTACGTTAAGGCAATGCGCACCATCATAAAGTCAGCCTGGTCTATAACATGGCACGATTTAATCTTGAGTGAGATGGGAAGGGTGACCACCCCCTTCATGTCAGATGATGTACCATTGAAGCCCTAAATGGTCATGTGAATGTATTGGACCCAACTTAGTAGTATGTCAAGTTTTTAGAAGCATTTATAACAAAATATTAGGAGTGGCTCCATTATCTACCAGAATTTTCTTTACATTATATTGATTGGTGGTGGTTGATATGACCAAGGCATCATCATTGGGTTGGCTTCTAAAAAGGAAATTGTATCTTTGTTCTCAGGTTGAGGATGATTCAAATCATCTATCTAGTAGACTTCTTGAAGATTGGCTTTTCTCTTTCCTATTTTTTTGCCAACTGAGGACACCCATGATCATCATCATGACACCTACGACACCTTTGACTAGTTGGTTGTCATCCCCTCCTGGCTCAACACTTTTCTTTCTTTATCTTGATGACGACGGTCTTCAAAGCTTCTGTCAGTAACACCTCTCTGAAAGAGGGCTTGGATCTTATACCACAACTATAGACACTCGTCAGTCATGTGACCATAGTCCTAATAGAACTCACAATATTTGGTCTTGTCATTTTGATTCAAGTTCCCTTATCTTCGCCAGTCATCATAGGTAAGATTTGTCTCTAATCTCCATGAGGATCTAGAAAGGAGGTACTATGAAGGTCAGGACTAGAAGCATTCCCTTCTCGACAAATAGTCATGTCGATCTTCTCTTCTCTCATCCTCTTGTCCTCCCAAAGATAGAATGTATCTGACCCTTTTTTCTCCTCAAGGGGTACTAGGGAAGGATTGTGAGCCTTAAGGATTGCTTCCTGGTTGGACTACTAGTTGACCTTACTCATGAGCTCAACAAAGATGGTCAAAGGCTTCTTTGCCAATGAACCCTGTAGGTCAAGGTCGGTGGTTTCCCCCATTAGTGTCGAGATAGCAGTGGCGGTGTCGAGCCCTGGGATTTGTAATGCCTCTGTATGGAAACACCCTACATATCCTTAGAGGGTCTCACTATGATGTTTCCAAATGGTGAGGATGAAGGCGGGGCTTTTAGCTGGTGGGGCATAGCCTAAGAAATGCTTTGGAGGGAGCATCTTGAACCAAGCCCCTACTCTCCCTTTGAGTAGGGTCGGGAAGGCCCTACATTTGACCTCGTCTGAGGCCCCTTGGAAAGCCAAAAGGGTGTTGAACTTATCCAAGTGGTTAGAAGATTTGAGGTTCTATCATAAGCCTTCATATTTGGTATCTCAATCGAACCTAGGTGTATTATCATCAATATCTCCTCGATAAGGGGGAATGGAGGTAGACGACAAGAGCGGTCGCTGAGCTTGGGATATGTCTAGCCAACCTCTAAACCTCCTCCAATCTTTTCTCAAGCCCCACAACAGAGATGGAGACTGAGGGCTGGAGGGGCACTACAGATGCTATCTACTAGAAGTCGACCAAGGGTGGCAATAAGGTACTGTTGGAGGTTCTTGCATCCATCTCCAAGGCATCCACCAGCTGAGGCAACTTTGGGACAGTCGGTGCTACCTGGGGTGAATCCTGAGCAACCTCAGTAGAGTGCCCCTAGCCTACAAGGAGGAGGAGCCTATCTAGCAGGTTAGAGCTCCCAGAAGGTTAGGGAAGGACTAAAGCCTTTATTGCCTCTTCTAGGTTGGTGACCTGCTATAACGTCCCGAAAATTAAAAGTGTTAGGAAAATATGTATAATGTGGTTATTATACATTAGTGTTATCATTAAATTGAAATAATTAGAATTTGAGTTTAATTAGTGGTAACATACGTTACCCCAGTGTCGTACACCGAGGTGCGCGCTCCCACAGGGCGACACCAGAAAACTATAACGAAATAAAAATCTGAAAACACCATAATTTCCATAAAAATGTGGAGATCTCAGAAATAGAAATATCCAAATTTTTCAACGTACGGATTTTGAGATTAAGTCGATGCGAACATTTTTCGGGTGATTTTTCACCTAGTGTAAAATAAAATCTAAAATTAAATAAAAATCACCATAATTTGAAAAACCATCATATTAGACTATGGTTGAAGTTTTAAGACAAATGGATACCATTTGGACATGTTTACATGGTGTTTATCAAGTCAGCTGAATTTAGGACTATTTACGGTGGCCATTTTTTTGGGTTTTACGTGAAGCTTACGTGTAAGGCTTTGGGGAGGCCACTATACTTGGGGGTTAAGTTAGTACACCTATAGGGGAGGGTAACACGTTAGTTACCAACGTGTAACCAAAAGGGAGTTTGCATGGGCGACGTGTTGAGGTAAAAATCAAAGGATTTTTACCATGACACCTCATGACCGACGTGCCGGTTGCATGGGAGGGTTGTGAGGTCTATAAAAACCACTTCCCCTTCCCTCTTACGAACCTTTCTACAACCTTTGCTCCTGTTTCTATCTTACCCTACTCCTTGCTGCTAGACTGCTACTAGAGGAGTTGTTAGATTTGCTTGAGCTTCACAACGATTGCAACTACGAGAGCTCTTGATGCTACGGTAGCTGCTTCTACCTGTCAAGTTGTTGTTGAAGCACTGTCGTGGCTAACGAGACACCCACTTGGGAGGAAGATCTTCTTTTGCTGAGATAAATTCTTTCGTCAAGATCACGTGAAAGCTCACCTACTCAGTACGGTAGGATTCTCTTCCTATCTCTTCTCTTTTCTAAATCCTTGACCCCCACCTTTGTTAAAGAGGTCATGATCACCTGCTTACTTGCTATAGACGTGTGAATTCTCTTTTGAAAACCATGAACCCATCCCTTATAGTCTTGTTTTAGTTGTGTGGTTGTAGGATTTTCTTTCTACTCTTGTTCTCTTCTTCTTACATTTCAACGTAGTTCAAGTAGTATGAAGGGATCCTTTACAAAGAATTTGTTGATTTCCAATTTTGGAAATTAGTCCCATGGTAAGAATTAAGCTTTTCATCATTTATGATTTAGTGTTTGGCCATGGGAGACAATACAATTCTTTCTTCCATCACAATTTGTGTAACTCCGAAACCATGTTGACCATTTATGTGAACTATATCCCGTGTCTTTTCTTTCACTTTCTTGTCATGTTAGCTTCATGTTTGAGACTAAGATCATACTTGGATAAAGTCTTAATCATGTTAGGAATGATAGGAAAGCTTGGTAGTGAAAGCTTGCAGAATTATACTATATAGTAATCTAGAAGGGGGGTTGAATAGATTACTACCAATTAAAATTTACTACCACCTTCTTTTGATGAAAAACACAAACTTTTGAGACTTGCAATAGAGTGTAATCTAAACTTACATGTGTTAGTTATATATAGATAGAGTAGCAATTTATCTAGCGTGTGTGAAAACAACGTGCCTACCAAATTTCTAACGTAAAGACGTGCAAACCACAAGACATGAGGTTTTAAGGTGGTTCGGAGTACACAACTTGTGTATCCTACGTCCACCGCCCACACACACACGCAGAAACACTGGTTATGAGCTAGTTCAAAACTATAACTCACACACACGAGTTGTTTGATGTGAAACCACGATTAGATCAACACAGACCACGTAGATCAAGTACAAGAATGACTTGATCCACAACCACACACACAGAAGTAAAAACAGATACTTAGAAGGGTTCTGAGTTGGAGAATCAAATCCTTATGTAGAACTCTTCTACAGTGATCTGGATGATCCTCAAACTTCGTATTGACAGGTTCAAGTTGATGTAGAAGCTTGAGTCACCGACGAACTGACTTCACCTATGCTTGGAAGATGGATCTTCTTGTTTTCTGGGCGGCAGGTTGAAGCAGAGCAGCAGAGAGACTTCTTCTGTTGGATTTTCTTAGGGTATTGGATGGTGGCTGCTTCTGTACGAAATTAACTCCAAAGAGTTCCTTTTATATGGGTGTTCAAGTATAGAGCTTCGTGGAACAAGGAAACACCCACATAGGAAACATATGGAGATCTCGTTTTGAGATTTTGTTTACGTCTGTCGACAGGCCTTAGATCATTTGTCGACAGCTAGAGATAGATTTGCATTTTCCAGATCTCTGAACTTCTGGGAAGGGTTTTCCTGTAGGTAGCTGTCGACGATCGACTGGGATCTGTCGACAGATGGCTATGTTCAGAACCTGGTGTTTTCTGTCTGCAGTTTTCTGTCGACAGGCAGCTGAGGAGCTGTCGACATGTGCTTTTCTTGATCTTTTTGCTCTTGTTTTAACACACTGTCTTTTGTGCAATCTCACCTACATGTAAGACCATTGTTAGTGAGATAACGTGAACATTTAAATGATCAAGTTGTACATGTGTTTGCATGGTTCATGAAGTGTTCATCAAGTACTCATGTACTACTTATCAATTGTTCATCATAAAAAACAATCATCAAATATAAATTCATGTAAACCCAGCGTTCTCCCCCTTTTTGATGATGACAAAAATTTTCAATTAATGCACAATTGAGTTGTAATTGAGTTCTCCCCCTTTTGACAACATCCAAAATATACGTCATACATACAGAAGAGAGAAATTAACTGTGAATTTCATTGAGGTGTCAATCATTATGCACAGTTACAACAGTAGAAATAACATAACATGAGGAATTGCAATAGAAGAAGACAACATCACAACCAAGACAAACTAGTGCATCAACACTATGACCATGACCCACAACAAAAGACACTTAGACTCTCTAAGCAGCATCATCGCCAGGCGGTGCAGAGGCCCGATGGATGTCACGAAGCTCAGTAGACAGCCTAGTGAAGCGGAGCTGGAGCTGGACTTGAGTATCCGCGAGTGCGTCAATGCATGTATCCACAGTGTCCAAACGTGCATGGAGCTTATCAAAACCAGTGGACATCTGAAGCTGTAATTGTGCTAGAAGATCACGCACGGAAGGCTCAGCAGCAGAATCACTAGCGGCAACACTAACGTCATCTCCCGGAGCATTGAGAGGCTCAGACTGGGAGTCTTCATCAGCTTCGTCATCATGATCATCATCATCTTCGTCATCATCCCAATCTCCATCCATGGCAGCAGCTGGTGCCTTACCATTGAGTTCTCGTGTGACAACCCCATCAATCAGCTTATACCCCATCCATGTGCAGTAGTGAGATCAAAACTACTGTGAGAATTAAGCTCGACACATTCATTGTCAGGAATGTTGATACCAATGAACCGAAGAATCTAAGTGATTTGGCAGGCATATGGCATTGATCTCCTGAGGTTATAATAACAGTGAAGGATTAAGCCAAGCATGAGGGTGGGTAAGTTGATTTGCTCACACTGGAGGAAGAAGGTAAAAAGGGATTTGTGAACCTTAGTGACGAGTTCCCGACTGCCATGCTTTGGTGCAATCAGGGTGGTGAAGATATGATGAATCATTCGGTTCAGTGGGGGAAAAGAGTTGGCATTGAGTTTGGCAATTTTCTTGGTGCCTTCATACGGTTGGAGGGTGATGAGGTGATAGTACTCAGAGGCAGATGGGTGATGGGTCAGTATATCAGCCCTAGAGTTAGGGATTTGAAGTGCTATGCTAAAGAGATTAGCAGTAAGTTTGAAAGGGGTGCCCTTTACAGAGGTGTAAAACTCCTGTTGCTCGGAGTAGCCAAGATTGTTGAAAAATTCACTGATAGCAGTAGGAGAATAAACCTTATGGGAATAGAGAAATACCATCCAGCCCTGGGTGTCAAAGAAGGGTTGGAGGTTCGGAAACAGGTCTGCCAAGGACGTGAAATCAACATACCGAGGCTGTACAAACTTGGTAAAGGAGCCCTTAGCCCGTGTGAGATTCACATGAGGAGGAACCACGAGTTCGGGCAACCGATCATCTCGATGCTTCGTCCGGCACTCAGCGGGAGCCCGGGAGCCTTCGCCTGCTTCAGAGGAAGCGGGACGACGACGGGAGACCATCTTCTTCACCTTGGAAGCCATGGGGATGGCAAGAATGAAGTACAGAGGAGCGATGAAGGGAAGAGAGACACAGACGGAAGAGAGAAAGTAGGAGGGTGACAGGGTAGGGTTTGCGCTCTGAAGAAGGGGGGTTTTGGGTTGGGGATGGTTTTGGTGGTATAGAAGGAAGAACGGGCGTGGGTGCCTTTTTAAGGAGTTGGGATGGGATTTGAAAAGGCAAGGGTCCCACCAAATCAGCCCCGAAGCGGCACGCCCGTTGGGGTTCCAAAAATAGGGTGGCCGCCGGCTGTCGATAGATGCACAAGTGCCTGTCGACAGGCGCACATGGAAAATGTGCCAGAATGGAAATTTTTTGAGGAATTTGTTAATGAATTGCTAAGCAATGTGTATCCAAAGAATATAGAAGGTGTAAAATAGGTGGACACTTAGTTTAAACTGTCATACTCATTGAGATTAAGTCAAGTTAATATCCTCAATGGTTTAAACATAATGCTCAAAAAGTTGCAGGTTGGAGCTGAAGAGAACATCTTACCAAAACTTAGGGGATTACCATAACCCCTGTTGAATAACAAACTATTGTAGACGAACCCGATTCCAAGTAAAGGATGGTCAAATGGTTGAGGAAGAAAATGTCTACATAGATGGCTAGCAATAGACACCAATGGACCTTGAATTAATCAAACAGTGGAGGCTTCACACTATTTGTTTTTGATTTTTTATTTGACAAAATACAATGGGAAAAGTGGTAATTAGGATCACGAACACCTTTTGACATGAGGATAGAAATGTCTAGTGCCCTTACCCCCAGTTACTCAGTGAGAGTGACCATCATACCATTCCACAGAGTTAATGAGTAAGCTTTTTGACGCAAGGACATACATGAAATGTTGCAAAAACACTGCTATCAGAAAACTAGAAGGGGGGGGTTGAATAGATTTCTATAAATTTTAAAAATCACTTCAACAGAAACTTCGAGAAACTTAATTGATTGTGAAATCTGAGTGTTAATGGCAATTCTAAACAAATTAGGCAAGCTAGATGATAAGATTTAGATGAACCTATCAAGCATCTAGCGCAAGAGACAAGCAAACCACAATGACACAAAGATTTAGGGTGGTTCGGATTACACAACAGTGTATCCTACATCCACCATCCAAACACACACACAATTGTGGCTTATCTTGCCAGTTCATAAAAGTCACAAAGAACCACACACACTCTGAGATACCGAAATCTCAGATTCAATCACACACACGTGAAATTGGGCACAAGGATTGCACCACTTTCACAAAAACACACAATGTAGAATGAGATTGAAATGAGAAACCAGTCGGAGCAATTGAATTCCAAATTGAATAGGACTGGTTCGAAGATCCCTGTTTCTGCTTCAGGAATGGGGATCAGCTTCTCTGCTTCAGCTCCAAGAAGAAGACTCAGATGGATCGAAATTCTCCTCCAATTGGATCATTCAAGGCATGCAGACCTCTTGTTCCTTCAGATCTGGGAGCAATTCGCCAGGTTGAAGTCTTCCTCAGGATTTGATCAGATTTCCTGGAGTCTTGGAAGAACAGAAATATATGGCTCGACTTCTTGTTAAGGCCAAATAGATAAGGGGTATTTATTGCCTCATAGGTCCACAAAATATCTTGGGATCTGTGGGCATCGAAGTTCCTGCCCAAAAGCTTCCACGTGTCCCTATTAATTACATCAAAAAGACAAAGAAAAACTTAGACAGACTGTGTCGACACACCTTACCTATGTGTCGACACCCTGTCCTAGTTATCACAAAAACTGTCTCCTGGAGACTGGAACTAGTGTCGACAAACAACCAGTTTGGGTCGACACCACTGGGTAATTACTGGTGACTTTGTTCTGGGACAATGCACTAGTGTCGACACACAATTGAGCTGTGTCGACACCTGTCCTAGTTATCACAAAAACTGTCTCCTGGAGACTGGAACTAGTGTCGAAAACAACCAGATTGGGTCGACACCCCTGGGTAATTACTGGTGACTTTGTTCTGGGACAATGCACTAGTGTCGACACACAATTGAGCTGTGTCGACACCACTGAGTATTTACTGATGTCTTTGTGCTGGGACAGTGCACTAGTGTCGACACACAATTGAGCTGTGTCGACACCACTGAGTCCTTTTGAGCTGTAAATGTGAAGAAAACATTGTGAGATAAAAATGTAAGTATGATAAGCATGTTTTCAAATTATTAATGAATCACATTTGACTATCATCAAAATCAGAGATCCAACAATCTCCCCCTTTTTGATGATGGCAACTATGATTCATTAAGTAACTTTGACTTTTTCACAAATATGACCAATTTCAAAGCAAGTCATAGGCATAATGAGTACATCCACAATTTTTCATCAACATCATCCAAACATTCTCATTTTTTGGCAAACAACCATATCATTAACTTGTGACATATCAATCATACAAACATTCAGCAATGCAAGAAATGTGCTAGCATTCACATCAAAAAGAAATGTATTTCCTAGAGATGCATTCCTGAAAAGCCTAAAAAGTAATCAACATGAATCCTTCTCCCCCTTTGACATCATCTAAACAAAAAGATATGAAGCAGAAGTGGTAGGGTATGATGAGTCAAATCTGAAATCAATGATTCAGGGATTTTTAATATGATAAAGAAATCATATCCTTTTTCAACATTATCCCATTTATTAATTAGTGGGCTGAAGAATATCGGTCAAGAATTTAATCACCAAGAAATTCTGAAGAATTAGAATGATTGCTTAAGTGATATAAGCTATTCTATACAGTCAGTGTCAACCTTTTCCACTTTTCTTGACCAAAAGTGATCTGATTGCTTTAGGATTTAGACAACACATATAGAGATTGAACTGTTAGACCCGAATTTTTATTCTCTTATATATATATATATATATATATATATGTATATGAATGGTGTGTTGGGAGTTCGCTTGTTGTGTGCATAGCATACGTAGTTCATTGTGCCTACTATAAGTTTTATACTTCTCTTGAGCATGAGCATATACGTATATATATATATATATATATATATATATATATATATATATATATGTATACATGTATTCGCGTAGAAGTGAGCAATTAGCTAAATTAAGAAGTAATATGAATGTTCTCTTTTCTTTTCCAAGAATCTTAGACTTAGAATGATTGAGTAATATTATGTATGTATTTTCTAAATATTGAAGAATATCCTATACTACCTATTTCATGGAATTTTGTATGAGAGTATATGAAGTACATATGTGTATGTACGTATATATGTTATCTTATGCATGTGACAATTGTATACGTAATTCTACATGCGTAACACCTTGTTGTACTTATGTATGCATGTGTATGTTTAGTTGTAAACATGGTTCATTGCATGGTTTAGTTAATGCGTACATTGTACTTCGTACATTGCATGTACATAAAGAGTTCAAGCATGGCAGGTGTATTTAGTAGTTTATATTGGGATTCTATACTCCTCATGAAAAACATGCATGTATTTTTATGATAATTAGGTGAGAATAGTCAATTGGCTAAATTATGCATATAGTGCATATTAAGGAATCCTATGCATATAGTACTTAAGCAATGTTAGGTAAAGTTGTGCAAGTTAATCTAATTACCGGTGCGCATGTTGTATCCATCTATTTTAAGCATAATGTACACAAGTATGCTACACCCGTGTGTGTATACTATATATATGTCAAATCAAGTGTGTGTATGCATAGGTAGATATCTACGTACATCTTATCTTAGTGTATTCATGTATGCTTGTGTATGCCTAGGTATAAATGTTATTGATTGCCCGGTGTAGTAATATACATATTATACCTTATACCTTGTATGCGTATGAAGATATTCATGTGCGTGTTGTTATCTTGATGTACCTATGTATGTATGTGTACGATTAGTAGTAAATATTGGATGTTTACATGGTGTAGTGGTGTATACACTATACTACATAAGTTTCATGTGCATGTATGAGTGGATTAAGCATAGTTCTGCATGATTTCAAGTTCTGGCAGAAGAGTGTCTTGGCGTCAACATGGATGGACGCCCATGATATGTCAGCGTCCATATCGACTGACGCCAACCCTAATGTAGCCGTCCATGGATGTGGACGTCAATATCCCTAATTTTCTGTGCGCAACAGAGTGCAGAGAACACTCATTGGGCCAGGCTTCTGATTGGGGAGATGTCTCCCCAACGGCTCTCACCTATCCCTTCGGCCCCTGCACGAGCCCTCTTGTCCCTTAATCTATAAAACTCATCCCTCTTGCAACCTAGAGAGCTCTCTTGGCTCTATACTAGAAGGGAAACCCTAGCTCAGGAATGTGAGGAAAACCTAAACTTGAGAGCTCAGATCCGGCGTTCTGACGCTTGGATCCGGCGATCTTCTTCGACAAGGAGGAAGTCCAAGCATAGGAGAAGACCACCCCGGCGTTGGACTGCGGCCTACAACCCCCTAGAACCCGGAGCAAAGGAGTTTTGGAGGCTTCTTGGCACTGCCCAAGGAGAGCTTCTCCGGCCATTAGATCCGTTTGGAGATTTATTCAAAGGCAAGTAAACCTTAGATCCTAAGCTTGTGCATGTCCCCTAAGTCCTAGCTATTTTTGTGGGTTTTAATTCGTGTCCTGGACTCCCCCATTCTTCTTGTATTGGGAGCTCAGTCTGTCTTTCTGCACAGACCAAACTTGGCGTCCAGATCCCTTGACGCCGAGATCTTCTATTAGCGGCTAACGATACTGCCGTTAATCTCCTAAAACGGCCAGACTATGCCGTTAAGATCTTCAGGACAGAACAGTGAGCTGTTCTCTCCTCCTATATGATAAATTTCCGATGTATTTTCGCGTGAGGATATATTGTAACCACTAAATGTTATGTAATATGGTTAATGGAATGTGCTCGTGAGATCTTGAAAATTTTCTGTGATTTATCTAAATTGTTAGAATTATGTGAAATACATGTGAAATGAAGAACATGAGTATGGTAACTTACTGTTTGCATGATTCATGTGTAATTAGAGTTCCATAAATTTTTCAGATGAGGTAAATGCATGTTAGTCCATGTCCCAAAAATTTGGGGATTTTCTCCTGAATATAAAACGGGTTATAATTTTTGTATTAAAAAAAAATAGAGAGCATGCCTAGATTGGTTTAAGACTCCAGAAAATTCACGTGTTGTGCAGAAATTTCGGGGAAAATTTCTGTGACATTATGAATGATAGGTATAGACCTGTGAACAGTCAACTCGAACATTTATGTTATGTTCCACGATAAATTGAATTATAAATGGCATGAGATTGAATGTTTTAATTTCTGCAAATGTAATATGATTCAAAAAAATTATGAAAATTTGCATGTGTGATCATAAACCTGAAATTAGTTTGTGGTTAAATTCTCATGTTATTTGGATAACTGTAGAATGCTCTATAAAATTTCCATGCGAAAACGAGTGTTCAACGCATGCTAATATGAACATGGTTGATTTTGTATGTTTCAACCTGATTAGTGTGAGGTACTGAATGTTTGATTTCTGTTAACAGTAGTACCATGTTAGGGTTAACTGAGACATGTGAAATTTATGGATGTAACATATAAAATGATTCCACAGAATAAGTAGAACATGTGAATAATGTGTGAAAATGCGATCAAGTGAATGTAATGTGTGATAATCGGGCCAAAATGACACTGCTACCCTAGGGGCCTCGAGAGTTGTACATAGAAAAGTCCGTATGGAAAACTCTATGTGTGAAAAGTTCGTCCTAAAGGCATTAGGGAAATCCCGGAGGTGGACAAGTACCACTGGATAGGGTGGAGAGGGCTTCTCCCGGTCTGCGCAGTACCAAGATTCACCACTGTATTGCCTAGGTGGTGGGTATGTGATTATGAGTCGTGTTATGTGTTATGCGTTGTGAAAAGAGTTATGACAATGAGATATTTGTTAGTGTCCTCTACTGGTGGTTAGGACTATGTGTCATGGTAAATTGTTTAAGCAATGAAAAATGAATAAAGTGTGAAATATGTGAATATGGCACGTGGTAAGTGCCCATGATGCACGTGGTAAGTGCAATCGATGTGATACGTGATAAGTGAATGTGGAAGAGTAAATGATGTGGAAATGTGAAAATTGTGTAAGTGTGAACATGTGTACATGTCAAATGTGTAAAAGTGAACAATGTGAATGAGTAAGTGTGCATTCATGTGAGATAAATGTGTTAGATTGTGAACTTATGATATATGTCATGAAAGTGTTAAATGCATATCCAAACAGCAACCTAAATGTATGCAAAATGATGTTTCACATGTGTAAGAATGAGTAGAATCCATATTAGGAACTTCCCTTTCAAACATATGAGAATCTCACGTTAATTGCTATCATTTTGTGATTGAATTGTATATATATATAGCTCTCACGTGAATGAAATGGTAGTGAGCATGTAATCAGATTTTCACGTTTGCAAAAGGTTGATTATGAATATGGCAAATGCATGAAAAATATTTGGATTCCATGCTAGTTGAAAGGCTCAATTAGTATAAAAGTTTCATACTTAAGTGCTCATGGATTGCTAAATGGTTTCACCATGTTTTAACCTTCAAGTCATGCTACAGAATGTGAAACTATGTGCATGTGATTTTATTATGTTAAAACAGCAAGTAAATTGTATAAATAAATACAAAAAGGTCATGTGAAAAGAAAGTAGTCATCGTGCTAGCTTGTTCTCTTCTTTACGCTCAATTGTATGCTCTAGTGGTCGAGATATCTATGGAAAAAAAATGTGTGGACGAATCATGCTACATGTTAAGTGTATATAATAAGTGCATGTGTATGACGTAATGCTCATGATTTAGAATAGAATTATGGTAGACTAAAGCATGCTCCTGTGAAGATAATATGTATTGCTAGTTGAGAGTAAGGACCATGAGTACCTTCGTGATTTGATGATAGTGTGCATCTCTTTAATGTTAATGCCATATTGTGAGTGTGACATGTTTAAGTTTAAGACTTTGGTTTGCTTGCTGAGTCTTTGGACTCACTCTTGCTTCGGCGTACAGGTTGACAGGTATCGGGTTCTAGAAGGAAGCTTGGTGAGGATCGTCATTTAGAAGACTATTTTGTGGAGCTATTACTAGTTGTACTTTCTTTTTTTCCTAGCACGAAAAGGATTATTGTATGAACAATATTTGGACAATGTAGTTCTTTTATCTTGTATTAATGTGGACATTGTCTTTCTATTTCGCTATTTAGATTGTGGAATGTGTGTTGGTGATGGGTAAGAGTTGAGTTATTTATTTTATTCCGCTGTACTCTATTGCTATCCAGGTACATATCAACCTATCGACTAGTGTTGGGTACATGTCCCACTGTGACGACGCCCTTTATACCGATGGGGATTGGTATAATCGTACCGGTATGAAGAGGGTCGTTACATGAACATTTTTAGAAGAATTAATGCAGGGTTAAGCTGTTCATTTTCTTTGACCTTTTTTTTTATTTGACACTTTGAAGTAATGAGCAGTCAAATATAGTAAATCTTTTTCACTCAAGTAAACATGTTGTTTACACACCAGAATCCCTGGTTACTAGAGATTTACTAATTATCCTGCCTCAAGGGGTGAATGAAAACCTTTTTACATGGAAATATACGTTTATCAGACGCCAATATTTCCAGTTACTCAATTAACATTGGATAATTTTTTTTTTAATTTACCCCTTAGAACAGAGATAACACAGCACTTCATGACATACATGGTACTTCACTGTTTATGAAGGTGTGCAGTTTCTCAGTGTTATGCCATTGCTCTGTAAAACTTTTTTCTTTAGAATGAACATTGAGATTTTGACACAGCTTTACCCTTTCATCAGTCTTGAAGGAAGTGTTTAAAATCAATACATGATTGAGTAAAAAATCCATGAAAGAAATCAAATTACTTGAGGAATTCAAAGTAAAAAGGAGTATTAACAGAAAGAACATGTTATAGCACTTAAGAAATCATCCCTTATGTTCTTCAGAAGACTGAATGAACATTTCATGAAGAGATATTCATCAGCACACTGAATTAACTTTGGTTTAATGAGAGAAAAATGGTACTGAACTCTTTAGCTCCCCCTGAGTTATTGATCTCATCTATTGGTCATCATAAACAGTTATGATTCTGAATTCAATTTTCAGACATTTGCTTTTGATTCTCAAGCAACAAGCCCCCCCTCAATATGTGAATTAACGAGCCATTCAACATTCAGATTTTGGCAGACAAATTCAGCAAGAAAACAAACATGATCAATCACAAAGAAAGAACAGAATGATTCTTACACATTTTAGATCATGGGTACTAGGCGGAGGATTTCCCTCACACATAATGATAGCTTTCAAACAAGCATAACTTGTTCTTCCACTAATCACCATTTGATATATCTCATAGTCTTAGCATAACGAATCACAGAGTTCTTATCAAGTTTTTTTTTTTTTTTTTTTATTTTTATTCCAAGTTCTCTTCTTAAGGAAGTGAATCTATCTTTAGCCAAAGGTTTTGTGAAAATATCTGCAATTTGTTTTTCAGTAGGGATGAATTCTAATTCAATGTTTTTATTTGCAACTTCATCTCTTAGAAAGTGATGTCTGATTTCAATATGCTTTGTTATAGAGTGTTGAATTGGGTTTTTGGAAAGATTGATTGCACTAGTATTGTCACACATGATAGATGAACATCCAATATCAATGTTGTAGTCAAGCAATTGACTTTTAATCAACAACACTTGAGTTGCACAACTTCCTATAGCAACATATTCTGCTTCTGCAGTACATAGTGCAACTGAGTGTTGCTTCTTGGATGCCCATATTATCATGCAATTTCCTGAGAATTGACAATATCCACTAGTACTCTTCCTGTCAAGTTTGCACCCAACATAATCAGCATCAGAATATGAAATTAGATTAGCAGGACATCCAATTGGAAACCATAGACCCAAATCACAAGTTCCACAGAGATATCTAAAAATCCTCTTAATTGCAAGCAAATGACTCTCTTTTAGACTAGACTGAAATCTAGCACAAAGACACACACTGAATTGAACATCTGGTCTACTTGCAGTAAGATACAAAAGAGATCCAATCATACCTCTGTATTGCTTTGCATCAACCAGTTTACCTTTTTCATCTTTTTCCAATTTGATGCTTGTACTCATGGGAGTAGTTGCTAGTTTAGCTTGTTGAAAGTGATATTTCTTGAGCAACTCTTTGACATCTTTGGCTTTATTAATAAAGAATCCATCCTGATGTTGCTTGATCTGCTAACCAAGAAAGAATTGTAATTCTCCCATTAGACTCATTTCAAATTGACTGTGCATTAGATTAGAAAATTCTTCACACAGTGAAGGGTTAGTGGATCCAAAAATGATATCATCTACATACACTTGAACTACAATGATATGATTATGAATTGATCTTGTGAAAAGAGTCTGATCCACCTTACCTCTGGAGTAATTCTTACTAACCAGAAAATTGCTCAATCTATCATACCATGCTCTCGGAGCCTGTTTTAAACCATAAAGAGCTTTATGCAATTTGTAAACATGGTTAGGTTTATCTAGATCTTCAAAGCCAGGAGGTTGAGTAACAAAAACTTCTTCTTTATATAACCATTTAAAAAGGCAGTTTTCACATCCATTTGAAACAATTTGAAGTTTTTGGAACATGCATATGCCAAGAGAATTCTCACTGCTTCTAATCTAGCTACTGGTGCAAAGGATTCCTCAAAATCAATTCCAAATTCTTTGTTATATCCTTTAGCAACCAGCCTTGCTTTATTTCTGACAACTTTTCCTTCTTCATTCAATTTATTCTTAAACACCCATCTAGTTCCAATTATTGAGTTTTCAGGATTTTTAGGAACTAGACTCCAGACTTTATTTCTTTTGAATTGGTTCAGTTCATCATGCATGGCTTCTATCCAAGAATCATCTTGTAGTGCTTCTTCAATGTTTTTGGGTTCTATTTAAGAAACAAAAGCCATATGATCATGTTCAATGATATTTCTAAAATGAGATCTTGTATGAACTCTGTCATGAACATTTCCAACAACATTCTCAAGTGGATGGTCTTTAGAGTATTTGAAGTTACCTCTTGTTGTTGTGCTTACCTGCTCTGGTGTCGACTCAGTGTCCTGTGGTGTCGACACACTTTCAGGTTCAGCAGCTTCTTCATTTTCCACAATTTGATCCTTTTCTCTCATAAGAATGTCAGCATCTTCTTCTTGATTCCTGAACAAATTAAGGTCAGTAGATTTTTCAATATTCTCATTAAAAATGACATGAGGAGTTTCCTCTACATATTTTGATTCATTGTTAAACACTCTATATGACCTTGAATTTTCAGAGTATCCAAGAAAGATGCCTACTTCACTTTTCTTTTCAAATTTATCAAGATCATTTTTGTTATTATTGTGAATGAAAACATTACATCCAAAGATTCTAAAATATGTAATGTGGGTTTCTTACCTTTTAGAAGTTCATATGAAGTTTTCTTAAGGACTGGTCTTACCATTACCTGTTGAGGATATAGCATGATGTATTGACAGCTTCTGCCCAGAATTTTTTGAAAGTTTACTTTCAATCAACAAGGTTCTTGCCATTTC
The DNA here is from genome assembly GCA_014218235.1 of Colocasia esculenta. NCBI lineage: Eukaryota > Viridiplantae > Streptophyta > Magnoliopsida > Alismatales > Araceae > Colocasia > Colocasia esculenta. Next base: position 83,255,015 of record CM024762.1, read on the forward strand.
AACTAGAGTCCTATTCTTCCTTTCTACAATTCTGTTCTGTTCAGGAGTTCTTGGAGAAGCAAAATTTATTATCAAATTCTCCACCATGATCAGTAAGGATAGAATGGATTTTATTTATTTTACATTTTTAATTTTATCAACAAATTCTTTGAATTTTGCTAATGTGTCACTCTTGTGAGATAGAAAGTACACCCATGTGAATCTAGAAAAATCATCTACAATCACAAATCCAAATCTATGTCCACTAAGACTGAGTGTCCTATTTGGACCAAATAAGTCTATATGCAACAATTCAAAGGGTTTGGTTGTGATTAAGGGTGCAATTGATTTGAAGGATTTCCTGGTTTGTTTGCCTTGGTCACAAGAAGCACATAAAATTACATTTTTCTTTTTCTTTATTTTTGGCAAACCATTCACAAGAGAATTTCTCAACAACTTATTCAGAACATTTTCACTAGCATGACCTAACCTTCTATGCCACAGTTGAAATAGATTATGCTGATTGGCAACAAGACACAGACTTTCATCGTTGATGACTATTCAAATCAACCAAGTAAACATTATTTATTCTTTGACCAAGAAATTTTATTTTTCCATTATCTTTTTCAACAATTTCTCATGATTCAGAATTGAAAATTACCTTAAGGCCTTTGTCACATAGTTGACTTATGCTCAAGAGATTATGATCAAGACCTTCAACAAGTAAAACATTCTCAATGGAGCTTGAAGGGGTCTTACCAATTTTTCCTGTTCCAATGATTTTACTTGTGTTCTTACCTCCAAAAATTACTTGTCCACCATCTTTTTCAATCAATGTAGAAAATTTTCTTCTATCTCCAGTCATATGTCTTGAACAGCCACTATCAAGATACCACTTATCCTTCTTGTGAGCTGTAAGACATTCCTGCAAAACAGATTCAAAAAAACAATTTTGGTACCCAAATTGCTTTGGGTCCCATCAGTTGTTTCAGCTCAACAGCAAGATGTTTTGGAATCCAGATTTGTTTTATTTTCTTCAAATTTATTCTTGATCTTCATTCTTCATCAGTATGACCAGATTTCTTGCATATTGTGCACATCATGACTCTTTGTGGTGTGAAAATATTTGTAACTATGTAAAGGCTTAACTTAATATTTATTTCAGTATGGACATGAGTGCCCCAGAAAGGATGGTAGCAGCATTAGAAATGCTACGCCAAGACATTGAGCTATATGCCCAAGCCCAGCAGGAAGCTTATATGCAAATTAAGGAAGAAGTGCTTAATTTGACTGCAAGTGCTTTCTTTGCCGGCAATCCTGGTGCTTCACTGGACGTCATGACTCAAGTTATGTGTAGGTTGGACAATCTAAGGCTGCGGCAAGGGAACTGTATCACGGAGAGAACAACAACAACCATCAGTGGAATCTGTTAGAGACCTGACCCGGAACTAGAAGGGACTTAGGCAACTTGTCCTTCTTTTTGTAAACCTCTCCTTTTGTGTAAATACTGAATGTATATATAACTCCCATGTGTAGGGGAAGTGAAAGGTTAGTGAAGGTATATTTTGTAACAGGGAAAAGTTGGAAGGAGGAGATGGCAGTGACTTAACTACTGGTTTATGATAGTATGTTTGATGTAAATATTTGACTAATGAATAGAAATGGTGTGTTATATAGATTTGAAATGTCTATGTGATGAATGCAAGTTAGGTGGATTGTGGAATTAATGTATGTCCTATTGAATGTTTCAGATATATTCCCAATTTCATTATGAAAGGAAGTGACACCGATTGGAGAAAATTGGAAAGTTCGATGCATGACTTGACCCGAGTGATGAGGACTGTAGCTAAGAATAACAGCCATAATGGGACAAGTCTATTCAGGGATTTTCAAAGTTTAATCCTCCAAGATTTGCAGGAAGTACAGACCTGGACGAGGCTGAAAATTGGCTAAAAGATATTGAAAGGATATTTTGAGTGATTAAATGCACCAAGGAAGAGAAGATCCGGTTCGTGACTTTTCAGTTGGAACGAGATGCAAGAGCTTGGTGGGAAACAGTATTGTCCACTTTGGAGGATCCGACCCAAATTAGTTGGGATGAATTTATGGAGTTGTTTAATGACCAGTACTTTTCCGAGGTTGTCTAGGAAAAGAAGGCAAATGAATTTGCTAATCTAAAACAACTAAGGATGTCAGTATCTGAATATGAGGCCCAGTTCGCTCGATTGTCTAAGTATGCTCCACATCTCATAGCCACAGATAAGTTAAAATCCAAGAGGTTCATGAATGGACTACGTCCTATCTATATTATGCAGTTAACTTCACATCTGATCACTACATATTCGGATATGGTCAAAAGAGCTTTGGCTTTGGAAGCTGCAAATGATATGGTGGATAAAATTAAAGGAAGTTTGGGAGAAGGATCTTCGGATCGGAAGAGAATGTTTGAGTCGGGAAATACCCCGAAAGTTCAGCAATCTGGAAAGAAGACAGAGAAGGCTCCAAGTGGAAGCAAGGACGTGTGCAAGCATTGTCACGTTAGTGGACACAAGGCGGAAAATTGTTGGCATAGATTGGGAGCATGTCTCAAGTGTGGAAGTACTCAGCATCGAATTTCAGATTGTTCGATGATCAAGAATATGCCAGCCAAACCAAATCCCCAAGCAAGGCAACTAAAGCAAGGGAGAATACAAGCTATTCAGGAGGTAGAGCCTGAATCCCCGTAAGAAGGCGGACTGATTGAAGGTACACTGATAATAAACTCAAAACCTGCACATGTATTGTTTGATTCTAGAGCTACGCACTCCTTTATTAGTTATGATTTTGCTAAATCTTTGAAAATACAATCAGTCCCATTTTCTACACAACTGGAAGTGGCAACTTCTTTGAGTGAGGGTAAAAAGCTTAAGGAGTATTACCCTGTTAGTCAAATCCTAATTAATGGACATAACTTATCTGGTGATTTGATATGTTTGGAAATGTGGGATTATGATGTTATCCTTGGGATGGATTGGTTATCTAAGTATCATGCCAATTTAGATTGCCAACTAAGGCAGATCACTTTTCTAGGAAAGGAAATTTGTTCCATAACTTTTGATAAACCCCACACCAAGAGAATACCAATAATTTCAGCGGTTAAGGCTTGTAAGCTAGTACGGAAAGGTTGTCAAGGGTACTTAGCTTCAGTAACGATATTAAATCAAGATATCACGGGATTGGGAGATATTCCAGTGGTAAGGGAATTTCTTGATGTTTTCCCTGAAGAGTTACCTAGCATACCACCTAATAAAGAGGTAATTTCTCGATTGAATTGGTACCAGGAGCTACACCAATCTCAAGAACACCATGCAGGATGTCAACAGAAGAGTTGAAAGAACTGAAAAGGCAGTTGTTGGAATTGATAGAAAAAGGATTTATTAGACCTAGTACCTCACCTTGGGGTGCTACAGTGTTATTCGTGAAGAAAAAAGATGGGTCTATGCGATTATGTACAGATTATCGACAGTTAAACCAATTGACTATAAAGAACAAATATCCACTTCCAAGAACTGATGATCTATTTGATTAACTGTCTGGAGCTCAGTGTTTCTCCAAAATTGATTTAAGGTCTGCTTATCACCAACTCAGAATTCAAGAGCAGGACATTCACAAAACAGCTTTCCAAACAATATATGGGCACTACGAATTTGTAGTGATGCCATTTGGATTAACTAATGCACCTACTGCATTTATGCGTCTAATGAATGACGTATTCAGACCTTATTTGGATCAATTTGTGGTTGTGTTTATTGATGATATATTAATTTATTCTAAGAGTATAGAAGAACATGAGACACATTTATGAATTACCTTGCAACTATTATGAGATCACAAACTATATGCAAAGTTTAGTAAATGTGAATTTTGGATGAAGCAAGTGATGTTTTTGGGACACATTATTTCAAAAGAAGGATTGTCTGTGGACTCTTCGAAAATTGAGACCATACAAAAATGGGAGCAACCAAAGAACCTCACTGAGGTTAGAAGTTTTCTGGGTATGGCTAGTTATTACCGACGATTTGTCCAGAATTTCTCTAGATTTGCCTCGCCTCTCACACAATTGACCAGAAAAGGAACTGCATTTGTATGGAGTGAGAGTTGCGAGCAAGCATTTCAATTATTAAAGGAATGTCTATCATCGGTACCAATTCTAGCCTTGCCGGTAGAGATTAAATTATTTGAGGTTTATACCGACGCTTCAAGTATTGGACGAGGATGTGTATTGATGCAAGATAGAAGAGTCATTGCTTATGCGTCAAGACAATTGAAGACCCATGAGAAAAATTACCCAGTACATGATTTGGAATTAGCCGCAGTAGTTTATGCACTCAAGCTAAGGAGGCACTATCTATATGACAATCAATTTATAGTGTACTCTGATCATAAGAGTCTTAAGTATTTATTTTCACAGAAAGAATTGAATATGAGACAAAGAAGGTGGATGGAGTATATTAAAGACTATGATTTCAAGATTGAATACCATCCAGGGAAAGGAAATACTGTGGCAGATGCACTTAGCAGAAATCCTATAGCAAAAGTGTTTCAATTACAAGTAAAGGAATGGAAATTGCTAGAGGAATTTTCCACATTAAGCTTGAAGGTTGAGTCACAAGAAGGAAAAGTTGTAATTGATAACTTGATAGTTCAATCAGATTTGATAAAACAAATTGGAGAACAACAGGATAATCATCCTATATTGGCAGAGATCCGAGAAAAGTTAACTTTCAAACCTGATTTTAATGAGGATATTCATGGGAATCTTCGATTCCGAGACAGATTGTGCGTGCCGGATAATCCCGAGATCAAAAATCAAATTTTAGAAGAAGCTCACCAGTCACATTACACCATTCATCCTAGAATTGTCAAAATGTATCAAGACTTAAAGAAGCATTTCTGGTGGTGCAATATGAAAAAAGACATTGTAGACTTCATAGCAAGATGCCTGACATGTCAGAAAGTTAAAGCCGAGCATCAAAAACCAGCTGAAAAGTTAAAGCCACTCGAAGTGCCAGAGTGGAAATGGGACAGTATCGATATGGATTTTATCGTGGGATTACCTAGGACACGAAGTGGATTTAATGCCATATGGGTAATCATTGACTGACTTACTAAGTCTGCTAATTTCTTAGCAATCAAGACAAGATGGTCTGTGGGTGTCTTAGCAGCATTGTATATGAAAGAAATTGTCCGATTACATGGAATTCTAAAGGATATAGTGTCAGATAGGGATGCAAGATTTAGCTCACATTTCTGGAAAGAACTACAAGATGCATTGGGGACTAAATTAAAGTTTAGCACAACATTTCATCCTCAGACTGACGGACAAACAGAGCGGGTAAACCAAGTTTTCGAAGATATGTGTCGTGCTTGTATATTGGAGTTTGGAAATGACTGGAACACTCATTTAGCAATTATGAAATTTGCCTATAATAATAGTTACCAGTCTACCATTCAAATGGCATCATTTGAAGCCTTATATGATCGCCAATGTAGTTCACCACTGTGTTGGGTGGAATTAAAGAAACACATATTCTTGGACCTGAAATGATCCAAGAGACCACATAAATTATCAAATTAGTGCAAGACAGAATGAAAGCTGCCCAAGATCGACAAAAATGCTATGCTGATCGTCGAAGAAGGGAATTGGAGTTTCAGCAAGGAGAACATGTATTCCTTAAAGTATCTCCTCGACGCGGAATTAGAAGATTTGGAGTCAAAGGAAAGTTGAGTCCAAGGTACATTGGACCATTTGAGATATTGAAAAGAATTGGAGAAATGACGTATCAACAAACACTACCACCGTAATTATCTAATGTACATGATATTTTTCATGTATCGATGTTGAGAAAATATGTTTATGACTCAGAACACATCAATGGATATCAAGATCTGGAGATATAAGAAAATTTAGCATATGAGGAAAGACCTGTATAGATTCTTGATCGAAAAATCAGGCAACTACGAAACAAAGAAGTTCCTTTGTTGAAGATTGAATGGAGTAAGCATGGACATGAAGAGGCAACATGGGAACTCGAGGATGCCATCAAGATCAAGTATCCATACTTGTTTACAGGTTAGTAACCATCTCCTTGTGTTATTAAATTTGGAGGACCAAATTTCTTTTAGTGGGGGAGAGTTGTAACGCCCCGAAAATTAAAAGTGTTAGGAAAATATGAATAATGTGGTTATTATACATTAGTATTATCATTAAATTTAAATAATTAGAATTTGGGTTTAATTAGTGGTAACATACGTTACCCTAGTGTCGTACACCGAGATGCGCGCACTCCCACAGGGCGACACTGAAAAACTATAACGAAATAAAAATACGAAACACCATAATTTCCATAAAAATGTGGAGATCTCAGAAATATAAATATCCAAATTTTTCGACGTACGAATTTTGAGATTAAGTCGATGCGACCATTTTTCAGGTGATTTTTTCACCTAGTGTAAAATAAAATCTAAAAATAAATAAAAATCACCATAATTTGCAAAAACATCATATTAGACTATGGTTAAAGTTTTAACAAATGGATATAGTTTGGACATGTTTACATGGTGTTTATCAAGTCAGCTGAATTTAGGACAATTTACGATGGCCATTTTTCTCTGGGTTTTACGTGAAGCTTACGTGTAAGGCTTTGGGGAGGCCACTATACTTGGGGTTTAGTTAGTACACCTATAGGGGAGGGTAACACGTTAGTTACCAACGTTAACCATGAGGGAGTTTGCATGGGCGACGTGTTGAGGTAAAAATCAAAGGATTTTTACCATGACACCTCATGACTGACGTGCCGGTTGCATGGGAGGGTTTGTGAGGTCTATAAAAACCACTTCCCCTTCCCTCTTACGAACCTTTCTACAACCTTTGCTCCTGTTTCTATCTTTCCTACTCCTTGCTGCTAGACTGCTACTAGAGGAGTTTTAGATTTGCTTGAGCTTCACAACTATTGCAACTATGTGAGCTCTTGATGCTACGGTAGCTGCTTCTACCTGTCGAGTTGTTGTTGAAGCATTGTCATGGCTAATGAGTCACCCACTTGGGAGGAAGATCTTCTTTTGCTGGGATAAATTCTTTCGTCAGGATCACGTGAAAGGTCACCTGCTCAGTACGGTAGGATTCTCTTCCTATCTCTTCTCTTTTCTAAATCCTTGACCCCCACCATTGCTTAGTTACTATAGACGTGTGAATTATCTTTTGAAAACCATGAACCCATCCCTTATAGTCTTGTTTTAGTTGTGTGGTTGTAGGATTTTCTTTCTACTCTTGTTCTCTTCTTCCTACAATTCAACGTAGTTCAAGTAGTATGAAGGGATCCTTTACCAAGAATTTGTTGTTTCCAGGTTTGGAAATTAGTCCCATGGTAAGAATTAAGCTTTTCATCATTTGATTTAGTGTTTGGCCATGGGAGACATACCATTCTTTCTTCCATCATAATTTTGTGTAACTCTGAAACCATGTTGACCATTTATGTGAACTATATCCCGTGTCTTTTCTTTCACTTTCTTGTCATGTTAGCTTCATGTTTGAGGCTGAGATCATACTTGGATAAAGTCTTAATCATGTTAGGAATGATAGAAAAGCTTGGTAGCACCATTTCTAGTTAGATTTAATCAATTTTGAAAGTCTACCTAGCACCTGTCAACAACCCTGCTTATAGCTGTCGACAGGGCCCTCTTACCTAAACCCAGAAAATGAAAACCTACTAGCAGCTGTCGACAGATGCTCCTTGGCTGTCGACAGCCACTAACAGGCTGAGAACTCAACTTTTGGGAATGCCTTACCTGTCGACAGCAACATTCTGGCTATCGACAGGCACAGTCAGTCTAGAAATTTTCTGCACCTACCTTGATTTATTTCCTGATCGGAACTACACCCAATTGTTCTAACAAAATGCTTATTCACTCTTAGATGTTTTTATCACTTAAACCCCTACTAAACCAGTCAAGTTTCCTTTCTTTTACCATGAGTTATCTCTTCAAAGTTCCGAACATAATTGACCTCGTGAGATCATCAATTTCTGAAATCAATGAAGGGACAATCTTTCGAAAGTTCTTGTGTGTAATCTATGAGTGAAATCTTGTGTATCCTTGATCTATTGCAAGAATGTATGTGTTATGATGACATGTTGTGAGTCTTTGGACTCGTTTGAGAAATATGTCTAGCAAATAAAGGGCTGGTTCAGTCCTGGGGGGAGCGCCTGAATTCATCAGTGGCCGCGCGGGGGTGATGAGAATTTGTGGATGTTGGCATACATCAATTTGTGTTTGATTAGTCATCACATCATGCTTGTGTGTGTGAAAATGTGTGTTGATTCAAAATTCATGTATCATCCTGAGTTATTAATCTTGCTTCTAAATTACTCTTGTTCAATACGTGTTATCAAATTGACTCACTGTTCATCGTCTTGAACACTGAGTGCTAGCTATACACATGTTCATATCTTGAGATTATAGTTGAATCCTTTCATTAAAGGAATTGAGTTCTACTGGGCTAGTTAGCTCATCAATTTACCATTTTCAGGTGGACCCAATGAAGATGAAGCTTAAGGGGATTTTGTGTGCTGAGTGGACCACACCATGATAAGCATTGCTATCATCTTTTGTTTTGTTTGTAGATAAGTGGAAATGTAATAAGGCTATAGTTTACTTTTCCTGTTCCTCATTTAGACTTCAATGAGGGATGTCATGTAATAAGCTTCCGCTAAACTAGTTGCTTATGTATAAATGTTTATGTTAGTTCTTGTATTATAATCTGTCATATTCAGTAAATGTATTTTGCTAGAACGGTGACACCTGCCAGCAAGGACTTGAATTGCTCTAGGAGACTGTGGTGGCTGGGATAGGGTCTCCGATTGTCACCTCGATCTCTCCATTCTCCAAGCCTTTAATGAGCTGTGTCTATGCTTCTTAGCGGAGCCATGACAATTTCTGTTCCCATGGATGGCACTAATGATGAGGCATGGTCTAGGCAGGTATGTTTTAATGGGCCGATCTCTGGTGGGCCCGAGGTTGGATCTCAAGTGTTGGGATGGAGAGAGAAGAGAGAGAGAGAACGAGGACCTGCTAGTTATTGAAGTCCACTAGACTTACAATGAAGTCGGTCTCAGGAAGGGCTCCTCCAAGGACAACTCTCCAACAATCAAGTCAATATATTGAGTTCAATTCGATAAGAGGAGAGAGAGAGAGAGAGAGAAAACCACACCTTGATGGCACGTGTCTTTCTTAGCCTTATCTATGATTATTCACCTTCCTTTGAAAGCTACTGAAAGATAGGAAGAGTTGTGGCATCCGATATAGAATTAAGTTGTCTTCATGAACATATTCCCTCCTTCCTTTTTTCTTCCCTATAATAGTTAGACTTAGGTAGGGCCTATGGATGTTATTGGGCCCCGTATGGATGGCCTGTCACTGAACACTCCCCAAAGCAATCATCCAATATGTTTATAATCCCTTAGTCTACTAGAACATGTTGAGATCATGGGCTGTTGTTAAGAGGAAGTAGAAGTTTACACAGGATGATACCAAAGATGGATAAACATTAAGTAACAAGGTTTGCTTCGTAAAATACATTATCCCAGGGTGTTTGTGCGGTAAAATTGCTGGAGGGGGCATTTGGGGCTTTGCATGGATCAGATTTCCTTTGCCCACTTTCTTGTTTTGTAAGTTGGTAGAACAGATTAGATGAGCTTCTTATCTTGATTGGGCTCCAGGTTCTTTAGACTTTAGTACAAAAAGTTAAGAAATTTGTGGCTTGCCTCCAAGTAACCCCCACCTATGCAAGTTCTTTAATTCCCATTCATACTTAAAAGGAGTGGGAAGATGGACATGAGAGACCCAACCTGCCCACATAGAATGAACAAAAGGAAATGAAGGAAAGAAGGAAAAGGTGCCACCTTTCTCCATGTTAGATTATCATTTATGGAAGGTCACCCTTGTTATTATATGGCATTTGGTGATTAACCAAGGAAGCAAGCAACATGCCAATGCGACCTTTCCAACCAAACCATTTCCCACTTCCATACAAACCCTTGGGGAGGGGGAGACCAAAACGTACCCAAAAAGCATAATCTTTCTCTTGGAAAAAAAAGGGGGGATTCCCCCTTCGTAATTGTTTAAAGATGGAAAAGTTGTGGGCGATTACATGGCAGGGTGATTTCTTTGCATTGTTCTGTGGAAGATTCTTCAATAAGGAAATGGCACTGGCGTTGACACTCTCAACTGGAGTTCTTGGTGTAAATCTTCACCCAAATCTGATCCCTTGTTTAGTTACTTCCCTTCTCACTTGGAAGACTAAAGGAATAGAACAGTGACCGTGGGGAACGCTAGCCCTTAATGAAGAGATCGTCCATCACAAGTTGGGTGCACCGAATTAAGGACCTAATCAAGGCGACATATTAATAATATATATATATATATATATATCGAGTCAAAACTAATGGATGATTGTGGTAATGTTTTCACTGCTTGGAGCTCGATGAGATGCTCATTGATATCAGCGAGGATCAGTTTCTAGTGGGTTTGTCAAATTTCAATCTCTTTTTCTAGGAGCTCTCATAAATTGAGATGATCAAACCATATAATGTCCTCATATATATATATATATACATATATATATAGTTCTAACAAGTTTGTGACAACAATTGTTTTCATCAAGATTAGACGGGAGGAGAGAATACCAATACAGGGGGAAAATAGGATGCAAGAACTTCCAAGAAGGGATTACATCGATCACAGGCTTCTTGATGACTCTTAGAAATAAGAACAATAAATAAGCACTTCGGAGACAAGTATGTACGTATGTATCATAGTCTTCTAATTAATGGTTCTTAATTATTTTATTATAGTCGGAACAATAGGGACGGAGGATAGCTTGACACCCTTCCTTTTTGTAAGAATGTCATCTTTTCTACTAATAGACAACGGAGGCTAAAGGCAGCAAAAAAAACTTTGTTCTCAGACATTTCTAATTATCTAAGAGAATTAAGGCTAACTGCCATCATTTCTGGAGAAGAATCTTCTAATGACCCGATTGTGCAGGTAATTATGCAATGCAATAAAAAACCTTACTTTAAGAGGTTGTAGGTTATTAAATACCAAATTTTCTGCAAAAATTATTGATCTTATAGGACTCAGATCTGGCAGCACCCATCCACCACACTAAGCTAGGGACTTTAACTAATATGGGCAAAGCAGAAATCATTATTGACTTAGGAATTAAGGATTGATGAAGACAGCAGACAGCAAAAAACAATAAGAATGAGAACGTCTGGATTCCATTTGATATGCCCCTTCGTCTGTTTTCCACTTTTATTATCATATCTAAAGTAGTCCAATCTCGAGCCTTCGCATAGACCATAGGATGGCCTTGGACAGTGGGAATGTGATGAGTATGCCAAGGGTATATTTGCATAGGAGTGACTAAGTATCAAGGAGGTTCAGGGATGTGCCATGGGAGATCACCCTTTGATAACTTAAGTCAGTGATGCTGGTTATTGAAGCAGAAGAAGGGGAGACAACTCAAGATCATTCTCCACCAACAACATTGCTTAAAATAGCTTGGAATTGCTTCCCTTCATTGGAGGGCTCACTAGGGGTTAAAATATGTGTCAACTTTCCCATTAGTCCACACATGGCATGGTGTCAGGCATGGGCAGGACGTTGAGGGGTTGGCTGATGACGTGGCCTCCATGCCCTATGACCAAAGGGCTAATGATGCTCTATGGAGAAGTCCACATAAATCATGGTGTCTGATCCAATACGACAAGGCAATCATGGACGCCTAGATTTGACTCCTTTTGTCCTCTTGCATTTTGGGTGCTTACTGACGTCGTAGTTAGGTGGGGACTTGACGTATCCCCAATCTTGTTTTAACTGAGTTAAGGGCTCCCTGTGGCTGATTCTCCCTTTATTGGGCCATCTCTACCCACAGAGAGTAGACCTTGCCCGAGCTAGGGGCTCTTTCACTAAGGGCTAGCTTCCCGGGCCATGGGCCTCCATCAAGATCGAGTTTTGGCTTAGGGTCTGTTGCCTATTGCACGTTTCAGGCACATTGCCTAAGAGCTGTCCATGCACCTTAGAATGCCTTTCTCGAGGGCTTTGTCTGAGCTAGAGGTGGCTTCTCTCAAGGGGCGGCATGATGGGGCTCAATAGCGCTTTGTTCGACCTAGACTTAATGCCCAATTTTCCCTACTCACCCCATAATTAAGTTACAGGGTCATCTTCTTCCCAGGCTACATTTAGCTTGTTGGGCCTGATGGACTTGGGCCACATGGTGGCAAGATCCCCCTATCCACATGACCCCCAGCCTCGAGCTAATTTTCAGCTTGGGGAGTAGATTGTTCAGGGTCAGCGGAGTCGAGTTCCTTAAACCCTGTCCAATCGTGGGATGCTATTTCATTGGTATTTAAGGCACCGCTCCTTAGAAGTGGGGGGGGGGGGGGGAGTGATGTCATCTGTCCCATTAAGGTGTCCGCAGATTTCCTTATGGGTGTCATCTACTTGAAGCACCTATTACGATGACTGGATGCTTTCTTTCCTTCACACCTTTTCTGATGTTGTTGGGTGTTTTTAGCCTTTCGAGGGAGCAGGGCTTTTGAAAACTACTCGCTGCTCCTCTCCGGCTATATATTCTATGTGGGAAGCATTCTAGGGCACTTTCTTCCTTTTTCTCCTCATTCCCCTCGCTCGCTTGTGTGTTGTTTGGGTTCATGTAGCCTCCATTGGGTCTTGTTGTCATCCCTCCTCTTCTCAAGTGCCAATTCTAATTAATATCTTCATCATGTCTCATAGTGGCTCAAGGGAGAGGTCCGACCTTGTAGACAGATTCAACGAACTAGATCCTAACATGACTAAGGTTGTGAGGCAGTTTCCGCCACTACCATAGGAGTCTTTGAGTCTATTTGCTTTGTTCCTTCTTCATTCTGCAAGCAGGAAGCTCTGAAGGGGAAGGGGGCCAAGGCCCCTCTTTCCCTCTCATGCTACGAAGTTTATAATAGCGTGAGAGGGTCAAAGCTAGTGGACCTAGCCTCCAATTACGAAATTCTCTCAGAGTACAAGCTGGCTTTCCCTTCCTTAGATGAGTTTAGCATGGCCATCCATCTAGGTGTCGAGGGGGGATCTGGAATAGGATTTTCCTATAGCCTCGAGACTTTCTTGACCAATGTTTCTGACCAAGCTCCATTGACAAATGATTTTAAGTACGAGATCTCCCTCATTAAGAAAATCTCCTCAACCATGGATGAGTTGGTTACTGCAAGGAACCTACAACATTTAGGTTGGTGTGCCCTGAGCCTTGAGGTAAGGAAAACCCTTTAGGATGGGTTGCTTCTTGGCTTTGAAATCTTGGTTTATGATCATCTTGTGGTGCAGACATGCCTCAACTACTTGCTCTACCGCCCAAAGGTTCCACTTGGTTGTTCCTAGGCAATACATAGGTACCCGTGGAAAAGGCGAAGGAAGAACAACTAGGTCACCGGAGCTCTCAGGTGATGGACAAGAGGAAGTAGGCTATGGTCTGGGTGTCGTTGAAGGGGAAACCCTCCAGATGGGGGGGATCTGATAATCGGCTGCTGCTAGATGAGGCAAAGGTTCCAGACTAGGAAGAGCACTGTCGATTGAAGAGGAAGGCTACCCCTCCAGTGGTTCCTCTAACGAAGAGGGCGGATGCAACTTCTACCATGGTAGTGCCTGTGACTCACTCTCCTCAAGCGACCTCACCATCCAGTCCTGTCATTATGGTGCCTGCTCCCGATAAGCATCCCTCTTAGCCAATGGATGTGTAGGCTTTGTCGGGTGTTAGGTGCGTACAATGTTGATGCGACTTGGTAGGCCGTCGCATTCTAGTTTTCATGGTCTTCGAGGTTTGACCACTTTTGGTGTCGCATCGGGGTGGACAGTCGCGACATGGTTGCGACGCTCAGGGGCATTGCGACAGGGTTGCTATCGCTCCGGCTCGACCCGTCGCGTCTCTAGGGGCCGTCGTTTCAAAACCGAGGCAAGCGCCCATTTCCCCTTTCTCCCCTTTCCTTCTTCTTCTTCTTCCTTCTTCTTCCCCTCCGAGCCCCCTTGTCTTCTCCGTCGATTCTTGGTGTTTTGGGCGAGGAGGTGACGCCCGTTCATGTAGGTAGCGTGATCGTGGAGCTTGGAGCGAGGAGGAGGTGGCCATTCCGACATGAAGGCCCCAACGGGTCGGCTCTACTCTTGGAGGTAGGGACCCCTTATCTCCCACTTGTCCTAGCATGCCCCCTTCCCCTTGAGGTTTCTCATGTTCTCCGTGGTTTGGGGTCGTGGGTGTGTGAGATCCATGCTCGTGGTGAGTGAGGTTTCCCTCGAGTGTTGATTTATATGTAAATGCATGATTTATGGGGTTGAGGGTGGTTTGCCTTGTTTAGAAGCTTTCCTACATGTTTCGCATGCTCCCCTCCCCCTGTGGATTGTGTTTGTGTGAATTTTGGGGTGGTCTTAGGGAGGGTCATCCCAGGACCCCTCTCGACTGAGGTCACAACCGGCTTAGAGGTCACGATCATGTCACGACCAGTATGGCCGCCGCGACATGATCGCGACACCCTGGCGTGTCACGACATGGTTACGACTGCTTGGGGCATCGTGACATGGTCGTGACAGCTTGGTGCGTCGCGATAGCGTCGTGACGGCTAGGAGCATCACGATAGCATCAGAGACAAGTCTTGCGGAGTTCCATTTTCTGTGGAGTCTTCGCCGTTTTTGGTTCTTGTTGTACCCGTGGTACCAGTGCTAGTTCCTAGTATGGTCCTACACTAGTCATTCGCCCAGTGCTCGGCACTTGAGGGTTTGTCCCATGAGAGAGGTTGTTACTGTTGCCTGGGACCCTCGTCCCCGCGCACTTGTTGTGGGAGTACTCCAAGAGGTGGGCGTGCTTGAGTCACTGACTCTAGAGCAGACGGGAAAATGGTGGTTAGGACAGTGGCGTTGAGTCATTTGTAGAGCTCTCTTGATTGGTCTAGAACACCGTGGTCATTTGGAGTCCTTCCCAGCGCAGGCCAGTCAGTCCTTTTTCTCACTGCCTCGCTCTTTGTGGCCCCGGAACCCCCTAGAGAGGCCAGGCGTGGGACCGTAGTCGGGCTAGACTACGGCATTCACTGTTGTGTTACTTGTGTTCCTACCCTACTCTGACGAGATGTGGAGGTTTGGACCTGGGTCGTGTATAAGACGTCAGTGGATGCACCTGATCGGATGACTAGTGGTAGCATTTTCTGTCCCTACTGTCTCTTGTCCAGGCAGAGTTCACTATGTCTGTGTTGCCAGCCGAGTGGTGCTCACGACGTGCAGTCGTACAAAGTTTCCAACCATGGTGTCCTTCTGTACCATTTCTAGTTAGTAGCTTTGCTTCCGCCCTTCCTATTGTAGAGTAGAAGATATAACTACAGTTATTTAATTGATTATATATTCTTCTGCCTGTTAGAGCTAATAGGAGATTGGTAGTCCCTACTGAGCTTCTGTTGTGAAGCTCATCCCTTCCTTTTCCAGGTGAGACTTCTCAGCAGTGGCAGGGCGCACGTCGGGCAGAGGAGGCGGGGCAGTAGTCATCATCCACACAGCTAGCAGAGGTTTCCCCCTTCAGTTGTACGTCACCCTCGGGGTATGCCCCTAAGGGCTCTGTTCTTCCCTTTTTACTTGTACTAGTTGTGTGTGTGTTGAGACTGTACCTAGAGCGATATGCTGTGGTCTTGCTCTTCTTTCTGCTTCCGCGTGTGTGCTCCTAGTTAGCATTTGAAATTTATTTCCTTTACATATTCTGTTAGACTTGTGTTATAGCCCTTTCGGGTCTCCAGATCTGTGGGCGGCGACAGCAAAAATCGCGTCCTCGGCTTCGGCCGAGGGTCGGGTTCTCGAGGTCGTTACACACATGGCCGATGAGCAGGTTTTACCAATGAAGTATCTAGAAGTTAGTGTGCACGTATCTCTCTTCTCTTGGCATTCTTGATAATATCTTTCTCTTCTCATCTTGATTCTGGAGTACACCTCTATTGAATAAAAGACCAAGTTATTAATAAGTGATTAGACTAAATTTAAAATATGCCAATATGCTGCCGAATTGAACTCTTGAACTATCACCTCAACTATCTTGACATTATTGGATTCTTTTTATTGGCCATGAATGACTGTGGGTATGTACATTTGAAAATAGTGAGATGCTGACAAGGCACAGAGTGTGTCCAAGGGCTCTAGTGTAGCCCTAATGACGGCGAGTCATAAGTATACTGTTAACCATGGGGTATATGATTACTAGTGTTGCATCTGTGCTGGGAGTATTTGCATGTTGAATGCTAGATACATAAACCACATACACGTGTCCTAGTGTGCATTCCAAGGTGGCATAGATCCTTAATGTACATTAGTGTCTTCGTGCCAGATTATTGTTACATGTTAAAAGTTCTTGCTCGTGCGTGCTTGCTTGCTTGTGAAATGGCCATCTTGTTACATGCTATCTTGTTCTTGTTCATGAAGTTACCATCTTGCTAGATACAAGTTCATTCTATCTTGAAATCTTGGATACAGCCTTCTTGGTAGACTGATTATTTTCTCTCTTGATCTTACTATCTTGCACGATACACTAATCACGTGTTATTATCATCATTTTAATTACATAGTACATATCATGTTCATACCTTCTATTGGGCAAGTGAGCTCATTACGTACTTTCCAACATTTCAGGTGATTAGGATATTAATGACGTAGAGAACCAAGACTATACTGGGGATGAACAAGAGTCAAGAGCGCTGTCAAGCCTTAGCATTGAAGTCTTGTTATCTTAGCGTCATAGTGTTATAGTTTGAGTATGAGAGTACTAGAATAATGTAGTAGGAGTGAGATTAGCATGTAATTTTCCCTTTTTATTAAGTCTTAGTCCTGTAGTTCATCTTGGAATGGAGTATGTACTAGTCCTCTTATCTAAATGAAATAAAGAGTTGATGTTTACGATTTGCTCAATTTAGTTGTGTTATATGTGATTGCTCTCACTTATTTGATGACTGTTCACGTCTCAATGATCAAATAACTCTTCTGCTGCCATGCTTTGGGACATGACAGCCTCACTTTATGGAGCTCAGGCTGGAGTCCTTAAAGGTGCCCGGCATGGGCCTGCAGCCATATGGTTTTCAGGTGTGGTGTTGGTTGGTCTCCATAGTTTGTTGACACTGTAGAGGTGGAGAGCAGTTGGACCTTCCGTCTGTGGCTGCGAAACTGAGAGGTAGTCATGTGTGGTTTGTCCAGGTCAGTTGTTGGTGTCGCAAACCAGTTTTCATGGCCCGAGTGTGGCGTTACCCTTCTCTAGCTCGTACACTTGAGCAAGGTTTGCCATTTATTTATTAATGGTTCATCCATGTTATTAGCTAAGAATTTTTATTTATTTACAATTGTAGCACCATGTTTTGGTAGCTCTATTTACTGTTTAATTTAGTTCTTTACTCTTGTTTGTCGTGAGTTTGGTGTTGTTTCAGCTATTGAGGGAGTTTCCCTACTGAACCAGTGACTTGTGAGGCTCACCCCTACTCCTTTCAGGTGAAGGAGAGCAGAAGGGTTCTCGTCCCTCGTCTAGTTCGGAGCCACACTGTAGCGGAGTTGGGCTTGCACCTCCAGCAGTGTAATTTTACTTTCTGTTTCACCTCGGGGTATGCGCCAGGCATTTGTACTATGTACTTTGACTCTAGTGGAGCTCTGGCTATGTAAACCTCATGTAAATATGTATGAGATGTGAAATCTTATACATGTTTAATGTGTTCTTTTATATTTCCATGAACATTTGTGTTGATATCCCTTGTAAGGCTTTGGCCTATTAGCGAGAAATGGAGTCGGGTCAAGCTCATTATTAGATTAACGAGATTGAACGACGAGGACAGTCACAATCTCCCCTTGGAAAGAACCCTCTCAACTCACTGGAAGGAAAAACCTCACACTAAACAACTTCTATAAGCGTTAAACCATGGG
The DNA here is from genome assembly GCA_014218235.1 of Colocasia esculenta. Classification (NCBI taxonomy): domain Eukaryota; kingdom Viridiplantae; phylum Streptophyta; class Magnoliopsida; order Alismatales; family Araceae; genus Colocasia; species Colocasia esculenta. The sequence goes on from CM024762.1 coordinate 83,273,003, forward strand.
GGTATTTATAGGGATCTGGGGCTCAAAGTTCGAGGTGGAATATGAACTTAAAGCACATCAACCTCAGTGGATGTATTTAAGTTGAAACACGTCAAACCAACCAGACGCGTTAATGAATTTCCAAAATACTTCAAATTTTGACATAAATAGCAAGTTGAATCGCGTCAGGGAAGGCAGGCGTGTTTATGAATTTATAAAATTTTATTTATGGAAAGTTGCCAAAAGGAAATTTAGCTAGTCAAATCACGTCGAGGGTGCTGGATGCGTTTCTGCTAAGGCAATAAATATTTTCAAATTTTAGAAAAGGAAATAGTTTTAAAATATGGAAATCAGAATCGCATCCGTTAGGGGTGATTAACGCATTTCAAAATGCTCGACCTAGTAGATATGGAAGTAATTGATCGTTTGGAAATCGCGTTAGGGGTGGTTGACGCGCTAAGGATATAAAGCATTTAGGTGCCCTGATGTGTTCATGAAAGCTTAATCTCATCCACTCTGGCTGATGCGATTTCAAAAGGGGCCAGAAAGTGGCCCATCAAGCTAAGGATAATTAGGGGAAGGTCAGAGGAAATTGTGGAAATGTAGATAAACCCAGAAAGATGAGAAAAAGCACTCACAAAGTGCAAAATGGAAGGTCATTTAGGGCATTATACTATAACATGAGATTTGCTCAATGTGGTGTCAAATTTGGCGTGTCTACAATGGTGTATCATCATCATCATTACATCCTTATCTGTTTATTTAGGGTCGGCACCATGAATCATCTTCCGCCAAAGATTTCTATCATGTGCTATATTCATGTTTAAACTCAAGAAGTCCAGGTACTACCTAATAACATCACACCATCTCATTTTAGGCCTTCTCCTAGCTCTCTTACTGGCATCCACTAAGATTTGCCCACATCTGTTAACCAGCAATGAGTTAGGGCAACAGTACACATGTCCAAACCACCTAAGTCTATTTTCCCTCATTTTCTATCAATTGGAGCTATCCCTAAATCCTCACGGAAGCACTCATTCATAATCTTATCTTTCTTAGTCTTCTCACACATCCATCTTAGCATCCTCATCTTTGCTACACACATTTTGTTGATATGTTCCTTTGGCACTGCCCAACACTTGGTACCATATAATAAAGCAGGCCTCACTGCTGTTTTATAAAACAACCCTTTAAGTTAACTTGGCATACAATGATCGCAAAGGAGACATTGTATCATGTAAACTCGACATTTTTAATAGAATGAAAAAGTTCTTTTTCTCAAATTGCCATGTACATTGTTTTTTTTTGACAAGGAAACTTTATGGGAGCTTCTACTTTCTAAGTTCATAGTTTGGATTTACCTTGTAATGTTGCCAACTATAGGTCCCTTTACTGCATACCTCCAACACTTGGTATAGCCCCTCCTCATTGCTAGCCAGCTTTCCCACGGCCTCGAGTAGTCGAGAGACTTCGGCTTTCTTAAGGACAAGGTCTTTGGGAAGAAACCACCTCTATTTCACCTAAGCGTTGTAGTACCGAGTCATCCATCTTTGGTATTTAGAAAGTCAGAGTGCAGCGATCACTCGTAGTTCATCGATGAGATCTAGGTTTTCTTGGATAACTCAATTGTTATCATCCAGCTGGAGCTAGATAACTCAGAGGGATGGGCTCTAGATGTAACGACCCCGAGAACCAGACCCTTGGCCCAAGCCAAGGACCTGATTTTTGTGGTCGCCGCCCACGGATCCGGGGACCCGAAAGGGCTATAACACAAGTCTAACAGAATATGTAAAGGAAATAAACATCAACTACTGAGCAAGAAGCACACACGCGGAAGCAGAAAGAAGAGCAAGACCAAAGTGTATCGCTCTAGGTACATTCTCAACACACGCACACTAGTACATGTAAAAAGGGGAAGGATAGAGCCCTTAGGGCATACCCCAAGGGTGACGTACAACTGAAGGGGGAAAACAATGCTAGTTGCATGGACGATGACTACCACCCCGCCTCCTCCGCCCAACGTGCACCCTGCCGTTGCTGAGAAGTCTCACCTGAAAAAGGAAGGGATGAGCTTCACAACAGAAGCTCAGTATGGACTACCAATCTCCTGCTAGCTCTAATAGGCAGAAGAATAAATAAATAATTAAATAACAGTAGGTATATCTTCTACTCTACAAGGCGAAGTGCAGAAGCAAAGCTACTAATTGGCAATGGTACGGAAGGACACCACGGTTGGAAAACTCCGTAGAACTACACGTCGTGACCACCACACGGCGGGTGACACAGACAGAGCCAACCCTGCTTGGACAAGAGACACTAGCTACGGAACACGCTACCACTAGTCAACCGGTCAGGTGCATCCACTGACATCTTATCCTCGACCCAGGTCCAAACCTCCACGTCTCATCAGAGTGGGGCAGGAACACAAGTAGCACAACAGTAACCACCGTAGTCTGGCCGGACTACGGTCCCATGCTTGGCCTCCCTAAGTGGTTCCGGGGACACAAAGAGTGAGGCAGTGAGAAAAGGACTAACTGTCCTGCGTCAGGAAGGACTCCAAATGACCTCGGTGTCCCAGACCAACCAAGACAGCTCTGCAAACAACTCAACGCCGCTGTCCTAACCACTATTTTCCCCTCCCCTCCAGAGTCTGCGACTCAAGCATGCCCGCTGTCTAGAGTAGTCCCTCAACAGGCGCGTGGGGACGAGGGTCCTAGGCAACGGTAACAACCTCTCTCACGTGACAAGCCCTCAAGTGCCGAGCACCAGGTGAATGACTAGTGTAGGACCAAACTAGGCACTAGCACTAGTTCCACGGGTACAGAAAGAACCGAAAACAGCGAAGGCTTTATGAGAAACGGAACTCCGCAAGAGCTTACCTGTCTCTGGTGTTGTCGCGACGCCACAGGCTATCGTGACACTATCACGACGCCTGCTGTCGCGACGCCTTAGAGAATCACGATGATGTCATGACGGTCATGCCGATCATGACATCATCGCGACCTCTATACTGGTCGCGATCTCAGTCGTGGGGCGTCCCGGTATAGTACTTCCAAGGACTACCCCAAAACCAATACAAACATACCACAAGGGGGAGGGGAGCATGCTAATCATGTAGAAGAGCCTTTAAATCATACAAACCACCCTCAAACCACATGAAACAAGTATTACAAGGAAATCTACGCTCGATGGAAATCATTTTATTATCCCAATTAGGCTGAGGAGGTGGTGGTTAATTATATGAAGGTTGTTGGAAATTGGTATGAGCAAATTGATTGAAATTTTGATTTCCTTGGACTTGTGGAGGTTTGGAGTAAGAAGATTGGTCAAATCCCAAATTTTGATTGGGATAGGATTGACCGTACATGGTTTTCTTAAAGGCAGGTTGAGAAACTTGTTCGGATTGATTTTTCCAAGAAAAATTTAGGTGATTTCTCCAACCAGGGTTGTATGTGTTAGAATATGGATCATAGGAGGGTTTGTAGAAACCTTGGGCAGCTTGGACTTGTTCTTGAATGAAAGGGGGTCATTGGGCAGTAGTGGGACAAGCATTGGTAGAGTGAGCTAGGCTAGCACACATAGCACAAGTTTCAGATTGTTGAGAAAATTTGGGTATGGCTTGCCCAGTGAAAGATAGTAGTTGATCAAATTTTTGTTCCAACTTCTGCTTCAATCTCTGATCAAGTCTAGCTATCAGATCTTCTACCCTAGAATCTGATTCTCCTCTCTCTCTTACTTCATACATCCCCGCCTTCTTTACAGGTCCTAATGCTCTCTCATAAGAGTAGAGTGAGGTATGATTGATAGAATTTTCACTGAATGTTTCAAAAAGATTATATGCCTCATCCTCGCTCTTAGTCATAAATGCTCCTCCACACGAGGCATCAACCATCTGCCTATTCGATTCTGTTAATCCTTCATAAAAAGCTTGAACAATTTGCCACCTCGACAGACCATGATGGGGGGATTTTCTAAGCAACTCCTTTAATCTCTCCCATGATTCATGCATTAACTCTCCCGGGTGTTGGGAGAATCCAATTATTGCTCTTCTCATGGTGTTTGTGCGGCCAATGGGGTAAAATTTCTTTAAAAACTCCTGCTGCATTTCTGGCCATGTTGTGATAGTTCTACCTATGGTTCCTAACTAATGTTTGGCCTTATCCTTTAAAGAGAATGGAAATAGGGTCAGTCTCAAGGCATTTTTAGTGAAATTTTGGATTCTTACAGTAGAACAAATCTCTAGGGGCCTCTTTGGATGGAGTTAACTCTGAGTTAAAAGTGAGTTAACTCTAGTTAACTCAGAGTTAACTCAAAAAGTGCTTTGGTAGTGGTTTAGAGTTAACTTTTGTGGGTTGGGCTAAAGGTGGTTTAAAAGTGAGTTAACCCACCTTTTGTAACCCACCTCTAGAGGAGGAACAAAGTTAACTCAAGTGAGTTAACCACTTTTTCCTCTCACATCACAAGCATTAAATGCTACTTTCCTTTTCCCAAGGTAAGTTAACTCACTTGTTCTTATCAAAGTGTATTTGAGAAAAGTAGGTTAACTCACCATATGATCAAAGTTAACTCTATTATTACCAAAGCAAAAAGTGGGTTACACATGTGTAACTTTGTTCATGGGTTGGAGTTATCTTAACTCCAACCCATTACCAAAGAGGCGCTAGGAACTCATCTATGTGCCTATAAGGGTCTTCATTGGGATTGCCATAAAAAGCTGGCAACATCTGAATGGTTCCTGGCTTGATCTCAAAAGGATTTGCAGGAGTTTCTGGCCTAATGCAAGTAGCAGGTTGATAGTTAGAAGGAATAAAATACTCCTTCATCTGTCTGGGTGCAACCTCCTCCATATTCCTAGCAATTTGGTTTTGATCTTGGTTGGCCATCCTATGAAAGAATCTTTCAATCTCGTCTATCGGTTGAGCCAAATCTATATCCAGAGAACGTCTACCAAGCATGCACAGATGAAAAGCCTTCTATTTTTTATTTTTGAATTTTTTAGATTTTTTAAGATTTTCAAATTTCTATAGACAAACACAAACAAACAAACACTTTCAAAATAAATTAGCCTAAACACTAAGTGTTCCTTAGACCTACGTTATTTTTCTCAAAATCAGATTTATACTTGCTTAAGTCCAATTCTAACTCTTCTTGTACCGGCCAGGTAAGAGGTGGAGTAGAGGGAGACCCCCCTTGCTTTCGTAAGGACCCAATTAAATAACCTCTAGCTCACATAAGCGTAAGCTTTTTAACCTCTAATCCTAGACACCAAACTTAAAGAGAAGTTTTGAATTTGAGAAATGATAAATCTAATTATGAACCCTAAGGCCACGTCTACTAGTTTTTATTGAAAGTTTAGGCAAATGCAAGAATGTGGAATTTTTTTGTGATTTTTGGGCAAAGGAAAGGGTGATGAAATCCCTCACCTTATTTTTTTTCTAATGGGTGAAGCCCTTAAGCAGTCCTATTTAAAAATATGAAGTGCGGCAATCAAGTTCAAACAAGAGGTTTTCTAATGATAAGTCTAATGTATGAAACAAATTGGTGGAAGTCTTACCTTTCCCCCGCACTCTTCAATGCAAGAAAAAGAAATGGAATTCAAATGACTATTAAAATGATGAATGTCCTAAAACAAGTGATTCTACTCTTAAAAAGATGAAAATTTTTTTTATTTACAAACAAACGGCTAACATGAAAGAGCGATTTGAAAAATTTTTAGACTTTAGATTTTTTTAATTTTTATTTGGTTTTTGAATGAAATGAAACTAAGAAAATATAAGGTGATACTATAAACTAATTCAAACCACTCAAACCACCAAAATGCCAATTATTACATGCCAACGAGAAAGAAATCTCTGTACATGCACAAAGAGTACATGAATTCCTCACTACAAACTTCACTCCTCTCTTCTATCTAAAAGACTGAATTAAAATCAAATTTGAAAGAAATCAGCACGCTCTCCTCCTCCAATGGGCTTCAAAGGTCAAGCCCAATCTCCATGTTCCACTCCTTGTGCAAATCTAAAATAAGAAGCCCAATAACAAGTCAATGTAAAACTAATGCAAATAGAATCAAATGAAAGCAGAATTAAATCAAACTCTAATGCCTCCCCGGCAACGGCGCCAAGATGAAGCACGCGACATTGTTGACTGTGCCCTCTCGTTGTTCAAAGTTCATTACAAAGATCAAAATGCTCGCCTTCTCTAAACTGTCTCACAAATTTAAAATAGCAAAAATGAACTCATACAGTGGTGAGAACAGGTCATATCCATGGAGAGGCAGAATAAAGCTTAAATTAAACTACTTTGACTTGATGTCTCTATCGACAATGCATTAAAAGTGAATGTGTAAACAACACCGATCAATTCCCTCACAATCTTGACAGATCAAACTTAATGAAAGAACAAGTGGAATTGAAAATGGAAGAGATATGATATCACTGTACCCTCACAACTCAAGATTCGGACAGAAAATAAGAAACAGAAATTTAAAGTTGCTAAATCAGATTTCTATTGCTATTACTGAAGAACAAGGAAGAAGACCGAATTAATGACTGGAAAACAAATCTATAAGACTCAGAAATCTTTGCGAAATCAGCTCAATTCTCTGCTATAAAAGGAACATAGACTTCACAATTAAAACTCTGAATCTGCACTCTCTGAACTCAGTAGAAATGAGAATACCAAATTTCCTGGATTGATCTCCTTATATCTCACAACAGCAAGACTAGAAGAAACAAAAACTCATAAATCTGAATTTAAAACTCCCAAAAGTAGTAGAAGCAAAATTTCCCAGATCTGATCTTCCTAACCCAACCCCGAACCAACCAGTTAATCAGCATAGAAGGAAGAGAAAGGAGAAACCCTGTCTCCCAACCCTGCAATCGAACCAGAACAAGAACAAGACAAATTCCCTAAAAATTCTAAACTACAGCTCTCGATCTCTGGGAATCCTCAGACTTCCATCCTCAAGTAGCAGAATTATCCAAAGAATGCTGAACTCCTCTGATCTCTGGAAGAACAGAAACAGAAATCAAAATCCTAACACATCCACTCGCGAAGCTCTGCTGAAAGGGAAAAAATACAGAAATAAATTCCTAAAAATATCTCCAACTGGCGAAGCCCTAAGAACAAGAACTCTCACAGATGCTATTCTGAAAGAAAGAATACAGGAAGAACAGGAAAGCAACTAAAAATGTTAAAAACTCCAACCCGGATGCTCTGCTAAAAGGAAAGATACAGAACAAATAAAACTCTTAGAAATTCCGAACTAATCTCCCTCCCCTTCTCTGCAAGAAAAATTACAGAAGAAAACTGAAGAAAAATCTCACAACTCTCTACTAGCGAAGCTTAGAACTCTGAAAGAACAAGAACTAAAAAACAAAATCTTAAAAACATCCAAACTCCATGCTCTGCTGAAAGGAAAAATACAGAAGAAATAAATGGCAAGAAATAATCTAAAATTTGAACTAGCCAAACCCCAGCTCTGCTAACAGAAGAAATAAAACTAGAAATCCTATAAAAAAAATCGAACCCCCCGTGAAGAGGACGTTGGCGTCCTTTTATAGGCCTCAATGCTCTGCATCACACCAGGATCGCCATCCCTAGCAGCACCAGGATCGCCAGCTCACACTTCCGGCCACCTCAGCAGGTTCGCTTCCCGCCTCCATCGCCATCCTCAGCGCCAACTCAGCTGCTCTGCAGCACCAACCCGCCCAGCGCACCAGGCCCTGCACAGCCTTCGCACAGTAGCCCATCCATACCTCTTGCGCAGTAGCACACCTGGCCGCCTCCTGCCGTACGCACCTGCCTCATCCGCCCAGCCGCCGCGCACACCGGATGCTTTACACGGCCCGCAGCTCCCATCGCCCTCAGCGCCTGCACACCTCCATCACGCCCAGTTGGCCTCCACATCCGCCGCACACCTCCGCAGCAGCGTGCCACACCTTCGCTTGCACACACCTCCGCTCCGCACCGGAGCTCCTCCTGCCGCGCACAACACCCAGCCACAAACCGCCTTCCGCCAAACCGCCTTCACACAGTAGCCCATCCGCCAACGCACAGCACACAACTCCATTTCAGATGCACCGCCAGAGAGCTGTTCTTCTAGAGTCTTCTTCCCTCCATCGCCCCTGGTGGGAAGAAAAGGGTTATGGTGGTGGAGGTGGCCAATTGTGATTGGATGAGAGAAAAAGGTAAGGGTGTAAGCTGCCGATGGTGGTATAAAAAAAATGTTGGCACAATGAACTCATGAGTGGGGGTATGTGGCTTGATGGGATTGGGTGAGGATTGTTTTATCCATTTAAAACTGATTTATTTACAGATGAATATTTACAAGGATTTTTATAAAATATTACGAAAATGATAAGAAGACCAATATTTATGTACAATGTACTTGAAAAGAAAACACTTTTATTAGTCAAACTATTCAAAAAAATTATTGACTTTATTTTATAAAAATATAACTAGTGTATTCTACCAAAATTATTTAACTAATATGCTCAAAAACCTATTAATGGATGAAAATGAGAATTAAAATCAAATTGCGCATTATTTATGGACAAAGATGTCTAAAATTACTATATGTATGAAATTTAACGCTAAAAACTGTGTCGTTATCAAGGGTCCCTACCTCCAAGAGTAGAGCCGACCCGTTGGGGCCTTCTCGTTGAAATGGCCACCTCCTCCTCGCTCCAAGAACCACGAGCACGTTGCCTACACCAACGGGACGTCACCTCCTCACCCAAACCTCCCAAGAACTGCCGGAGAACAAGTAGCTCGGAGGGGGAGAAGAAGGGAGAAGAAGAAGAAAGGAAAGGGGAGAAGGAGGAAAGGGGCACTAGCCTCAGTTTTGAACCGATGGGCCCCAAGACGTGACCGGTCGGGTCGGCACGACATTAACCATGTTGCAACGCCTCAAGGCATCACGACCATTTGCCTCAGTGCGACACTAAAAGTAGTCAAACCTCGAAGACCAGGAAAACCAAAACGCGACAGCCTGCCAGGTCGCGTCAATGTTGTACACACCAGACACCCGACAAAGCTATTATGATAGAAAGGATAACAGTCAGATCAGTCAGAAAAGTAGTCGCATCTCCTTTAGACATCGCGACAAAAATGTGATGCCCACCCCCCTCATGACCATGTCGCAACGGCCAGGTGTGCCACGACCAAAAGGTTGTCGCGACTGGCCCTGGCGTGACCATGTCACGACCAGGGTGTCTGTCGCAACCCTGAGGACCGAGCCAAGGGCCCAAGAGGGCCGAGTCTTACATCCTGCCCCCCTTAAGGAATTTCATCCTAGAAATTAAAGAGAAACTCAGTTTCAGTAGGAAGCAACATAAAAGGGAAAGTAACGTACTGATCACTCAAATAAATACAAGAACTGCACTCTCATCTCATCCTCGCACTCCCACGTGGCCTCGCAACCAATGCGGTTCTCCCAAATGACTTGACCAGCGGAATCTGCTTCCTACGTAACTGTCACACTCTGTAGTCCACAACTCTAACTGGGTACTTTGGCACTGACAAGTTTGGCGCTACCTCAAGCTGTGAGTAGTCTAACACGTGCGACGGATCTGCAACGCACCTCCTGAGCTGAGAAACGTGGAAAACACTGTGCATGCCTGCCAACTCTGCCCGTAGACACAACCTGTATGCAACCTCGCCGATCCTCTCTGTGATAAGGAGAGGTCCATAGTACATCGAACTGAGCTTTCCCTTTCTGCCAAACCTCATGACACCCTTGGTCGGCGAGACCCGTAAAAACACAAGGTCACCAACGCTGAACTGCAACGGCCTCCTGCAGACATCTGCATAGCTCTTCTGTCTGCTTTGCACTGCCTAAAGCCTCTGCCTAACTAAACTGATCGTGTTTGCACACTACTGTACCATCTCCGGTCCCAAAAGCTACCTCTCACCCACTTCAAACTAGTGAAGTGGTGTCCTGCACGGCTGACCATACAAAGCCTCGTATGGTGCCATTCCAATGCTCGAGTGATAACTGTTGTTGTATGCAAACTCTACCATTGGAAGGTGGGACTCCCAAGTGCCACTCCAGTCTAAGCAACAAGCTCTCAACATATCCTCCGAAGTTTGAATAGTCCTCTCTGACTGACCATTTGGCTGCTGGTGATATGATGAACTTAGCCTCAACTCTGTACTAAGAGCTCTCTGTAAACTGCGCCAAAACCCTGAAGTGAACCTCGGATCTCTGTCGGAGACGATAGAAATTGGGGTTCCGTGCAACATAACAACTCGGTCCACGTACAGTATGGCAAGCCTATTCACTAACCAAGACATCCTGACTGGAAGGAAGTGTGCTGACTTGGTCAACCTATCCACAATCACCCAAATACCATCACGCTTCTGCGGAGTACAGGGTAAACCAACCATGAAGTCTATGGTGATGTCGTCCTACTTCCATGCGGGAATGGCCAATGACTGCAGGTCACCACCAAGACGCTAATGCTCAGCCTTCACCTGCTTATAGGTAAGGCACCGAGGGACAAACGCTGCCACGCCTCTCTTCATCCCTGGTCACTAGAAGAACCTCCTCAGGTTATGGTACATCTTAGTGGAATGAGGATGAACAGCATACCTCGGCCGGTGTGCCTCAGACAACAGTGCCTGGCGTGCATTACAGGGAACATACAATCTGCCTCTGAACCTTACCTCACTGTCCTCGTCTAGCTCAACATCTGGCATTTGCAAAATATCTGCCACTTTGTATCTGCCTACTGTGCCTGCAGCCCCTGACGGTATACTGATGGGCGAACTGACAAACTGGTCATCACTGCACGGTCTTTGTACCTCGAAGGGCAGAAAAATCCCTAAGACAAGTCCTCAAAGAACCTCCACTCTCTGACTAGCAACGAACTCAGGCGAACTCGTCTGCTCAAAGCATCTGCTACGACGTTAGCCCTTTCCGAGTGATAGGAGAGGGTAAGGTCATAGTCCTTCAAGTACTCTATCTATTTGCACTGCCTCAAGTTCAAATCCTTTTGAGTGAAGATATACTGCAAGCTCTGATGATTGGTGAAGATCTCAAATGCCTCGCCGTACAAATAGTGCCTCCACAACTTCAGAGTGAACACCATTGCTTCCAACTCTAAGTCGTGGGAAGGGTAGTTCTCCTCATGCTTCTTCAGCTACCGAGAAGCATAGGCAACAACCCCACCATGCTGCATCAGCACTGCACCCAAACCTAACCTCGAAGCATCGGTGTAGACCACAAAACCTCCGCTATGTAATGGCAAGACCAACACTGGTGCTGAAGTCAACCTCATCTTCAGCTCCTGGAAACTCCACTCGTAGTCCTCAGTCCAAACAAATCTTACCTCTAGTCTGGTCAATCTGGTCAACGGCTCTGCAATCCTAGAAAATCCTGGATGAACCTCCTATAATAGCTTACCAAACCCAGAAAACGGTGAACCTCTGACACTGAAGTGGGCTGCTCCCAAGACAACACTGCCTCAACCTTGGCAGGGTCCACTGCCACACCAGAACCTGAGATAGTGCACCTCCCTTCGCCAAAATTCACACTTGTCGAACTTGGCAAAATGTTGGGGACTCCGCAATGTCTCCAGCATGATCCACAGATGCTCCTTGTGCTTCTCCTCAGAAGCCGAGTAGACCAAAATGTCATCTACAAAGATGACCACAAACTTATCTAGGTACTCACTGAACACTCTATGCATCATATCTATAAAAGTTGCTGGTGCGTTCGTGATACCATACCTCGAACGAAAAGCTATCATGCCAATATCTGACTCTCTGATCCTCAACTGGTAGTAGCCTGATCTCAAGTCAATCTTTGAAAACACTCTAGCTGACTGCAACTGATCAAACAAGTCATCGATCATGGGAAACAGATACTTGTTATTCACTATACCTGGTTCAGCTGCCTATAATCAATGCACAACCTCAAACTACCATCCTTCTTCCTTAAAAACAACACCGGAGTGCCCCACGACGAACGACTCGGATGGATGAAACTCAACTCAAGTAACTCCTGCAACTGGCGCTTCATCTTGCGCAACTCAGCCAGAGCCATCCGGTAAGGTGCCTTAGACAAAGGCATCGTACCAGGAAAAAGCTCAATGGAGAAGTCCACCTCCCTGTGACACCCTCCAGGTAACCGAAAGAACGCATGTAATCACCGGACGGGAGATCGACCATCACGTCACACTGCGTCTCAGGGGTGTGACGAACCAGTGACTCATAAAACTCCCCGGAAGCAAAACAAAGGGAAGCACCGGGATCAACCAAAACACGAGCAGCTTTACCAAGGATAGGCAAAGTACCTATAACCAGGTTTGACGCCTCAGCCTCCTCCCTGGTGAGAGCCATCACACGACCACGTCCATGCCCACGCTACGGCACCTGCTGGGGCTGTGGCGGCTGCTAGTGCTGTGGAAACTACTGCTGCTGGTGGTACGACTAAAACTGTTGAGGCTGTAAATAGTACTATCCCTACTGCTACTGATTGGTGCATGCTGCTGCTGAGGGTACTGGTACTATGGCAACTGCTAAGTGTACTGCACTGGCTGCTGTGGCTGCTGGACTTGCCCCATCGGGCAATCCCTCCTGAAGTGGCCCGACAAACCACAAGTGTAACATAGTGCCTCCTACCTGCCCTGCTCGGCGCCCTGCTGGACCAACTGCTCTACAAACCTCGACTAACGCTTGTTGGGTTCTCATGACAATGTGTATTGATGTGCAATGTTCATTTAAATGTTTTTGATGATGGACAATGTGTATTGATGTGTGTGAATGATATAATATGATGCTAATGACAAAGACATGCAAGAAACAATCACATATGAGAATATGCCTTTATTGATCACCTATACATTCATTGTATCTCACTTACAATGTTTCTCAATGTAGGTGTGAATGCATATAAGCCAAGTAACAAGAACCAAGTGAAAAAGAACAAGAAAAGGACTTCAGGCAAGTACCTATCGATAGCTATGAAAGCTCATGTCGATAGATGAACCAGTCAATAGCTTCATGGTTCTGGACAACTAGTTTCCATCAGTAGTTGTCGACAGCAGCAAGCCGACTGTCGACAGATCCAATCTTCCAGTAGCCTCAAGTGTTCTGGAAACCAGAATTCAGCTTTGTCTATCGACAGCTATAGATCGCCTGTCGAGAGATGAAGAGAAACTTCAATTCTGAGATTTGGATATGTTCCATATTAGGGTGTTTCCTTTTACCACGTCTCTCTAAACTTGGACACCGATATATATAGAACATATGGAGCTATTTTCGCAGCAAGAAGCCAACATAAGAAAACCCTAAGCAAAACCCAAGGAAAAAAACTTCTCCCTACTGCTCTGCTTCAACCCTCCGTCCAGAGCGAAGAAGATCCATCTTTCGAGTGGAGTTGAAGACGGTTCGTTCACGGTTCAAGCTTCTACGTCATTTGAGGATCATCAAAGTGAAGCTTGGAGTTCTTCTAGACAACCAGCGACAAGAGTTCTCTATTGGGATTTGTTCTTTCACCTCAGAACTCCTGTCTTTTCATATTCTTCCTATTCCTGTGTGTGTGATTGAGGTTCAAGCGATCCTTGTGCTTGATTCACGTGGCTTTTGTTGTTCTGATCATGTGTTTACATCAGACAACGTGTGTGTGAGTTGTAGTGTGGAACTCGCTAATAAGCAGGTGTTTCTGCGTGTGTGTGTGGACGGTGGACGTAGGATACACAAGTTGTGTACTCCGAACCACCTTAAATCATCGTGTCTGTGGTTTAAACATTTTACGGTAGATGTTTGGTAGGCACGTTGGTTTCTCACATGTTAGATAGGTTGTTAATTGTTCTACTCTTAATCAACACACACATCTTGGATAGAACTTAAATCAACTATGTTTGAGATTTCTATAAATATGTGTTCTCATTAAAAAGAAGGTCATAGTCTTTCAATTGGAAGTAATCTATTCAACCCCCCCCCTTCTAGATTACCATAATAGATAATTCCGCACATCTTTCAATTGGGATCAGAGCGAGGTTTCTCCGATTTACTGCTTTTGTAGCTTGATCTTACGATCAGGAGATTCGCGATCTCATGGAATCTAACATGGGGTTTATTGCTGAGGGACATTCAGTGTCCAGGACACCCTTATTTGATGGCACTGATTATCCATATTGGAAAAATCGTATGTGTGACGACCCTCATTATACCGGTAAGGTTATACCAACCCACGTCGGTATATTAAAGGTTATCACAGTGGGACATTTACCCAAACACTATCACATGATTGAGATATACACAAATATAGACACAGAGTCGCGGAAGTAAAGGACTAACTGTCATCACATTTCATCATCCACATTTCTCATACATGATCCATATAGCAAATTAAAGTACTAAACTTTCATAATTGAAATTAAACCAAACTACATTGTCCACAAAATTAAAGTTCTACATTTAATACATAATTTGTCCACAATTACATAAATGATAACTCTAATACAAGCTACAATTTACATACTATGAAACAAAAAGGGAGACAACGTCAACTCCACAAGCTACTCTCCACGCTCGGAGTCGCTCTCCACAGTCTCCTCCAAAAGTGTGTCACCAACTAAACCTGTACGCCGAAGCAGGGAGTGAGTCTAAAAGATCAGCAAGTAACTCCATACACATCATTCATGCATACATCATAGTAGGTTCTACTATTTCAATTTGAAAGGCAATCATACAACATGCTGAACATCAATGAGAGACAACCTATCATGGTATTTCTACAAGGTCAAAACACATGGTACATGGTTTAAGATGTTTCACATAACACTCCTATCGCATGCTTTCTACTCATTTAATCACATGAAACTACACTTCCAGTTTGACTATAACATGATGGCAATTTACATGGAATTAGAAATATCATAGCATGAATTATCGTCTCATACTCTAACACATTCACTTCACATGGTTACACATTCCCATATTTCACATGGTTCATTTTTCAAACATTTCACATGTACACATGTTACATTCTAATATAAATAGTTCACATGATTTCACATTTCACATTCACATGTCACATATACACATGTTCACATTCACATTTCACAATTTATTGCGCGTGACACATAGTCCAAACCACCACTAGAAGGACACATCACATATGCATAACACATAGCACATCACCTAGGCAATACAATGATGACTCTTGGCACTGCGCAGACGGGAGAACACGTCTCCACCCTAACCAGTGGTACTTGTCCACCTCCAGGATTTCATCCTAATGCCTTAGGATATCTTAACACATTGAACCTTCTCATGGGGACCTTTCCATGATACAGTTCCACAGCCTCTATGGAGGAAGCAGTGTCACATACGGCACATTTTACACATTACACAATTAACACACGTTTACATATGATATTCACACTTTCTTGTTATGCACATGGTTCTGTTCTTCCCTAGCATGATGCCACTAATAACAGAAATCAAGCATTTAGTAGCCCTCACGGATTAATTGGAACGCACCTCATTTAACTTTAATCATGGTACATGTATTTATAACTCATTTCACATGGAAATCTCATAGTGTATGCTATTGTCATCAAATTTTCCTGAAAATTTAACCACATACTATTTTCGGTATATAACACACATACAAATTTCACATTTTTCTGAATTCACATGCCATTTATAGAAATTAAAACATTCAGTTTCATGCCATTCATAAACTAAGTTAACATAGAACATGACATGGATTTCATATTTGATCATGCACAGTCATGAACCACACATACATATTGGCACAAGAAATTTTTCCCAATTTTATTCCCAACACACGATTTACTAAAATTTTCACAAGGTCTACACATGCTTTCTATTCTCATTGTAGGAATTATAAAAATTCAATGAATATGGGAAAATTCCCAAATTACAGTGCATGGACTGATACCTACAAACAGGTTCATAAAATTCTACAGCATTAATTCCTCAGAAATCATGGGAACAAAATTAACATGCATAACCTCTTTCCTACACATGCTTTTCAATAATTCTAATAAATTATGCCATCTACAAAAAAATACAGGAAATTTCACACACATCACATTATCTATTTACATAACATATAAAATTTACATATATCCTCATGCGTAGAAGAAATCGGAAATTAAAGATATAGGGCAGAACAGTTCACTGTTCTGTCAAGAAGAACTCAACGGCATACTATGGACGTTTACAAGAGTGGCGGCACATCGTTGGCCGCTGACAAGATATCAACGGCAATAGATCATGCCGTCAAGTTCGGACCTGTGTAAAAAACACAGTCCGAGCTCTAAAGAATGGTGAATGTAGGGGATCCAGGACACGAGGAAAATCCATAAAATGATAGAAACCTCTAGACACATACATGGACAAGGTGAAAGGTTACTTGCCTTGGAAAAACTCCTAAAGGGATCAAAATGGTTGGAGAAGCTCCTTGGGCAATCCCAAGAAGCCTCCAAGATGTCTCCACTCCGGCCTCTGATGCTCCCCTCTGCAATCCAGGGTCGGGGATGTGTAGCCGGATGTGTTGTCTCCCTCCTTGTCGAAGTAGATCTCAGATGAAGCCTTGGATCGCCGATCAAAGCCTCCAAACTCCAAGTTTTCTCACAGCTCACTAGGGTTTTCTCTTATCTCTTTGCAAAGAGCCAAGAGAGCTCTTTGGGGGTTGTCACAAGGGCCATTTTAGAGAGGAGAACCTCTCACCCACGCAGAGGTCGGTGGGAAGGGCGGGGTAGCCGTTGGGGTGGTTGGCATCCCCAATCAAAGGCATGGCACACCATGCTGCTGCAGACTGGTCTGTCGGGACATAGACGTCCACCGATATGGCCGTCGACTTAATAATCGACGTCCACCTATATGGACGTTAACAATAAGTGAACGCCATTCATGTTGACGTCGACTAACCCTTCGGCCAGAACCCAAAACCATGTAAAACCCTAATTTCTCTAAGTTCATGCATGCAATACATAGGGTGTAATGCACACACTCACTATGTCACGAAATCAACCGATATATATATACAACTAAGTATATACATACTCATAAGTACACCAAGATAATGTATACATAATACTTACAAGATAATGCATATACATACACAAGCATAAATTGCACACAATAAAATAATAAGGACAAAATTCGAGGGCCTTACACCCTCTCCCCCTTAAAGAAACTTCGTCCTCGAAGTTAGGACAACACTACTCAAACAAAAGGGGATACTTCTTCTTCATTGCATCCTCAAGCTCCCAAGTAGCCTCCTCCCGCGAGAAGTTACGCCATAGAACTTTCACCGACAGCAATACTCTTGTTCCGGAGGTGCTGAACCTTCGGTCAAGAATAGCTACTAGTTGCCCACATACGACAGATCTGGCTGGATCTCCACTGGCTCGTGACTAATAACATGAGATGGATCTCGGACATATTTCCTGAGCATAGATACGTGGAAAACAGGGTGAACACTAGCCAAAGCTGAGGGTAAAGCTAGCTCATAAGCCCGTTGCCCAATCGTCTGAGAATCTCATACGGGCCAATGAATCTAGGGCTCAATTTACTGTGCCTGCCAAACCTGACGACACCACGCGTAGGCGATATCTTCAAGAAGACATGATCACCTACCTCGAACTCTAGATCCTTCCTCCTGTTGTCGGCATAGCTCTTTTGTCTATCCTGTGCCGCAACAAGCCTCCTCCTAATCAACTGGATCTTATCCGAAGTCTCCTGAACTAACTCCGGACCAATCAGCTGTCTATCGCCAGTCTCCTCCCAACACAAAGGAGATCTGCAAGGCCTACCGTACAACGCCTCAAATGGAGCCATACCAATGCTCGCATGAAAACTGTTGTTATAAGCGAACTCTACAAGAGGTAATGGCGCACCCCCAATCATCCTTCCAAGCAGCACACATGCTCTCAACATATCCTCGAGCGTCTGGATAGTCCTCTCAAACTGTCCATCGTCTGGGGATGAAATGCCGAACTGAGCTTAGCTCCGAACCTAACGCATCCTGAAGACCCTTCCACAATCTCGAAGTAAATCATGGATCTCGATCCGAGATGATCGACTTCAGCACACCATGCAATCTAATGATACCGCTAACATACAATCTAGCTAAACTCTCTACTGACTGCTTCTTCCTCATAGGCAAGAAATGAGCAGTCTTCGAGAACCTATCTACAACTACCCAAATCGAGTCATTGCCCCTTCTAGATCGAGGCAAACCCGATACGAAATCCATAGTGACAGCTTCCCACTTCCATACGGGGATACCATCCCTCCATAAGGCCGGATGGTCGCTGCCGCTCGGCTTTCACCTGCTGACATACTAGACATCTAGACACATAATCCGCAACATCCTTCTTCATGCCGGACCACCAAAATGATCTCTTCAGGTTTGATACATCTTAGTGTTACCGGATGAATAGAGAATCGCGATCTATGAGCCTCCGCTAACACATGCTCACGGACATCTACCACATCGGGGACACAAACACGATGCTGAAATCTAATCACACTGTCCTCATCACGAGCAATGCCCGCCTTACCCACTAACTCTAACAATCTAGGATCGGCTTTCTGCTGCTCAATCACCTCATCCAAGACTGAGGATCTAAGGGATAGCTAAGCTACAAAAGCCTGACACAACGATGGCTCTAACTCGGTCATAGAGCACGCTGCGTCCTCCAACATCTTCCAATCCTGCTGGAGCGAAGACCTCTTTCTACTAAGAGCATCCGCTACGACGTTCGCCTTTCCAGGATGATACTGAAGGCCGAGGTCATAGTCCTTCAAGAACTCAATCCATCTCCTCTGCCTCAGGTTTAGTTCCTTTTGGGAGAAATAATACTTCAAGCTCTTGTGGTCGGTAAACACCTCAAATATGACACCATAAAGATAGTGCCTCCAGATCTTTAGTGCATGAACCACAGCTGCAAGCTCTAAATCATGAGTCGATAGTTCCTCTCATGCTCCTTCAACTGACGAGAAGCATAAGCCACTACCCTCTCTTGCTGCGTGAGCACACAGCCTAAACCAATCTGAGATGCATCCGTATAAATGGCAAAACCTTCTAGACCGCTAGGCAATACCAATACCGGAGCAGAAGTAAGCTTAGCCTTCAATAACTGAATGCTACACTCACATGCCTCAGACCATACGAACTTCTCACCTTTCCGGGTCAACTTTGTCAAAGGGGCGGCGATGGATGAGAAACCCTCAATGAATCGCCGATAATAACCAGCTAACCCAATAAAACTACGAATCTCCGAAGGGGTCCTGGGAATCTCCCAATCCATAACTGCCTGTACTTTTGCTGGATCAACTGCAACACCAGCACCGGAGATAACATGCCCGAGAAAATGAACTTCGCGCAACCAGAACTCGCACTTGCTGAACTTCGCATACAGCTTGTGCTCACAGAGAACCTCTAAGACTAACCTCAAATCCTGACGATGTGTGGCCTCATCCGGAGAATAGACCAACACGTCATCAATAAACACAACAATAAAGCTATCTAGATACGGACTAAACACCCGGTTCATGAGATCCATGAACGCTGTAGGGGCGTTGGTCAATCCGAAAGGAAGAACCAAAAACTCATAATGTCCATAACGGGTTCTAAATGCCGTCTTGGACACATCCTCACTCCTAATCCTCAACTGATGATAACCAGATCGCAAGTCACTCTTGGAAAAGACTGATGCCTCTCGCAACTGGTCAAACAGATCATCAATCCGAGGTAAGGGATACCTGTTCTTCACAGTCACCTGGTTTAGCTTCCTATAATCAATGCACAACCGAAGTGACCCGTCTTTCTTCTTGACAAATAATACAGGTGCGCCCTAAGGGGAAACTCTAGGGCGAATGAATCCCTTATCGAGCAATTCTTGCAATTACTTCCTCAACTCGGCTAATTCTGCAGGGGCCATCCGATATGGGGCCTTCGAGATAGGAGAGGTGCCTGGAAGCAACTCTATAGTGAACTCTATCTCCCTATCCGGTGGCAATCCAGACAAGTCATCGGGAAAGACATCTGGAAAGTCCTGCACTACATCGATCTCTGCAAGAGTCAATGACGAACCAGCATCAGGTACTAGCATAACGCTGGCAAGAAATGCGTCACAACCCTTGTTCACCATGCGCATCGCCTTCATGGCAGAGATAACTAACTTTCCCGCTAAGTTCTTTGGCAAGGGATGAGAGAACTCATCCTCACCAGGAATGCGGAAAACAATCTTCTTCCTACGACAATCCACTAACGCGTAGTGCTCCTCTAGCCAATCCAGACCATGGATACAATCATAATCCTTGATCTTTAGCAAGAAGAAACACCCATCTAGGAATCTATCCTCAATGCACACAGGTAACGACGGAATGCACTTCCTAGTCGATACCGTACCCGCAGGGGTGTACACAGACAAAGGGACCTCTAACTCCTCAGACTCTATGCCTGACTCTAGGGCTAACTGCCTAGCGAACCGCTCGGAAATGAACGAGTGAGTAGCACCCGTATCAAACAAAACCCGAGCGTGCACACCGAAAAGTAAAATGTACCTTCGGTGACAGCTCCGCCTGCTCGGCCTCCTCACGAGCCAACGCAAACACTCGAGCTGGGGCTCGAGGCCTTCCTGGTCGTCTTGTCGTTGGCGCGGCTGTCGCTACTGCTGGTACTGGCGCTCCTCGCTGAGCTTCCTGCTGAAGTCTTGGGCAATCCTTGATCTTGTGGTCGCTGCTTCCACACTTTAGGCATTTCCCGCTATCTTCCAACATTCCGTACCACCATGTGCCCTTCCACAGTGAGGGCACTCCTTCTTGTCACCAGAGGAACGTACAGAAGGTATCTGAGTGTTGCTAACTACCGCAGGGCGCTGTGGTGACTGGTATGCTGCTCTCCTCTTATCCTGTCGCTGGAAAGTAGCTGCTGGTCTCTTCTGCGAAGCCTTCTTCTCCTCAAGGTACCGCTCCATCTCGCCTTCCTGCCTACAAGCAGCGCTAAGGGCTTCGTCCAGGGTACGATGATCAAACGCTATGAGCCTCGTCCACAGTGATGGCTTAAGGCCCATCACAAACTTCTTCGCCTTCCTGCGCTCATCAGCCACTATATGAGGTGCATACTTAGATAGTTCTGCAAATCTGGCCTCATACTCGAGTACGGTCATGGAGCCCTGAGTCAAAGTGAGGAACTCCTGCTCCATCCTGTCCTGGATGTGCTCGGGGACGAACTTGGCCCGAAAGAGCCTCACGAACTCGTCCCAAGCAACATCAATCACACCGTCCTCAAACCGTGTACGTAGTAATGAGCCCACCACACATCAGCTCCTCCTGCAACATAACCTTCATAAGCACCGCTAAACAACTTCACTTAACAGGGATAGGAAACACATAACTAACACATACCTGTAGCATGTAGGTGGCTAAAGTAACATTGTCCTCATCCACACACCTGATGGCCCGGAAGATCTTCTCGATCTCCCTCATCCAACTCTCGGCTAGCAACGGATCGCTCTCCCCCCTTGAAAGAGGGGCAGCATCTTCTTGAATCTTTCCATGATGGAAGGTCCACCATGGTCCTGAGCTGGTGCCTGAGCCTGCTACATTAAACAATAATTACACAATAAACACAATATCATACAATTTAAATAGCAACTACTTAGTTGTTTTATTAATCTACCTGGGCCTCCAACTGTGCCTGGAGTGCTGCCTGGGTATGAGCCTGATTTGCATGGCTTGCACTAATCCTTGCATGAATACTCCATATCCACTGGCGGTGGTGGGGGAAGCACAGGACCCTGTGGGGCCGGGGCCTGCTACTCTGCCCGCTCCTCACGCCTCTGCTCGTCGTCGCGAGCTGGCACACCTCCACGTCGTCCACAGGAAGCCATGGCTGTAATAAAATTTCAGCCACCAATTAGAACTAGGTTACTAAGCTTCCTAACCATTTTCTTATCTATTTTTTCATTCATTATTAGTCGTTTCTACCCATGTGGACAATCAATAAATATTTAGCATGCAATGAGGATGATGATTCTTGTATATTCATGTAAGATCTCAATTGTTTTTCTGATACCAATCTCTGTGATGACCCTCATTATACCGGTACGGTTATACCAACCCACGTCGATATAGTAAAGGTTATCACAGTGGGACATTTACCCAAACACTATCACATGATTGAGATATACACAAATATAGACACAGAGTCGCGGAAGTAAGGACTAACTGTCATCACATTTCATCATCCACATTTCTCATACATGATCTATATAGCAATTAAAGTACTAAACTTTCATAATTGAAATTAAACCAAACTACATTGTCCACAAATTAAGTTCTACATTTAATACATAATTTGTCCACAATTACATAAATGATAACTCTAATACAAGCTACAATTTACATACTATGAAACAAAAAGGACACAACGTTAACTCCACAAGCTACTCTCCACGCTCGGAGTCGCTCTCCATGGTCTCCTCCAAAAGTGTGTCACCAACTAAACCTGTACGCCGAAGTAGGGAGTGAGTCTAAAAGACTCAGCAAGTAACTCCATACACATCATTCATGCATACATCATAGTAGGTTCTACTATTTCAATTTGCAAGGCAATCATACAGCATGCTTGAACATCAATGAGAGACAACCTATCATGGTATTTCTAAAGGTCAAAACACATGGTACATGGTTTACGATGTTTCACATAACACTTCCTATCGCATGCTTTCTACTCATTTAATCACATGAAAACTACACTTCCAGTTGACTATAACATGATGGCAATTTACATGGAATTAGAAATATCATAGCATGAATTATCGTCTCATACTCTAACACATTCACTTCACATGGTTACACATTCCATATTTCACATGGTTCATTTTTCAAACATTTCACATGTACACATGTTCACATTCTAACATAAATAGTTCACATGATTTCACATTTCACATTCACTGTTCACATTACACATGTTCACATTCACATTTCACAATTTATTTGCCGTGACACATAGTCCAAACCACCACTAGAAGGACACATCACATACACATAACACATAGCACATCACCTAGGCAATACAGTGATGACTCTTGGCACTGCGCAGACCGGGAGAACACGTCCACCCTAACCAGTGGTACTTGTCCATCTCCAGGATTTCATCCTAATGCCCTTAGGATATCTTAACACATTGAACCTTCTCATGGGGACCTTTCCATGATATAGTTCCACAGCCCTCTATGGAAGCAGTGTCACACACGGCACATTTTACACATTACACATTCCGATTAACACACGTTTTACATATGATATTCACACTTTCTTGTTTATGCACATGGTTCTGTTCTTCCCTAGCATGATGCCACTAATAACAGAAATCAAGCATTTAGTAGCCCTCACAGATTAATTGGAACGCACCTCATTTAACTTTAATCATAGTACATCTATTTATAACTCATTTTCACATGGAAATCTCATAGTGTATGCTACTGTCATCAACTGTTTCTGAAAATTTAACCACATACTGTTTTCGGGTATTGGAACACACATACAAATTTTCACATTTTCTGAATTCACATGCATTTATAGAAATTAAAACATTCAGTTTCATGCCATTCATAAACTAAGTTAACATAGAACATGACATGGATTTCATATTTGATCATGCACAGTCATGAACCACACATACATATTGGCACAAGAAATTTTTCCCAATTTTATTTCCCAACACACGATTTACTAAAATTTTCACAAGGTCTACACATGCTTTCTATTTCTCATTGTAGAAATTATAAAAATTCACATGAATATGGGAAATTCCCAAATTTGCAGGGCATGGACTGATACCTACAAACATGGTTCATAAAATTCTACAGCATTTAATTCCTCAGAAATCATGGGAACAAAATTTAACATGCATAACCTCTTTCCTACACATGCTTTTCAATAATTCTAATAAATTATGCCATCTACAGAAAAATACAGGAAATTTCACACACGTCGCATTATCTATTTTACATAACATATAAAATTTACATTATATCCTCATGCGTAGAAATCCGGAAATTAAAGATATAGGGCAGAACAGTTCACTGTTCTGTCAAGAAGAACTCAACGGCATACTATGGACGTTTACAAGAGTTGGCGGCAACATCGTTGGCCGCTGACTCAAGATATCAACGATAATAGATCTTGCCGTCAAGTTCGGACCTGTGTAAAAACACAGTCCGAGCTCTAAAGAATGGTGAATGTAGGGGATCCAGGACACGAGGAAAATCCATAAAAATGATAGAAACCTCTAGACACATACATGGACAAGGTGAAAGGACTTGCCTTTGGAAAAACTCCTAAAGGGATCAAAATGGTTGGAGAAGCTCTCCTTGGGCAGTCCAAGAAGCCTCCAAGATGTCTCCACTCCGGCCTCTGTGATGCTCCCCTCTGCAATCCAGGGTCGGGGATGTGTAGCCGGATGTGTTGTCTCCCTCCTTGTCGAAGTAGATCTCCAGATGAAGCCTTGGATCGCCGGATCAAAGCCTCCAAACTCCAAGTTTTCTCACAGCTCACTAGGGTTTTTCTTATCTCTTTGCAAAGAGCCAAGAGAGCTCTTTGGGGGTTGTCACAAGGGCCATTTTAGAGAGGAGAACCTCTCACCCACGCAGAGGTCGGTGGGAAGGTCGGGGTAGTCGTTGGGGTGGTTGGCATCCCCAATCAAAGGCATGGCACACCATGCTGCTGCAGACTGGTCTGTCGGGACATAGACGTCCACCGATATGGCCGTCGACTTAATAATCGACGTCCACCTATATGGACATTAACAATAAGTGAAGGTCCATTCATGTTGACGTCGACTAACCCTTCGGCCAGAACCCAAAACCATGCAAAACCCTAATTTCTCCTAAGTTCATGCATGCAATACATAGGGTGTAATGCACACACTCACTATGTCACGAAATCAACCGATATATATATACAACTAAGTATATACATACATTAAGTACACCAAGATAATGTATACATAATACTTACACGATAATGCATATACATACACAAGCATAAATTGCACACAATAAAATAATAAGGACAAAATTCGAGGGCCTTACAGTATGCAGGTATTTCTGAGAGCTCAAGATTTTGAGCTATGGAAAATTGTCAGCAAGGGAGCGTATGTGCTGCTCGAAGATGAAGATACTTGGATAAAGGATCAGATTAAGAAAGGCACCTTGAATTGGAGTGCATTGAACATGATGCAATGCGCTGTGCATCCCAAGGAGTATTCAAGAGTCTTCACATGCTCTTCAGTAAAAGAAATGTGGGACAAGCTGGAACTCATCTATGAAGGTACGTCTGAGGTAAGGGAAACCAAAGCCAGCATGCTTATATCTGAGTATGAAATGTTTAAAATGAAAAATGATGAAACTATATCAGATATGTTTGCAAGGTTCATGCTAATAATCAAGGTTGAAAGGTCCTAAGAAAGAATACTTAGAAAGTGACTTAGTTAGGAATATACTTTGTTCTCTTCCATCCTCTTGGATCACTAAGGCCACCGTAATTGAGGATTCTAAAGATCTTTCAAAAATGAAATTATATGAGCAAATTGGTTCCTTAATGACCTATGAAATAAATGTAAAGAGGAAAGAAACTGAAGAAAATCAAATGCTCTAAAAGCTTCCAACAAAAATTCTTCTAGTTCCAAAAAGGATGTTCAACAGGAAAGTGATGACAATGAAACATCTAGCGATAGTGAGAACGATGAAATGACCATGCTCACTAGACAGTTCAAGAAATTCCTTAAGTTCAAAATAAAAGGCTATGGTAACTTCAAATCTCTTCCAAAGAAGGATTTTTCAAACAAATTTGATTCTAACAAAAAATCTGACATTGTATGCTATGAGTGCAAGAAACAAGGGCACATGAGCGGAGAGTGCCCAGAGCTCAAGAAGAAATTGAAGAAGGAGAAATTCACCTTCAAGAAAGCCAAGCAATGTTGGCAACTTGGAGTGATGAAGACGAAGAAGGGGACGGACAAGCAACCTCTGGAGATGAAGAGATTCAATGATTAATGGCAAGGAGTGAGGACTCCAACGAGGTAAATTCTTCCTTTGGAAACTACACTGTTGATGATTGGAAGAAGCATACACTGTTTTATTTCAAAATTTTTGTGAATACAAGTCAGAAAATAAAGTACTCAAGAAAAAGGTCAACTCTCTTGCTCACAACGAATCCAATAATGAACAACATGCCATTCTAAGTAAAGAAATTGAGATGATGAAAATTGATGAGGAAGCTCACAGTAAGGAAATGGATTCTCTGAAAGAAAAATTGCAAGAGAGTGAAAAAGAAAAACAGAGCCTAATTCAGTCTCTTTAAAGTCTTTAAAATGAACATCAAGAGGTTAAGAAAAATCTGGAACAAGCTGAAATGGATCTAAAAGAAAAGACTAAAGATCTTACAAGATTTGTAAAGGGAAAACAAAATCTTGATGCTGTTTTGGGTGCAAAAATTAATGTAACAAGGCATGGACTTGGATATCAACCTGTAAAACAAAAGAAAATTGGAGAGACATTGATAACAACTTTTGTTGATAATAGTCCAAGCACAAGTAAACAAATTCCTCCCAAGAGCAAGAAAATTCAAGCTAAGGATAAGCAACTGCAATCAAATCAAAAGACTTCATCAGTTCAGTCAAATAAGAAGTCTGTCGACAGACTCAATAAGAGCTGTCGATAGGGCTGGAAGAATTCTGCCAAGGGACAGCAATCCAGGCAACAAAAAGGGAAAATGCAAATGAATGTTCAACAAAATAACAAAACAAATGTTTTGAGAAAATCTTCATCATGCGATTTATGTAAGAAACTTGGGCACAATGAAAATCAATGCTGGAATAACTCAAATAAATCGAAATGCAAGTAAGTTTGGATTCCAAAGCACTTACTTTTTGGCATGAATGAAAACTTGGGACCCAAAGTAATTTGGCTACCAAATCCTCTTGCCTGATCCATCTATGCAGGAATGCCTAGCAGCCCAAAATCAAAAACAAATGGTACTTGGATAGTGGCTGCTCGAGGCACATGACGGGCGACAAAGATAAATTCTTTTTTCTAGTGGAGAAAGACAGAGGTCAAGTTGTCTTTGGAGGTAACAATAAGGGCCAAATCATTGGCACAGGTAAGGTTGGTAAGTATGCCTCTAACTCAATAGACAACGTGTTGTTAATTGATGGTCTCAATCACAATTTGCTTAGCATAAGCTAACTGTGTGATAAAGGTCATAATGTTATTTTTGAATCAAATGCATGCAAGACTGTTGATAAAGAAACAGGAAATCTCAAGTTTTCTGGAAAAAGGGTGAGCAACATCTATTTAGTTGATTTAGATGAACCAGAAAATAAAAATTTGTGTCTTATTGCAAGTAAACAGGATGAGTTGACTTTGTGGCATCGTAGGCTTGGTCATGCTAGCTACAATGTCTTGCATAAGATCATGAGGATGAAATTGGTAAGTGGACTTTCTGAAATTTCTTTCAATAAAAATGAAAATTTTTGTGATGCATGTGTACAGGGAAAACAAACTAGAAAGTCTTTCTAGTCAAAAGCACTGGTAATTACTTCAAAACCCTATGAATTGTTGCACATGGACCTTTTTGGACCTACTAGAACACTTAGTCTCAATGGCAAACATTTTGGATTTGTCATTGTGGATGATTTTTCTAGGTTCACTTAGGTCAAATTCTTGGCTCACAAAAATGAAGCATCAAAAATCTTTGAAGAGTTCTTTAATAAAATTGAGCATGGGAGAATAAACAAAATATGTTCAATCCGTACTGATCATGGGGTAGAGTTTGACAACAACTCTTTTTCTGAATTTTGCAGAAACCAAGGTATTGATCACAAGTTTTCCTCTCCAAGGACTCCGGAACAAAATGGTGTAGTGGAAAGAAAGAACAGGACCTTGGTGGAAATGGCTCGCACCCTTCTATTTGAAAGTCAACTCTCAAGGAGTTTTTGGGCAAAAGTAGTGAACACTTCGTGTTACATCCTCAACAGGGCCATGGTAAGATCTGTAATGAAGAAAACCCAATATGAGCTCTTAAAAGGTAAGAAGCCCAATATTGGGTATTTCAGAGTTTTTGGCTCCAAAGTGTTTATACATAACAATGATAAAGTTGATTTAGACAAGTTTGAAGCCAAACGTGATCGAGGTATTTTCCTAGGATACTCAGAACACTCTAAGGCTTATAGAGTGTTTAATAATAAAAGTAGAACTGTGGAAGAAACTCCACATGTTGTTTTTTATGAGTATCATGCAAAGTCTAATGATGGAAATTCTAGCAGGCATGATGATGGAGATGAAGAATCAATACTTGAGACACAACATGAGAAGACTAACGAAAATCGTCAAGCAAAAATCAAAACTAATAGTGGATATTTCCGCTGGTACAACGATGATCATGGAATACTTTTCAAAAAGCAAAATGATGAATTTGAAGAAGATCCTCAATAGGAAAAGACTCAAGATGAAAATCCTCAAGAACACCCTCCTGAAGAACAAGTCACGCAAGACCCACTTCCTCAAATCCAAGATCAACCAGGTTCTTCAACAATCACAATGTGATGTACTTAAAATATCACCCACTTGATAATGTAATTGGGAATGTAAATGATAAAGTTCAAACTAGGTCTCAGGTTAGACAAATAGTTGAACAAGATCATTTAGCTTTTGTCTCTCAAGTGGAACCAAAAAATGTTGAAGAGGCACTAAAAGAGAGTTCTTGGATAGATGCCATGCATGAGGAACTAGGTCAATTTGAAAGAAATAATGTCTGGAGTTTAGTTCCTAGAACCCCTGAAATTTCTGTTATTGGGACAAGATGGGTGTTTAGGAATAAGCTAAATGAAGAGGGTAAAGTGGTGAGAAACAAAGCTAGGCTGGTAGAAAAAGGATATAACCAAGAACTTGGGATAGATTTTGAAGAATCCTTTGCACATGTGGCTAGGCTTAAAGCAGTTAGGATCTTGTTAGCATATGCATGCTCAAACAAGTTCAAACTTTTTCAAATGGATGTTAAAACTGTCTTCTTGAATGGCTACATCAAAGAGGAAGTCTATGTTTCTCAACCACCAGGATTTGAGGATCATGAAAAGCGTAACCATGTTTATAAGTTGCACAAAGCTCTTTATGGTTTAAAACAGGCACCCCGAGCTTGGTACGACAGGTTAAGCAATTTTTTGGTGAGTAAAAACTACTCAAGTGGTAGAGTGGACCAAACTCTTTTCACTAAAAATGTTCGCAACCATATCATTGTTGTTCAAGTTTATGTGGACGACATCATCTTTGGTTCCACTAACCCATCACTGTGTGAAGAATTCTCTAAACACATGCACAGTGAATTTGAGATGAGTCTAATGGGCGAGCTTCAATTTTTTCTTGGCTTGCAGGTAAAGCAACATGAAGACAACTTCTTTATAATCAAGAAAAATATGTCAAGGAGCTTCTAAAAAGATTTCATTTTGAACAAGCCAAGCCTGCCTCAACCCCAATGAGCACAAGCATTAAACTGGAAAATGATGAGGAAGGTAAACAGAGTAGATGCAAAGCATTTTCGAGGTATGATTATGTCACGCCTCGACGCGGAATATCGGAGCGCGAAGGCAGTTGCAAGAAAAAGGTATAGAGCGAATACTAGACATCAAACCATTGCACATTGAATAATACTAAAGCAAATCTTTCTCATTAATAACTTTTCAAATGTCTAGTTACAACCACTAATATCAGAGCCATTCTATAGGGCCTAATTACATTGCAATAAAAGGAAATAACTAACTATAACTCTAAGATAACATAATGACTCGAGGGTACTCCTGGCTTCACTCTTGGTCATTCCCTTCCTCGTGAGTGTATGTGTCATCCTCGGTCTCACCTGAAAACAAACATCAAATAACGTAGGGTGAGCGATAACGCCAGTAGGACTTAAATCCCAGGCTCAAGCAGGCTTTAAATAATTAACGCATTTAATGGCAGAGTATCTAATGATAGCAGGTACAAGAGAGTCAAAATAGCAAGAGATAGCACAACAGGTAACAGGATAGCACAATAGCACGAGATCGAGTATAGTTTCCAAAAATAGCACAAGTATCGAGTATAGACGAATAGCAAGATGGCCATAGCACAACTAGCACAAGTATAATAATAGCACGATGAGTATAGCACTTGTTTGTCATTCTAGACATCGAGAGAGTATAGCACGTTTTGTGTTTTTATTGTCATATAGATAGTCGAGATAGATAGCACTTAAGTGTAATGCCAAACACTCTGATCATTTAACTCTCATGGGCACTAGCACTTTCGGGCGCACATCCCAGGACCAGATCGGGCCCTTTATATATTGCCAGGCATTGGTTATATTGTATCTTTAGACAATCAGTCAATGGCCAATATAGAGTACCAAGAATAGTTAAGAGCACTAGATGAATATGAGATAGTAGAGAGAACGTGAATAGATGAGCGAGTAGAGTATAGATGAGAGCTAAGGGTACATCACGTAAATCAATGAGTAACTGGCGATAGTAACAGTTGCACAACACGCACACGTCGTATTGGCAGTCTGGTGGAATTCACGATCTTCCCGCTGGCCATGTTATGCACAAGTCCAGAGGTCCGACGTGATTCAGGGTAAGACTGAACTTCTAATAGCCGTTTGGATCATGTTGATCCCTAAAGGTGTAATGGGTGTTAGGGTACAACCGGCTCGTCGACCATGTGGGAATCCATGATCAGAGGAGACTTACAGAGGCCTTATGCAAGGGTTCACTAGTCCGGCGAAAGGAATATCCGACGGAGAGTTCACCACAAGCCAAGTAAAGTGTGTATATAAAAATAGGTGCTCGACTTCTAGAGGAATTCTAGAACAGTGGAGCGTCGATATCGGTATATAAAGAACGCAAGAAACGAATACAAGTCCTTTAAAATAAGGCAATTAATATACTTTATTGCAATAAATTACCAGATACATTATGAGATATTTTATGCCAGATTTCAGCCATATATGGATGGTTCATGTGTGTGCATGTGTAAGAGAAATCATAGATAGAAAAGAAGTCGTGAATATGTATTTTTAAGCATTCAATATAGCTCCATTTTAAAACAGGTGTTTTTACTGCGTGTATTACTGTTAAAAAGGCATTTTCATCAAAAATCCTGTGAACACGACGTAGGTCAGTAAGGGTCCCGACAGGGTCCAGGCAAATCGCGATAGGGCCTGAAAAGGGTCGCGACAGGGCTGCTAGGACAGAAGGCCAGAACGCGACGTAGGGTACTGTCGCGTTCAGAACATGACAAGGAAAGCGTCGCGACAGGCTTGAGAATGCGACCTATGGGTCGTCGCGTTCTCAGGTTCGTGGCCCGAGTATGACAGAGTTCTACTCTGTCTTGGATTGCGGTCTAGAAATATCAGATTTTGATACAGGGTCGTTTAGAAAATCATAACTAATTGTATACACGATGAAACATCATGAAACCAGTGGCAAATGAAACTAGACATGCGAGAGTACTTCCAGTAAATAGGAATTAGAGAGAGAGCATGGTTTGAGCATGAACAATAACGAGTAACATAGAACATGATACAGAGAGCAAGATTGATTTAATTCAAGCAACATACTCAACAAAAATTAGGGCTTTTAGGGGCAAAAGATCGCTAACAATATGAGGTGTCTACAGTAAAAATTCCGTAGCATGGGATCAAGTGTACATGGAGATATGATTCAAACATGATGACTCAGAGTTATCATGTTTGCAGAACTTCTAAAATCAAGAACAAAAGATTGGCTCGATGAAAAATTATGAAACAGAGGGCTTTTGTTCCTGGTGATTGGAACTACCTATAGATGGATTTGATTTAGTTTTGCTTGTGAGAATGCCTACCTTTGACTCGATTTGTCTACTAGGTTAAAGTCTCCAAGAACGAGGAAGAAGCTCCAAGAACTCCTTCTCCCACGAGATCCTCTCCTCCTTGGCCTCTTCTCCACGTCCAACAACCTTTGGCAACGAGCTAGGGTCGGCCAAGAGCGTTTAAGAGATGTATTTATGCATGTATGGGTTCCTATTCCTACTTCTATTCTAATTGCTCTTTAATTACGAGATTTCCTAACTCCAACCTTCCTTTCTTGCTTTCCAACCTCTATTTAGGTTAGGATGGGATCTAAATTCGTGCTAAATCATATAGGGTAGGCTTAGGAATCCAATTCCAACTCTTATTGCCTCTTTTAATGCTTAAAGAGTCCTTTTCTATTTAGGAGATATTAAGACTCCGAATTTAGGGTATTTTCTTTTTATTTACTATTTATAAATTCATATTTTTACCTAATAAGTTCTAGAGGATCCATTAAGCAAAGCCCATTACTCTTTTCTATTCAATGGGTTTTATTTAATGCTCTTTTCATTGAATATCCCTTTAGCTGAGTTTTTAATTTATTATTATTTTTTTTCTCAAAAATTTAGGTTGCTACATCCTCCCCCTCTTAAAATAATTTGGTCCACAAATTCATATGACCTTATAGGAGAGAATGACTTACCGAATAGATCAGGGTAGTTTCGTCTGATAGTTCCTTCCGGTTCCCACGTGGCTTCTTCCACTCCACGATTATTCCAGAGGACTTTTACCACATGGATAGAACGGTTCCGGAGTTGTTGCACCTTCCGGTCCAATATCTTGATCGGCTTCTCTTCATACGTCATGTCCTTGTTTAACACCAGATCATCATGGCGAATGACATGTGTAGGATCGTACATTTACTTTCTAAGCATGGAGACATGGAAGACATTGTGCACACTTACCAAATTTGGCGGCAAGGCCAGTCTGTAAGCAACTTCACCAATCCATTCAAGTACTTCGAAAGGACCAATGAATCTTGGACTAAGTTTTCCTTTCACTCCGAATCTTTGAATATCACGGGTAGGAGATACCTTCAATAGCACATGATCTCCTATTTGAAATTTCAGATCCTGTCTTCTCTCATCAACATAGCTCTTCTGTCTAGACTGAGCAATCTTGAGTCGATCTCGTATCATCTATATATCCCGGGTTGTACTTGTACCATGTCAGGTCCTAACCATTGTTGTTCTCCACTTCATTCTAGCACACAGGAGATCTACAATTCCTGCCATAAAGTGCTTCAAATAGTGCCATTTTAATACTCGCCTGGTAACTGTTGTTATAGGCGAACTCAATCAAGGGTAAGTGTTCATTCCAACGACCATTGAAATCTACAATGCAGGATCTTAACATGTCTTCTACAATTTGATTTGTCCTCTCAGTTTGCCCATAGTCTGCGGGTGAAAGGCAGTACTAAAATTAGCTTCGTACCAGGGCAGTTTGCAGACCTTTCCAAAAATGAGAGATGAACCTTGGATCTCGATCTGAGATAATAGATGACGGAATACCGTGCAACCGCACGATCTCTTGACATATAATGCAGCTAGCACCTCCACAGACCATGTACTCTTTATGGGTAAGAAGTGCGCAGATTTGGTCAACCGGTCAATGATGACCCATATGGTGTCAAGTCCCCACGAGTTCTGGTAAACCCATGATGAAGTCCATGCCAATGCTTTCCCACTTCCATTCTGGGATATCTAGTGGTCCGAGTACACCGACAGGGCACATATGTTCTGCCTTCACTTGTTGACATGTGAGGCAATGAGCTACATGCTCGGCTACTTCCCTCTTCATATTCGGCCACCAAAATGTTCTTTTCATGTCTTGATACATTTTGGTACCTCCTGGATGAATAGTGTACTTAGTTTGATGAGCTTCATCCAATAGTTTCCTTTTTAGGGCTTCGTTGTCTGGGACACAAGTTCTCCCTTGGAATACTAACCTTCCATCTTCAGTCATGGCAAAATTCGGTCTGTCCGCTAAGGTTTCCCTGACACAAACCAAGAATGGATCATTGTCCTGTTGCATCTTGATTTCTTCCAGCAGATCGGATTGGATCTTGAGATTGGCAATTAAAACATGATCATCCCTATGTTCAATATTTAAGTCTAGCCTCGCAAATTGTTCAAGTAATTGCATCTCGCCAAGGACTAGACTTGAGATAGATGCCATTGGCTTTCTACTAAGAGCATCAGCTATGGCGTTTCCCTTACCTGGATGGTACTGGATGTTGAAATCGAAGTCCTTTAG
Organism: Colocasia esculenta; assembly: GCA_014218235.1. Classification (NCBI taxonomy): domain Eukaryota; kingdom Viridiplantae; phylum Streptophyta; class Magnoliopsida; order Alismatales; family Araceae; genus Colocasia; species Colocasia esculenta. The sequence continues at coordinate 83,307,164 of CM024762.1, forward strand.
ATATTCTAACCATCCTCTCTGCCTCATGTTGAGTTCTTTTTGGGAGAATAGGTACTTTAGACTTTTATGATCTGAATAGACAGTGAATTGCTCACCATAGAGATAGTGCCTACAGATTTTTAATGCGAAGACCACGGCAGCCAATTCTAAGTCATGCATAGGGTAGTTGACTTCATGCGTCTTCAATTGCCTTGAGGAATAGGCGATGACCTTCTCATTTTGCATTAGTACACAGCCTACCCCAATTCCTGAGGCATCAGTATAGACAGAGAAACTTTCTCCCTCTACTGGTAGAGCGAGAACGGGTGCTGAGGTAAGGCAGTCTTTGAGTGGTACGGCGATCTTAGAGAAGTCCTTTATGAACCGCCTGTAGTATCCAGCCAGTCCTAAGAAGCTTCTGATTTCTGTGACATTGGTTGGTCTCTCCCAGTTGAGTACGGCTTGGACTTTGGAAGGATCAACAGAGATGTCGTCCTTTGATATGACATGGCCCAATAAAGACACTTCTTCGAGCCAGAACTCGCACTTGCTTAATTTTGCATATAGTTTATTGTCTCGTAAGACTTGCAGTGCGGTCCTCAAGTGTTCTTCATGATCTTCCTTGGTCTTTGAATATATGAGGATATCGTCGATGAAGATGACCACAAATGTTTCAAGGTATGGCCGATATATGATGTTCATGAGTTGCATAAAGGCTGCAGGAGCATTGGTTAGACCAAAAGGCATAACAACAAATTCGTAATGTTCATACCTGCTCCTGAAAGCCGTTTTGAAGATATCGTCATCCTTGATCCTCATATGATGATAACCAGATCGAAGGTCGATCTTGGAGAAGTATTGGGCTCCAGATATCTGGTCGAATAGTTCATCGACCCTAGGCAATGGGTACTTGTTCTTGATGGTCAATTGGTAGAGTTGACGATAGTCGATGCATAGTCTCATTGACCCATCCTTCTTCTTGACGAATAGTACAGGTGCTCCCCAAGGGGAGGTACTTGGTCTAATGAACCCCTTGTCTAGCAGCTCCATCAATTGTGCTTTTAGTTCTTTCAATTCAGCAGGAGACGTCCGGTACGGTTGACGCGATACCGGGGCAGCTCTAGGAGTCAACTCAATGGCGAAGTTGACGTCACGTTCAAGGGGAACTCCAGGTAAGTCTTTAGGGAATACATCTGGGTAGTCCTGGACTATGTGGATGTCTTCTATTTTTGAACCCTTCTTTTGAACTATGACGACAGCAAGGAAAGCAAAACATCCTTTCCTTATCATGTTATGGGTTTTTAAGGCGGAGACTAGAGACATCCGCTTCTTATGTCTAATCCCAGTGAATGCTAATTTAGGAAAGTCACTAAACGTCACCCTTCCTTTCTTACAATCGACGCTTGCCCCATATGTGGACAACCAATCGGCTCCCAATATGACATCAAACCCTTCCATGGACATACATACCAGATCAGCCTTTAGGTTACGTTCTCCGATCATTACATCGGCAGATGGAAAGTATTGGTTTCGTTTCTCCTCCCCAAGGGTGTTGTGACAGAGAATTCACAACCCATGGTTGTAGGTTTTGCAGTCAGGGTATCAGCAAAGTGTTGAGATATAAATGAATGAGTAGCTCCAGTATCAAATAACACAAATGGTGGAAAGGAAAGACTTGCAGGGTACCTTCTACCACACCACCTTCCTCGATGGTTTCTTCATTGTTCAGGGCTTGCAGCCTGCCCTGTTTCTTAGGCATAGCAGTGCACTTCTCATTTTCTTTCAGCATCGGGCACTCGGGTATGCGATGCTCACGACTTCCGCAGTGTAGACACGCTCCGACTTTTCTCCAGCACTCATCAGCCGTGTGACCAGGTTTGTCACAGTGTTTGCAGTGGCTCTTCATTGGAGTGTTGGGTACGAAAACCTTGGGTTTCCTTTCTTGGCTAGATTTCTCCGTGATGTTGAAGGGACGCTTCTTGCCGTTGGTAGGCTTAGCAGATGACTGACCCGAGGTTACTTCTTCTTGACGAACTTCCCTTTTATACGGTCGGTGAAGTCCATAGCATCTTCTAGCAGCTGAGCCCTCTTCACCATCTCGGCGTAGGTCGGGATGTCGAAAGGTGCGAGTTGAGTGATGTAGTGGGGCTTAAGGCCGTTTAGAAAGTGCTTAGCCTTCATCCTTTCAGTGTTCACCAGATGTACAACATAGCATGCCAGTCTAGAGAACTGGGCTTCGTATTCTACTACTGTCAGGCTTCGCTATTTAAGAGCAACGAATTCAGCAGCTTTCTTTTCCTGTACTCGTTCAGAGAAGTACTTAGCATTATAAGCTTCCTTAAATTCGGCCCAAGTAAATTGGCCGTTAGCTTTTGTGGCTTCCACGGACTCCCACCATGCACGGGCATCCTTCTCAAGTTGGAATGTCGCTAATAGGAGTTTGTCTCCGTCCGCACATTGCATTACACGGAAGATCCTTTCCCTTTCCTTTAGCCAGTGCTCCGCTTCATCTGGATCCGTACACCCACTGAACCTAGGTGGGTTCAAACCCCTGAAATTGCGATGCAGCTCGCCTGCACCCGTTGGTTCCCTCCGCATTTACCACCGCCTTGTTGGGTGGCTTGTAGTATGGCACGAGTCAGTTCCTGGAGGGACTGTTGCATGCCTCTCATCTGGGCACGTTCCACAGTCATTGTAGCTATTTAGTTCCTACAAAATAGTTTGACAGTTATAATGTTGATTAAAAGTTTAATTTGTGCGTGTGTGAGTTTATTTTAGCTGATTACCCATGGTTCTACCCACATCTCTCATAGGTAGGATTACTGACTCTTAGTCGAGGCTGGTCAACCTAGATCACCCTATACTTAAGGATAACCTAAGCTCTGATACCATAAAACTGTCACGCCCCGACGCGGAATATCGGAGCGCGAAGGCAGTTGCAAGAAAAAGTATAGAGCGAATACTAGACATCAAACCATTGCACATTGAATAATACTAAAGCAAATCTTTCTCATTAATAACTTTTCAAATGTCTAGTTACAACCACTAATATCAGAGCCATTCTATAGGGCCCAATTACATTGCAATAAAAGGAAATAACTAACAACAACTCTAAGATAACATAATGACTCGAGGGTACTCCTGGCTTCACTCTTGGTCATTCCCTTCCTCGTGAGTGTATGTGTCATCCTCGGTCTCACCTGAGAACACAACATCAAATAACGTAGGGTGAGCGATAACACCCAGTAGAATTTAAATCCCAGGCTCAAGCAGGCTTTAAATAATTAACGCATTTAATGGCAGAGTATCTAAAGATAACATGTACAAGAAAGTCAAAATATAGCAAGAGATAGCACAACAGGTAACAGGATAGCACGATAGCACGAGATCGAGTATAGTTTCCAAAAATAGCATAAGTATCAAGTATAGCACGAATAGCAGGATGGCCATAGCACAACTAACACAAGTATAATAATAGCACGATGAGTATAGCACTTGTTTATCATTCTAGACATCGAGAGAGTATAGCACGTTTTGTGTTTTGATTGTCATATAGATAGTCGAGATAGATAGCACCTGAGTGTAATGCCAAACACTCTGATCATTTAACTCCCATGGGCACTAGCACTTTCGGGCGCACATCCCAGGACCAGATCCCTTTATATATTGCCAGGCATTGGTTATATTGTATCTTTAGACAATCAGTCAATGGCCAATATAGAGTACCAAGAATAGTTAAGAGCACTAGATGAATAGACGAGATAGTAGAGAGAACGTGAATAGACGAGCGAGTAGAGTACAGATGAGAGCTAAGGGTACATCACGTAAATCAACGAGTAACAGGCGATAGTAACAGTTGCACAACACGCGCACGTCGTATTGGCAGTCAGGTGGAATTCACGATCTTCCGCTGGCCATGTTATGCACAAGTCCAGAGGTCCGATGTGATTCAAGGTAAGAGCGAACTTCTAATAGCCGTTTGGATCATATCGATCCCTAAAGGTGTAATGGGTGTTAGGGTACAACCGGCTCGTCGACCATGTGGGAATCCATGATCAGAGGAGACTTACGGAGGCCTTGTGCAAGGGTTCACTAGTCCGGCAAAAGAATATCCGACGGAGAGTTCACCACAAGCCAAGTAAAGTGTGTATATAAAATAGGTGCTCGACTTCTAGAGGAATTCTAGAACAGTGGAGCGTCGATATCGGTATATAAACAACGCAAGAAACGAATACAAGTCCTTTAAAATAGGGCAATTAATATACTTTATTGCAATACATTATGAGATATTTTATGCAGATTTCAGCCATATATGGATGGTTCATGTGTGTGCATGTGTAAGAGAAATCATAGATAGAAAGAAGTCGTGAATATGTATTTTAAAGCATTCAATATAGCTCCATTTTAAAACAGGTGTTTTTACTGCGTGTATTACTGTTAAAAGGCATTTTCATCAAAAATCCTGTGAACGCGACGTAGGCCAGTAAGGGTCGCGACAGGGCCTGAAAAGGGTCGCGACGGGGCTGCTAGGACATAAGGCCAGAACGCGACGTAGGGTATTGTCGCGTTCAGAACGCAACAAGGAAAGCGTCGCGACAGGCTTGAGAATGTGACCTATCGGGCCGTCGCGTTCTCAGGTCCGTGGCCCGAGTATGATAGAGTTCTGCTCTATCTTGGATTGCGGTCCAAAAATATCAGATTTTGATACAGGGTCGTTCAAAAAATCATAACTAATTGTATACACGATGAAAAATCATGAAACCAGTGGGAAATGAAACTAGACATGTGAGAGTACTTCCAGGAATTAGAGAGAGAGCATGGTTTGAACATGGTTTGACCATGAACAATAACGAGTAACATAGAACATTATATAGAGAGCAAGATTGATTTAATTCGAGCAACATGCTCAACAAAAATTAGGGCTTTCAGGGGCAAAAGATCCCTAACAACATGAGGTGTCTACAGTAAAAATTCCGTAGCATGGGATCAAGTGTACATCGAGATATGATTCAAACATGATGACTCGGAGTTATCATGTTTGCAGAACTTCTAAAATCAAGAACAAAAGATTGGCTCGATGAAAAATTATGAACAAGAGGGCTTTTGTTCCTGGTGATTAGAACTACCTATAGATGGATTTGATTTAGTTTTGCTTGTGAGAATGCCTACCTTTGACTCGATTTGTCTTCTATGGTTAAGGTCTCCAAGAACGAGGAAGAAACTCCAAGAACTCCTTCTCCCCACGAGATCCTCTCCTCCTTGGCCTCTTCTCCACGTCCAACAACCTTTGGCAACGAGCTAGGGTCTGCCAAGAGGGTTTAAGAGATGTAATTATGCATGTATGGGTTACTATTCCTACTTCTATTCTAATTGCTCTTTAATTACGAGATTTCCTAACTCCAACCTTCATTTCTTGCTTTCCAACCTCTATTTAGGTTAGGATGGGATCTAAATTTGTGCTAAATCATAAGGGGTAGGCTCAGGAATCCAATTCCAACTCTTATTGCCTCTTTTAATGCTTAAAGAGTCCTTTTCTATTTAGGAGATATTAAGACTACGAATTTAGGGTATTTTCTTTTTATTTACTATTTGTAAATTCATATTTTGACCTAATAAGTTCTAGAGGATCCATTAAGCAAAGCCCATTACTCTTTTCTATTCAATGAGTTTTATTTAATGCTCTTTTCATTGAATATCCCTTTAGCTGAGTTTTTAATTTTTTATTTAATTATTTTTTTTCTCAAAAATTTAGGTTGCTACAAATTGGCTCTCTCCTTTACCTTACTGCTAGTAGGCCAGATCTATAGTTCAACGTTTGTCTTTGTGATAGATACCAATTTAGTCCAAAGGAAAGCAATTTGGTTGCAGTAAAAAGGATTTTCAGATATCTCTCAGGTACGTATGATTTGGGTCTATGGTATCCAGCAGGAAGTAGTTTCAACTTGATCTCATATTCTGTTGCTGACTATGCTAGATGTAAAATTGACAGAAAAAGCACTAGTGGCTATTGCCAATTTCTTGGTGGTTGCATGGTTTCGTGGGCATCCAAGAAGCAACACTCGATTGCACTCTCCACTGCAGAGGCAGAATATGTTGTTGCAGGGAGATGTGCTTCTCAAATGTTGTGGATTAAAAGTCAACCATGTGACTACAACATTGATATTGGATGCACACCCATCCTATGTGACAACACTAGTGCCATCAATCTTTCCAAAAACTCAATTCAACACTCAAGAACAAAACACATAAAGATCAGGCATCACTTTTTGAGAGATGAAGTAGCCAACAAGAACCTAACACTTGACTTCATCCCCACTGATAAACAACTGGCCGACATCTTCACAAAACCACTGTCTGAGGATAGGTTCACAACACTTAGAAGAGAATTGGGATTGTGCAAATTTTAGTGAATCCAATACCAAATTGAGGAGAAAATGGTCTTTGTGCATAGTGACTATGAGGTATATCAAATGGTGACATGTGGAAGAACAAGTTCGGCTTGTTTGGAAACTCTCATTATGCGTGAGTAAATATACTCCGCCAAGTATCCATAGTCTTCTTATACACAAAGGTCATTAACTTCATGATAATGTATTTGGATTGTCTTAATTTTGTAGCATGCATCTCCTTCAAAGAATGATTTTTCAGTGCTCACATGTTTATGAATGACTCTACTGTGTGAAAAAGCTTTGTATATTGTGCATCTCTTTGACTGTCTTGCTTGAATGATGAGTCATCACATGCACACACTATGGGGGAGCAAGGTAAGCCTAAGTGAGTAAAATTGGTAGGGATACCCTTCATATTTCATATGTCCTTGTCCCTCATTCAAATGATTCAAATGTCTTACAATTCAAAGGCATAAACTATTTTCTTCCTGTGCTTGTCGACAGCCAGCAACCCTCATGTCGACAGCCAGGTACTCCCAGAACAAAGATTCAAACAGAATTAAGTATCTGTCGACAGCCTCTCTCTGCCTGTCTATAGCTACCCTCTCCCAGAACAATCACTTCACTGGAATTCAGTACCTGTCGACAACCACCCTCTTTGTTGTCAACATATACACTTCTGATGCCAACTCTTCAACTTTTCTCATTCCTTCCTCATGAGTATGTTCACAAACTTTAGGTAAGGGAAGAATTTGAACTTAATGATCATTACAACATGTCATACTCATCTAGTATTTATGACATTGATTTAAATACAATGATTTTGAAATAATATTTCGTGTTTGTGTCTAGGTTGTGTCATCTAGGAAACATTGAACAAATCTAATGGACTTAACTCACCTCATTTGAATAACTCCCTTGCGGATTATCATGCCTCTCACATGGCTTGATAAGTAAGATGGTTCTTAGACCTAATGTTTTACATTGACCATTGACTTTACATAACTCTTGCTTTGATTGCTAGATAAAATGAAATGATGGGAGAAAAACTACCTATTTCTAAATTCAATCAATTTAAAAAAAATTGAACTTGGATAAAAGGCAGAGAAATGATGATCATTACTGAGTAACCGGGGACATGAGCATCACAAACTGTCTGTCTTCGCGTCAAAAAGTCATTTCATTATCTCTGCATAATGGTATGATGGTCACTCACACTGAGTAACTGGGTGTACGGGCATCCCTCATGTCTACCTTCACGTAAAAAGGTGAAAGTGTTCCTAATTACCACTTTTCCAATTGCTCAATAATGAAAAAACTTCAAAAACCTGAAATAGAGTGTAGCCTCCGTGTTTTTCAATCACGGGCAAGTTGGTTGTCTATTGTCGATTGTCTATGTGGTCATTACCTTAATTTAGCAACTGAAAATCACCACTAAGATATGTGATTTTTCTCAATGGTTTTATTCAAAAGGGTTATCTTATGTTCATATATTCTTGAACGGTGTTTTCTACATGCCATATCTTATGATTCCCGGAGTATTATTTCTTAACCATTGTAGAATTTTTTTGTGTCTTCATACTGGTGGTTATGACACTTTGTAATGAGTATAAATCTTTTCTTCCCCTACACTCACAAGTGAATGCTCATTACCATTCAAAATGCTCAAAATTATAGTTCTGGCCCAAAACTGCTGAGCAGCTGTCGACAACTGCCTTTTTGGCTATCGATAGTCGGTGGCCTAGGGCAGTTTAGAAGCCCAAACGGCACGCATTTAGGCCGAATTTTGTGGGGCCCTAACCTTTCAACTTCAAACCCAAACTCTTTAAAAGGGCACCCACGTCTCCTAACCGTTCCTTTTCTTCCAAAAACCCTTTCCTCTCCTCCTCCACCCTAACCCTTCTGTCCAGGGCGCCAACCCCAGACTCCACTCCTGATTCTTCTCCTTCTTCCCATCGTCTCCTTTACCTCAGAGTTCTTCTCTTCTTCGTTCTCTACTACTCCATGGCTCCTCCAACCAAATGCCTTGCTTCTCGTCGGCCGAGAAGGGGGAGAAATCCACAGTTCTCCCCATAAGTGCATGCTTTGAATGTCATTTGAATGGAATCCACAGTTCTTGGCCTATTTCCTCTTCATGAGTGCATGCTTTATCTTTTTGGATGTTGCCAAAAGGGGGAGAACACATCAATTTGCATAAATTGAAATTTTGCCATCATCAAAAAGGGGAGAACGTTGGATTCTCATGACAATGTGTATTGATGTGCAATGTTCATGTTTAAATGTTTTTGATGATGAACAATGTGTATTGATGTGTGTGAATGATAGAAATATGATGCTAATGACAAAGACATGCAAGAAACAATCACATATGAGAATATGCCTTTATTGATCACCTATACATTCATTGTATCTCACTTACAATGTTTCTCAATGTAGGTGTGAATGCATATAAGCCAAGTAACAAGAACCAAGTGAAAAAGAACAAGAAAAGGACTTCAGGCAAGCACCTGTCTACAGCTATGAAAGCTCATGTCAACAGATGAACCAGTTAGTAGCTTCATGGTTCTGGAAAACCAGTTTGCAATAGTAGCTGTCGACAGCAGCAAGTCGACTATCGACAGATCTAGTTTTCCAGCAACTTCAAGTGTTCTGGAAACCAGAATTCAGCTTTGTTTGTCGACAGCTATAGATCGCCTGTCGACAGACGAGGAGAAACTTCAATTCTGAGATTTGGATATGTTCCATATTAGGGTGTTTCCTTTTACCACGTCTCTCTAAACTTGGACACCCATATATATAGAACATATGGAGCTATTTTCGCAGCAAGAAGCCACCATAAGAAAACCCTAAGAAAAACCCAAGGAAAAAAGCTTCTCCCTACTGCTCTGCTTCAACCCTCCATCCAGAGCGAAGAAGATCCATCTTCCGAGTGGAGTCGAAGACGGTTCGTTCACAGTTCAAGCTTCTACGTCATCTGAGGATCATCAAAGTGAAGCTTGGAGTTCTTCTGGATGGCCAGCGACAACTCTCTATTGGGATTTGTTCTTTCACCTCAGAACTTCTGTCTTTTCATATTCATCCTATTTCTGTGTGTGTGGTTGTGGTTCAAGCGATCCTTGTGCTTGATTCATGTGGCTTTTGTTGTTCTGATCGTGTGTTTACATCAGACAATGTGTATGTGTGAGTTGTAGAGTGGAACTCGCTAATAAGCAGGTGTTTCTGTGTGTGTGTGTGTGGACGGTGGACGTAGCATACACAAGTTGTGTACTCCGAACCACCTTAAATCATCGTGTCTGTGGTTTGAACATTTTACGGTAGATGTTTGGTAGGCACGTTGGTTTCTCACACGTTAGATAGGTTGTTAATTGTTCTACTCTTAATCAACACACACATCTTGGAGCGAACTTAAATCAACTCTATTTGAGATTTCGATAAATCTGTGTTCTCATTAAAAAAAAGGTCATAGTCTTTTAATTGGAAGTAATCTATTCAACCCCCCCCCCTCTAGATTAACATAATAGATAATTTCACACATCTTTCAATGCTTATGCTGTCGGCTCTGTCAACCCCCTTGTGTAGTCATCTGCCTAAACTTCGAGCGCAGACCAGAACTGCCCGAACTGCCCGAGCCCGAAGAAGAAGAAGTCGCACTACCGTGACTACCTGCGGGATGCTGGTACGGTGAGGTCCTAGAGGAAGCTCCTCCCTGCTGCTACTGCTAGGGCTGCCAGGTCTCTCTCTCCAAGTCGGTGGCCTTAACCACGGCCTCTCCCAAAGTGGCACACATGTGAGCAGTCACACCCCACCTCAAGTCAGGCCTCAGTCCTACAATAAACCTCTCTGCACAATCCTACTCACTGCTAGTAACATGAGAAACATGCCGCAACAACCGGATGAACCTCTGATGGTACTGGGTAACTGTCAAATCACCCTGAACCAACTCATGAAACTGATCTCGTCTCTCACATCGAGCATAGTCAGGAAAGTACTCGTCGTGAAATACCCCCAAAAACATCTGCCAAGTGATCTGATCTAAACGCTACCATGGAAAGTGTCTGCCTATGAACTCTCCACCACTCATGGGCTGGTCCCTTGAGCTGATACACTGCCAGTCTCACGTGGCCCTCCTCGGTGCACTCCATGTCTCGAACGTGTGCTCCAACTCATGTGTCCAACTCTCTGCCTTGTCTTGATCATAGTCACCAAAGAACATTGGCGGTAGGAGATGTAGAAACCTCTCTAAGAGGGCGGTCCTGTCCTCAGTGACAGTAGTCCTCTTCCTATCGGGTCGGGTACTCCCAGCATTCGACGCCTACTAGACTACTGGCTGCTCCACCTGCAAATCTGCTTGCTACTCTGGTACTGTTGGGGGAGGTACTGGAAGCTGACCTCCCGCTGCTGCCTGCCCAGGCTGCCACGCTCCCTGGTATAGGGTCCTGAAGAACTACTCAGCCATGGGGAACCAATCCGCTTACTGCTAAGGCGGGGGCTGATACCACTGCTGCTGCTGATCATCTGCTACTACTGCTGTCGTTGCTCCCTGAGGTTGTGCCACAGACTCCTCCGCTGACACATCCTCATGTACCTGCCCCTGTGCGGGCATAACTGACTCACCCTCTTGCTCTATCAGCTCTCTGGTCTGCCTACGCCTGCGCGGAGCCAGATCATGCACGACACACAACTAACAAGGTTAACGATACCAACTCAGGTGGCTAACAGTGTACTTGTACTACAGTTGGGACTTCCTGTTGCAGTTTAAATCCACTATAAGTCTTGTTAGACTCTTAATGACCACGAGAACCCAACTCTCGGCCCAAGCCGAGGACCCGATTTTCGCAGTCGCTGCCCACAGATTCGGGGACCCGAAAGGGCTATAACACAAGTCTAACAGAATATGTAAAGGAAATAAATGTCAACTACTGAGCTAGAAGCACATACGCAGAAGCAGAAAGAAGAGCGAGACCGCAGCATATCGCTCTAGGTAAAGTCCTAACACACACACACTGGTACAAGTAAAAAGGGGAAGGAAAACGCTGCTAGCTATGGGGACGTCGACTACCGCCCCACCTCCTCTGCCCGATGAGCACCCTGCCGCTGCTAAGAAGTCTCACCTGAAAAAGGAAGGGATGAGCTTCACAACAAAAGATCAGAAGGGACTACTAATCTCCTACTGGCTCTAACAGGAGAAGAATATATAAACAATTAAATAACAGTAGGTATATCTTCTACTCTACAAGGGGTAGTGCGGAAGCAAAGCTACTAACTAGCAACAGTACGGAAGGACACCATGGTTGGAAAACTTCGTAAAACTGCATGTCGTGACCACCACATGGCTGGCGACACAGACAGAGCGGACCCTGCCTGGACAAGAGACACTACCTACGGAAAATGCTACCACTAGTCAATCGGTCAGGTGCGTCCACTGACATCTTATCCTCGGCCCAAGTCCAAACCTCTACATCTCGTTAGAGTGGGGCAGGAACACAAGTAACACAACAGTAACCGCCGTAGTCTGGCCGGACTATGGTCCCACGCCTGGCCTCTCTAAGTGGTTTCGGGCCCACAAAGAGCGACGTAGTCAGAAAAGGACTGACTGGCCTACATCAGGAAGGACTCCAAATGACCTCGACATCCCAGACCAACCAACAGAGCTTTGTAAATGACTCAACGCCGCTATCCTAACCACCATTTTCCCCTCCGCTCTAGAGTCTGCGACTCAAGCACGCCCGCCGCTCGGAGTACTCCCTTAACAGGCGTGCAGGGACGGGGGGTCCCAGGCAACGGTAACAACCTCTCTCATGGGACAAGCCCTCAAGTTCCAAGCACCGAGCGAACGACTAGTGTAGGACCATACTAGGAACTAGCACTGGTGCCACGAGTATAGAAAGAACCAGAAACGGCAAAGACTCTACGAGAAACGGAACTCCGCTAGACTTACCTATCTTTGGTGTTGTGGCGACGCCATAAGCCGTCGTGACCTTGTCGTGACGCCACATGCTATCTCGACACTGTCACGACACCTCATGCTATCGGGACCATGTCGCAACGCCTTAGAGCATCGCGATGATGTCGCGGCGGCCGTGCCGGTCGCAACATCATCACAACCTCTATACTGGCCGTGATCTCAGCTAAGGGGCGTCTCAGTATAGTCCTCCCAAGGACCACCCCAAATCCGATACAAACATACCACAAGGGGGAGGGGGGCATGCTAAACATGTAGAAGAGCCTTTAAATCATACAAACCACCCTTAAACCCCATGAAACAAGGATTACAAGGAAATCTACGCTCGATGGAAACCTCACTCACCACGAGCATGATTCTCACACCCCACAACCCCAAACCACGGAGAAACAAAGGATCTCTAGGGGAAGGGGAACATGCTTAGAATGAGAGGAGAAGAGGGTCCCTGCCTCCAAGAGTAGAGCCGACCCGTTGGGGCTATCTCATCGGAATGGCCACCTCCTCCTCACTCCAAGCACCACGAGCATGTCGCCTACACCAAGGGGATGTCACATCCTCGCCCAAACCTCCCAAGAACTGCTGGAGAACAAGTAGATCGGAGGGGGAGAAGAAGGGAGAAGAAGAAGAAAGGAAAGGGGAGAAGGGGGAAAGGGGTGCCAGCCTCGGTTTCGAATCGATGGGCCCCAAGATGTGACCGGTCGGGTCGGCATGACATTAACCATGTCACAATGCCTCAGGGTGTCATGACCATGTTGCGACCACCTGCCCTGGCACGACACCAAAAGTGGTAAAACCTTGAAGACCGGGAAAACCAGAACCCAACGGCCTTCCAGGTCGCGTCAACGTTGTACGCACCTTACACTCGCAAGGCCATTCTGACAGAAAGGACAGCGGTCAGATCGTTCAGAAAAGCAATCGTGTCTCCTTCAGACACCGCAACAAGAATGCGACGCCCACTCCCATCCCGACCATATCGCGACGGCTAGGTGTGCCGTGACTAAAAGCCTGTCGCGACAGGCTCCCCTAGCACGACCATGTAGCGACCCTGAGGACAGGGCCAAGGGCCCATGAGTGTCGGGTCTTATATTAGACTATGATGGGGATGATGGCTTTAGGGCCGTAACTCGGGCAAAAGGGTGTTTCCTCGATAGACTCTCTCAGCGTGGTCTGGTAGGCCCAGAGCATGTTTGGTATCTCCTTGAGCCATTCACCTCTAACCTTCTTGAGTCTTGTGTTTATTGTTGATATTTTTGGCCAAACTGTTGTTCTAGGGGTGGGCAACTGAGGTGAGGTGATTGTAGATCAATAGGTCAGAAAATCTCTCTTTAAAGTAGGAGCAATTGCATTGTTGGTCATTGTCACTCATATCACCCAAAGATGCAAAAGCGACAAGTGATGCCCTACCAGATGAACTTGCAACTGACCCCGTATGTGATCCTAGCTATTGCTTCACTCTCGATCCACTTTATGAAGTAATCTGCTGCCATGATCATGAACTTCTTCTGGGCCTGGGCCATTGGGAATGGGCTAGGAAGTCAATTCTCCATCGAGCGAAGGCGTATGGCTCAAATGGGGTAGAGTGGGTGGTTGTGGACACCTAAAAAATTGATGTCTGAGCAGCAGGAGCACAAAGAGCCGGCATCAACTAGCACAATACAAACAAAAACAAGGTCTAGGTCGACAAGTAAGATAACATCTGAGTAGGGGCAACCCACTGGGTAGGCACAGTCTACCACCTTGGCCCAACAGGTACAATCAAGGCATCTGACATTGCTCAAGGTAGTCTCCAAGTGTTGTGAAGTTATCTTCTAGCACCTAACGGTGTCGAATCAAGGTTAAAGCCTCAGTGCCATAGCTAGCTCAATGCCATAGCCCCATATCTAGCTTAAATCCACAGTGTTGTATCAAGGTCAATGCCACGGTGTCATATCAAGCTCAAAGCATCGATGCTGTATCAAGCTCAAAGCCATGATGTAGTTGTTTGAAGGTTCTTAGCCAGAGAGATTGAAGAAATTATAGTAGAGATTTTTGAATGTTGGTATTAGTAAATGTTGAATCGTAAGTCATAAGGTAGAATGACTAGTGTTTCGAGGGAAAGAGGAAATGGTATGAATAGAATTGATTTTCAAGCTATGTACAGTTGATCAGAAGAGTAAATGGTAGCAGTGGGTTTAAAAACAAGATTGTTAAAAGAGGTAATAGTGTTAGGCAATCCGGTATGGGGATCAATGAAAGTATGTGCAGATGTGAGCTATTGTTAATTGATTTGGTAAGCAGTGGCAGTTGAGAAAGAAGTAGTAAATTCAGTGGTGTTATTTAATAGTGATAAGGTTGTCTCCTGAGAAGGATATATTCAGTACAGTGGAAGGTGGTTTTAGTAAAGCAGAGAATCAGCAGAGACAAGTATATGGCAGTGGAAGTATATAAGTGTAAACATGATTTATTATGGAGGTAACAGTGTGATAGAGTTACAGTGAAGATAGAGTGTCAGGATGGAACAGTGTTGTGTTAGAGATTGTCAACTGTAAAGGATTGAGCAATTTGATAAAGGTAAGTGTTATATTTGTGCCAGTGGGCATTGAGAAGTGATCCAGTTAATAATGTGGTTAGCGGTATGGAAGATCTCAGACGGTTAAATGATTCAAATTAGCTTCAAATGTGGTATTAATAATTAGAGGAGCAGTGATTAGTAACAAAGGAATTACGTATGTTTTGTGATCAGAAATGTTTATCAGTGTTAGAAAGATTTGTTCAAGGCTGTGAAAAATGCAGGGATGAGAATTGTTAATTAAAGAATGAACGAGTGAACAGGTTGTTGAGTTGGCAAAGATTTCTGAGACTAGTTAAAGATTAGTAATGGGTAAGCAAATGGTAGTTCTGTATCGCAAATTGCGGTTGTTAGCAAAAGTGGTTGTTACATATTGCAGTGCCACATGCTGATTTTGTAATGTTTTGCAAAAATGTTCAGCGTGCTATAACAGTTAAGGCAGAGTAATAATATGAGATTAGGTATGTGGGGTCGATGCTATTTTGAGTAAGATTTAAAGATTCAGCCATATCAGAATAGAAATTAAGAAAGGTGTTTCGACTTTTGAGAATTTGGGATTAAGGTTTGTGACAAAGAGAGTGAAATGGAAAGAGAAAGAGAAAGACTGGTTCAAGAAAGAGAAGAGTAAGGAATGTAGGATTGTCAGTATCAGTAACAATGTATGGCAATAATGGTTCATTGAATAAGGATAGAGATGTGGCAAAAAGGTACCTTAAAGGCAGAGGAAAGAATATGAGATTCAAAAAGACAGTTTAGTCTAATGGAATAAAGTTTAATTGAATAGTGCAGACGATGTTATGAAAAGGAGAAGAGCATAATGTTTTAAAGAATTAGTATTGAGAATTGTGGAGTTTTATGTGTTTTAATCAAGAATTTGTATATGGTAAAGGAATAGTTAAGGAATTTTGCTTAGCCAATTGATAATGGCAGTGGTCAGAAGTTGTATTTGTGGTCGGTTAGTATGGTATCCAGAAAGAAGTTAAAGGATGATCAGCGAAATGTCAAGAAATATAAAGAGGCAGTTATAATAATGGTTATAGGCAGAAAATTTACAAAATAAAGGAATGGTACAACTGTGAGTTAAAGAAATTGAGCAGAGAGAAAGGTGCAAATTATTTATGTAAGTGAAAGCAGATCTCAGCAAGTGTGAAAGTTCGTTAATGATCAGTTAAGTAAACAAAGTCAGAAGGTTCTGAAATTTATCAGGTAGAGTTTAGAGAATTAAAATTAATTGAATGTGTATGGTATCTTTTGGGCGGTTTAGTTCAGTAATCAGAAAAGTGCAAGAATTACAGTATCACATATTTAGTTAATTAAAGAAGAGTTTGATTTTAGTAAGTATGAAGAAAATATAATTTTAGATTGATATGTCAGTTATTGATAATGTGTTGAGTACAGAATGGAAAAGGGGTATCTCATATAATTGAATTAATTAATGGAAGTCAGACATGATAGTGAAATGTAAGTCGGATTAGAGCAGAGTTATAGTTAAGAAAAAGTCAGCACCAAGAAATGATGAATTAAAAACTGGTTTGATATGGCAGAAAGGTCAGTAGCAGTGATTTATGATAACATATTTTTAGTAAATAGAATGGCACAGAAAAGGATGTTGCAAACATAGCTAAGAAAATGTGGAAGCAGGTTGAGTCCAAGGAGATAAAGCGCCTAAAGCAGGATGGTATTGCTTGAGTTATGAAAGAAAGTGAAAGAGAAAGAAAACAATACTGAATTGATTAAGGTAAGCAAAGTAGAAAGTCTGAAGAGCAGTTTGAAGCCATGAAGTGTATCCTTCTTGTTCTGTGAATGGCTTTACTTCTTTTTAGTTGGTAGTCCGGCTTGCCGTGGTTTCGTTCTGAATGTCGAGGATGACATTTCTTTTTAGGTGGTAGTAATGTCGCATCGTGGCAGTTCGGATCCAGGTTTGGTGGTCCTAGTGTGGTGCCTTTGGCCAATGTGGGGTCATTGGGCCTTGGTTGTGGCTTCCGACTGTTGTGCAGGTGTTGTGGGCCTTAGGTTTTAGCCCATTTAGCCTGCTGGTTTTCTGGTGGAAAAGGCGACAGAGTAGGTCTTCATGTAGTGCAGGAGCTTCCCCAAGCAGAAGGCTTGCGTGGGAGGCAGATTGGAGCATTTGGAGTCGGCGAGAAGGAATTGCCTCACATATGAGGTGGGCTTCTTCGGGCTCAGATTCGACACTCCAGTAGGAGGGATTGAGGCAAGTTACATGGGGTTCAGTTTAGGATATGACATACTATCTATTTACCATTTTTTCATATTTTTAAAGCATGCAAATAACCTACGGGAAGGGGTAGAAGTTGCGTTATTTCATGTAGGGTTTCTCTGTTTTCTACGCATAAGAACTAGACGTCCAGATCGCATGCCGTCTATATATTGCTAACGGCGGCATCGACTGCCATCTACTTCATGTGAACAATGTTCGTTTTCTGATTTTTATTATATGTAAACGGCGCTATGTGCCGCCGTCAGTATGTGTTAATGGCGCTATGTGCCGCCGTCTATTTAGGTTTAATGACAAAGTATGTGGACGCCTACTTTAGTAAATGCCACATACTTTGCCGTCAAGTTTATCAGTATCATGTTTTTCCAGAAAATTGATTTTAATTATCTACATATGATCCATGCTTGTATGAGTTTCGGCCATGTGATGTTTAGGGTGTTTGTTTACTGTTATAATATGGACTGATTATTGCAATAGTAAACAGGTTATATATATATATGTTATTGATTTTAGATTGACAAAAGACAAGTGTAATGGATTATAAAATGATGATGTATCTTAGAATATGGATGGTTGAATGATGAATTACTGTGGGAAATAATACATACTAGTGGTTCTCTGTTCTGTATAAATTCCATGATCTTTTACTAGGTGTTGTACTATGTTAATTAATCAAATTGATGGAATTAATTCATAAAAAAGGGTTACAGAGATCATAAAAATACAAAATTTGGCATGTGCATATTATATCCTGATTCTGAATTTCTGTTAAAATTTCGGAATTTTTAGACATCTGTACATTCTGTTATGAATTTCTGAATAGTAAGTTGCATGTAGAAATTAAATAAAATGCAAGTATGTCCATAATGGAATGTGTTGCATTTATTATCATGATAGGGGTCTGTCATATAGAAAGTAGAATTTCAGAACTGAAATGACGTGCTATAGGTTATTGCAAGTGCATGAAATGTAAATTAAATGATATCATACGTGTTAGTGCATGCATTGAAATGAAATGCCAATAAGACATTGCTATATTAGATATTCCTACAAGGAACTACACCATAGATGCCCCTATGGAAATGGTTCACCTACATGTAAATGATCTATTGAATCCGTGGGTAACGGATTGAAATTCTGGAGGTAGACAAGTTCTACTGGTTAAGGTGGGAAGGACTTTCCCCGGTTTTGTGCGCAAATACCATGACTTCATCATTATATTGCCTAAGTGATAAGTGAATGATAAATAACTAATGATCTCTATTATAGTGTGGGCTATGTCTTGGCAAATAAATGAAAATGTCTACATGACCTACATGCTACATGCCTGCATGAACATTGTCTACATGATTTCATGCTACATGTCTATGTGTTAAATGCTACATGAATTACATGCAAATTGATACATGAAAGAATTGCTACATGTTTAATGGCCCATTGTTACATGACAACTGTTACATATTGCATAATGTAGCATAAGATTTTCATTGAAATAGTTTACATGATTACATGACAATAAGTAGAAACCATGATAAAAATGATAGCATGTTACATGTAAGAACATGTTACTTCATTGTTAGTAAATAGATGTAGATTTTATGCATGCATGACATGGTTATTTCCATAATAATTAGAATGCTATTAATGAATGATTGCCAATTGATTTAGAACCATGTTAGTAGGAAGAGTATATGATATCAATGAAATGAGTGATAATAGTTACCATGTTTCAACCTATTATATTATAATATCGTGAACTATCTTTCATGTGATTTGCTAGTCATGTAGACTCATACTTGCTTAACATTTCAGGAGAACCAGAGGACACTCAGGAGTTAGTTCACACTGACTCGAAGTGAGAGGACGTGGAGACTTAGATTGGTTGAGAGGTTTAGAGTGACTCTTGTATGTGAGGACTATGTGTATTTTCCTATATGCAATTGGACTATGAAATGTAATAAATTTGGGATATTGTTGTCACGCCCCGACGCGGAATATCGGAACCCGAGGCAGTTGCAAGTAAAGGGTATAGAGCGAGTGCTAGACATCAAACCATTGCACAGTGAATAATACTAAAGCGAATTCATTTCATTAATAACTTTCCGATGTCTAGTTACAACCACTAATATCAGAGCCAATCTATGGGGCCCGATTACATTGGAATAAAGCAAAAGACTAAACTTCAAACCTAACTACTACAACGCTAAACATAGCAATAGGACACTAGGGTACTCATGGCATCACTCCAGGTCGTTCCCGTCCTCTTGAGTGTATGGTTCATCCTCGGTCTCACCTGAGATCACAACGACAAATAACGCAGGGCGAGCGAACATCGCTCAGTAGGACTTAAATCTCAGGCTCAAGTAGGCTTTAAGTAATTAATGCATTGAAGGCAGAGTAACTAATGATAGAGCGAGAGAGTCACGTAAAAATATAAGAGGAAAGTACGTGAATGAATTAGCAAGACTTTCTAAATATAGACTTCCAAAATAGCACAAGTGTCGGGAATAGCACAATAATAGCAAGATAGCACAATGTCAAGTATAGCAAGATGGCCATAGTACATATAGCACAACGAGTATAGCATAGCACTTTGTTGTCAATGGACAACGAGAAAACATAGCACTTTTGATTGTCATTTAGATAGTCAAGATAGATAGCACTTGAGTGTAATGCCAAACACTCTGATCATTGAACTCCCATGGGCACTAGCACTTTCGGGCGCACATCCAGGACCAGATCGGGCCCTTTATATATTGCCAAGCATTAGTTATATTGATTATCTTTAGACAATCAGTCAATGGCCAATATAGAGTACTAAGAAGTAGATGAGAGCACTAGATGAATAGATGAGATAGTAGAGTGATCATGAATAGATGAGCGAGTAGAGTATAGATGAGAGATAGTGGACATTGCACATAACGCGTCTAGTAAACAGGCGATAGTAATAGTTGCACAACACGCGCACTTGGTGTTTGGCAGTCAGGTGGAACTCACGACCCTTCCGCTGGCCATGTTAAGCACAAGTCCAGAGGTCCGGCGTGATTCAAGACGAGAGTGAACTTCTAATGGTCGTTTGGACCATATAGATCCCTAAAGGGTATCATAGGTGTTAGGGTACAACCGGCTCGTCGACCATGTGGGAATCCATGGACAGAGGAGACTTACAGAGGCCTTGATCAAAGACTTACTAGTCCGGCAGATGGAGTATTCGACGAAGAGTTTGTCCAAGTCAAGAGAGAGTGTGAATATAGAAACAAGTTCTCGATGTTCTAAAGTAGTTCTAGAATAGTGGAGCGTCGATATCGGTCTTCCCAAAACATTGCGAGAAACGATAGACAAGTATAGGGTAATTTAATTACATAAATTATCAGATGCATTATGAAATAGTTTCATGCCAAATTATGCCATAATTGGATGGTTCAAAGTGTGTGTAAGTGTCATGAAATTGTAGATAGAAAAGATCATGTGCATGTATTTTAAGCATACATAAATGTTTAATTTATAACAAGAGTTATTTTCTGTATGTATGACTGTTAAACAAGAGTACAAACACTGCAGGTAATCAGGCATTTACTGAGACAGGGGGTTTTATGCAAAAAAGAACCCAGATCGAGACGTACCCTGATGAGGGTCACGACGGGGTCAACTGAGATCGTGATGGGTGCTTGTACGGGTCGCGACAGGCTTAGTCTGGTCGGGCAGCAGATCGTGACGACATGCCCTGTCGCGATCTGGGCAGCAGATCGCGACGACATGCCCTGTCGCGATCTGGGCAACAGATCGCGACGACATGCCCTGTCGCGATCAGATCACGACAGAGGGCACTGTCGCAATGACCCTTGTGAACGCGGCCTATCGGGCCGTCGCGTTCACAGTGTCTGCGCCCGAGTCCGATAGGGAAAGGACAATACCTTGGATTGCAGGCCAGAACTTACCCTATTTGACACAGGGTGGTTCATAAAATCACAACTAATTGTATAGTTAATCAAAAATCACGAAACTAGTTGCAGAACGACCTAGACATGCATGGGTGCTTACAATAAATAGGAATTGGAAAACAATCAGGGTTAGACATGTTTTAAACATGGGTATTCATGATGAACGTGAAACAGTACATAGTTGAGATCAACGATTAAATTCGCAAGATAGGATAAATCAAATTTAGGGCTTTTAGGGGCAAAAGATGTCTAACATGCAGTAGTCCCCACAGTAAAAAGCTTGTGGCATGGGGTTGAGTATACAAGGAGATCAAGAATTAAGAAGAGGGTTCGGGGTCATGTCAGTTGCAGAACATGAAAAATCAAGAACGACAGATGTGCTCAATGGAAAATTATGAAACCAAAGGGCTTTTGTTCTTGATAGACGAGACATCCTACAGAAAAAGTTTCATGGCTTTTGCTTGTGAGAATGCCTACCTTTAGTCATTTTACTCTTCTAGGGTTAAGACTTGAAGAACTCGGGGAAGAACTTGAGAGATCCTTCCTCTCCACGAATTCTCCTCCTCTTGGCCTCTCCTCCTAGTCCAGGAACCTCTTGGCAAGAGCTAGGGCCGGCAATGAGGGTTTAAGAGAAGTATTTAATCTTCTCCCCATTCCCTTTTTTAGTTTAAGTCTAATTCCTATTAAATTCTGAATTTCCTATTTTCCTCTCCCCTTTTTAAGCAAGAGATCTCCTATTTGGGTTGGGAGAGAGAGGATTTCGTGGCCAACACATTAGGGTAGGTTTAGGAATTCAATCCTAATTCAAACTAGCTATTTAATGCATTAAATATCTCTTTTCTATTTTAGTTACGAATTTTGGGTATTTCTCTATTATTCCCCTTCTCAAAATCTCTATTTTAGCCCACTCATTTCTAATGGGTCCATTTAATAAAGCACATTACTTATTTTCATTTGATGGGTTTTATTTAATTCTCTTTTCTTTGATTTTCTAATTGCTTTTATTATTATTTTTTTTTTTTTTTTTTTTTTGAAAAATCCAGGTTGCTACATCCTCCCCCTCTTAAAAAGAATTTGGTCCTCAAATTCATCTGATCATAAGGGAGGAAATGTCTTACCAAAAAGATCGGGGTAGTTGCGTCTGACGATTCCTTCTAGTTCCCATGTGGCTTCTTCCACTCTGCGGTTATTCCATAAGACCTTCACCACGTGAATGGGACAATTCCTGAGCTGTTGTACCTTCTGTTCCAGTATCTTGACTGGCTTCTCTTTCTATGTCACATCCTTGTTCAACACCAACTTCTCGTGGCGAATGATGTGTGTGGGGTCGTACACATATTTCCTAAGCATGGAAACATGGAACACATTGTGTACACATGACAAATCCGGTGGCAACGCCAGCCGGTATGCAACCTCACTAACCCTTTCGAGTACTTCAAAAGGACCGATGAATCTAGGGCTGAGCTTCCCTTTACACACCAAATCTTTGGATGCCACGGGTAGGTGACACTTTTAGAAATACATGATCACCCACTTGAAATTCCAGATCTCGCCTTCTTTTGTCGGCGTAGCTCTTCTGTCAGGATTGGGCAATTTTGAGCCGGTCTCTTATTACCTGAATGTCCTTTGTTGTCTGTTGCACCATGTCTGGGCCTAGCCATTGTTGTTCTCCAACCTCATTCCAGTATGCAGGAGATCTACAATTCCTTCCGTAGAGCGCTTCGAATGGTGCCATCTTAATGCTTGCCTGATAGCTGTTGTTATAGGTGAACTCGAATAGCGGTAGGTGCTCATTCCAATAACCTTGAAAATCTATAGTGCAAGCTCTCAACATGTCTTCCACTATTTGGTTGGTTCTTTCAGTTTGCCCATCGATTTCTGGATGGAATGCGGTACTAAAGTTGAGTTTAGTATCGAGTGCACCTTGCAGTCCTTTCCAAAAATGAGATGTGAATCTCGGATCTCGATCCAAAACAATAGATGATGGAATGCCATGTAGTCTTACAATCTCCTTGACATATAAGGCAGCTAGTACCTCTACTGACCATTTACTCTTTATAGGCAGAAAGTGGGCGGATTTGGTTAGTCGGTCTATAATGACCCATATGGCGTCGAGTCCACCACGAGTTTTAGGTAAACCCATGATGAACTCCATGCCAATACTTTCCCATTTCCACTCCGGAATATCTAGCGGTCTGAGTACACCAGCAGGGCGCAGGTGTTCCGCTTTTACTTGTTGGCAAGTAAGGCAGTGCGCGGCATGTTCAGCTACCTCTTTTCATGTTCGGCCACCAAACGTTCTTTCATATCTTGATAATATTTGGTACCTCCTCGATGAATAGTATACCTTGTCTTGTGAGCTTCATCCATTAGTCTTCTCTTTAGTTCTTCATTGTCGGGAACACATGTCCTTCCTTGAAAGACAAGCCTTCCGTCTTCAGTCATTGCAAAGTCTGGTCTTTCAGTTAGAGTTTCTTTGACGCGAACTAAGAATGGATCATCGTCTTGTTGAGCTTTGATCTCCTCTAGCAGATCAGATTGAATCTTGATATTGGCAACCAAGACTCGATCATCTCTATGTTCGATATGTAAGTCTAACCTTGCGAATTGTTCTAGTAGTTGCATCTCGCCAAGGACTAGACTTGAGACAAATGCCATTGGCTTCCTACTAAGAGCATCAGCCACGACATTTCCCTTGCCTGGGTGGTATTGGATGTGGAAGTCGAAATATTTCAAGTATTCCAGCCATCTCCTTTGTCTCATGTTGAGTTCCTTCTGAGAGAATAAATACTTCAGACTTTTATGGTCTGAGTAGACAGTGAATTGCTCGCCATATAGATAATGTCTCCAAATCTTCAAGGAGAAGACAACGGCAGCCAGCTCGAGATCATGTACAGGGTACTTGACTTCATGTGTCTTCAATTGTCTTGAAGAATAGGCGATGACCTTCTCCTTTTGCATGAGTACACATCCTAACCCGATTCCTGAGGCATCGGTGTAGACAGAGAAACCTTCTCCCTCTATTGGCAGAGCGAGAACAGGTGCTGAGGTAAGACAGTCCTTGAGGGTTTGGAAACTTTTCTCACACTCTTTACTCCAGAAGTATGGATTCTCCTTTCGTGTCAGACGCGTGAGAGGAACAGCGATCCTTGAGAAGTCCTTGATGAACCGCCTGTAGTAGCCATCTAGTCCTAGGAAGCTTCTTATCTCGGTGACATTGGTTGGTCTCTCCCAGTTGAGTACAACTTCGACTTTGGAGGGATCAACAGAGATGTCGTCCTTCGAGATGACATGGCCCAAGAAGGATACTTCTTCGAGCCAGAATTCACACTTGCTAAGCTTTGCATATAGCTTGTTGTCTCGCAAAACTTGTAGTGCTGTCTTTAGGTTTTCTTCATGCTCTTCCTTGGTCTTGGAGTATATGAGGATGTCGTCGATAAAGACAACCATGAACTTGTCGAGGTATGGCCGATATATGTTGTTCATGAGTTGCATAAAGGCTGCAGGAGCATTGGTTAGACCAAAAGGCATAACGACGATTCATATGTCCATCCATACCTGCTCCTGAAAGCCATTTGAAAATATCGTCATCCTTGATCCTCATTTGGTGATAGCCAGATTGAAGATCAATCTTGGAGAAATATTACGCTTCAGAAATTTGGTCGAATAGTTCATCGACCCTAGGCAATGGGTATTTGTTCTTGATGGTAAGCTGATTGAGTTGTCGATAGTCGATGCACAGCCTCATCGATCCATCTTTCTTCTTTACGAATAGCACAGGTGCTCCCCATGGGGAAGTACTCGGTCTGATGAACCCCTTTTCCAGTAGTTCCATCAGTTGCGCCTTCAATTCCTTCAGCTCGACAGGTGACATCCGGTATGGTTGACGCGATACCGGTGCGGCTCCAGAATCAACTCAATGGCAAAGTTGACATCTCGTTCAGGGGAATCCCTGGCAGGTCTTCGGGGAATACATCTGGGTAGTCCTGTACTATATGTATGTCTTCTATCTTGGAACCCTTCTTTTCCACTACTACGGCTGCTAGGAAAGCAAACAGCCTTTCCTCATCATGTTGTGGGCTTTTATTGGCGGAGACTAGAGACATCCGTCTCTTATGTCTAATCCCGAAGAATGCCAGTTTAGGAAAGTCACTAAAGGTAACCTTCCCTTTCTTACAGTCGACACTTGCCCCATATGCGGACAACCAGTCGGCTCCCAAAATTACATCATAGCCTTCCATGGACATACACCCAGGTCGGCTTTTAGGTTATGGTCTCCGATCATTACATCGGCAGGGGAAAGTATTGTTCAATTTCTCTTTTCCCCTAGTGGCGTTGTGACAGAGAACTCACAACCCATGGATATAGGTTTAGCATTCACAGTATCAGCAAAGTTTTGAGATATAAATGAATGAGTGGCTCTAGTATCAATAAAACGAATGCTGATAATGAGAAAACTTGAAGTGTACCTTCTACCATGCCACCCTCCATAACATGTTCCTCATCATGTAGGCTTGCAGTCGGCCTTGTTTCTTAGGCGCATTAGGCGCCTTTCATTCTCTTTCAGTAGCGGGCACTCAGGGATACGGTACTCGCGACTTCCGCAGCGCAGACATGTGCCGGCTTTCCTCCAGCATTCATCAGCCGTGTGACCAGGCTTGTCACAGTGTTTGTAGTGGATCTTTGTTGGAGTGTTGGGTACAAAAACCTTGGGTTTCCTTTCTTGGCTAGATCCCTCAGTGATGTTGAAGGGACGCTTCTTGCCGTTGGTAGGCTTAGCAGATGACTGACCCGAGGTCACTTCCTTCTTGACGAACTTCCCTTTTATACGGTCGATGAAGTCCGTAGCATCTTCTAGCAGCTGATCCCTCTTCACCATCTCGACGTAGGTCGGGATGTCGAAAGGTGCGAGTTGAGTGATGTTGTAGGGCTTAAGGCCGTTTAGGAAGCGCTTAGTCTTCATCCTTTCAGTGTTCACCAGATGTACAACATAGCGTGCCAGTCTAGAGAACTGGGCTTCATATTCGGCCACAGTCAGCTCCGCTGTTTAAGAGTAGCGAATTCTGCAACCTTCCTTTCTTGAACATACTCGGAGAAGTATTTGGAGTTGAATGCTTATTTAAACTCGTTCCAGGTGAATGGCCCATTCTCTCTAATAGCTTCCACTGACTCCCACTAGGCGCGGGCATCCTTCTCCAGTTGGAACGTGGAAAGTAGCAGCTTGTCTCCCGCTGCACATTGCATGACACGAAAAATTCTTTCCATCTCTTGGAGCCAGTGCTCAGCTTCATCCGGATCCGTGGATCCACTGAACCTAGGTGAGTTCAGACTTCTGAAGTTGCGATGCAGGTCGCCTGTACCACGATTGCCACCTCCTTGAGGGGCTTGCACAATGGCGCGTGTCAGTTCTTGGATGGTCTGTTGCATGCCCCTCATTTAAGCACGTTCAGCAGTCATCTTGATTGCTTAGTTCCTACAAAATAACTTACTGTTATGATACTGATGTGAAATTTAATTCGTGCGAGTGTGAGTTTATTTTTGCTAGTTACCCTTGGCTCTAACCACAACTCACATAGGTAGGATAATTGACTCTAGTCGAGGCAGGTTAACCTAGATCATCCTTTACTAAGAATAACCTAGGCTCTGATACCACAAAACTGTCATGCCCCGATGCGGAATATCGGAACGCGAGGCAGTTGCAAGTAAAGAGTATAGAGCGAGTGCTAGACATCAAACCATTGCACAGTGAATAATACTAAATCGAATTCATTTCATTAATAACATTCTGATGTCTAGTTACAACCACTAATATAAGAGCCAATCTATGGGGCCCGATTACATTGGAATAAAGCAAAAGACTAAACATCAAACCTAACTACTACAACGCTAAACATAGCAATAGGACACTAGGGTACTCATGGCATCACTCCAGGTCGTTCCCGTCCTCTTGAGTGTATGGTTCATCCTCGGTCTCACCTGAGATCACAACAAATAACGCAGGTGAGCGAACATCGCCCAGTAGGACTTAAATCTCAGGCTCAAGCAGGCTTTAAGTAATTAATGCATTGAAGGCAGAGTAACTAATGATAGAGCGAGAGAGTCACGTAAAATATAGCAGGACAGTATGTGAACGAATTAGCAAGACTTTCCAAATATAGACTTCCAAAATAGCACAAGTGTCGGGAATAGCACAATAATAGCAAGATAGCACAATGTCAAGTATAGCAAGATGGCCATAGTATAGATAGCACAACGAGTATAGCATAGCACTTTGTTGTCAATGGACAACGAGAAAACATAGCACTTTTGATTATCATTTAGATAGTCAAGATAGATTGCACTTGAGTGTAATGCCAAACACTCTGATCATTTAACTCCCATGGGCACTAGCACTTTCGGGCGCACATCCCAGGACCAGATTGGGCCCTTTATATATTGCCAAGCAATAGTTATATTGTTTATCTTTAGACAATCAGTCAATGGCCAATATAGAGTACCAAGAAGTAGATGAGAGCACTAGATGAATAGACGAGATAGTAGAGTGAACGTGAATAGATGAGCGAGTAGAGTATAGATGAGAGTTAGTTGACATTGCACGTAACGCGTCGAGTAAACAGGCGATAGTAACAGTTGCACAACACGCGCACTTGGTGTTTGGCAGTCAGGTGGAACTCACGACCCTTCCATTGGCCATGTTAAGCACAAGTCCAGAGGTTCGATGTAATTCAAGACGAGAGTGAACTTCTAATAGCCGTTTGGACCATATAGATCCCTAAAGGGTATCATAGGTGTTAGGGTACAACCGGCTCGTCGACCATGTGGGAATCCATTGACAGAGGAGACTTACAGAGGCCTTGATCAAAGACTTACTAGTCCGACAGATGGAGTATCCGACGGAGAGTTCATCTAAGTCAAGAGAGTGTGAATATAGAAACAAGTGCTCGACGTTCTAGAGGAGTTCTAGAACAGTGGAGCGTCGATATCGGTCTTCTAAAAACATCGCGAGAAACGATAGACAAGTATATAGTAATTTAATTACATAAATTACCAGATGTATTATGAAATAGTTTCAAGCCAAATTATGTCATAATTGGATGGTTCAAAGTGTGTGTAAGTGTCATGAAATTGTAGATAGAAAAGATCATGTGCATGTATTTTAATCATACATAAATGTTTAATTTATAACAAGAGTTATTTTCTGTATGTATGACTGTTAAACAAGAGTACAAACATTGTAGGTAATCAGGCATTTGCTGAGATAGGGGGTTTTAAGCAAAAAGAACCTAGATCGCGACGTACCCTGATGAGGGTCGCGACGGGGTCAACTGAGATCGCGACGGGTGCTTGTACGGGTCGCGATAGGCTTAGTCTGGTCGGGTAGCAGATCTCGACGACAGGCCCTGTCGCGATTAGATCGCGATAGAGGGCGCTGTCGCGATGACCCTTGTGAACGCGGCATATCGGGTCATCACGTTCACAGGGTCTGCGCCCGAGTCCGACAGAGAAAGGACATTACCTTGGATTGTGGGCCAGAACATACCCTAATTGACACAGGGTGGTTCAGAAAATCACAACTAATTGTATAGTCAATGAAAATGACGAAACTAGTTGCAGAACGACCTAGACATGCATGGGTGCTTACAATAAATAGGAATTGGAAAACAATTAGGGTTGGACATGTTTTAAACACAGGTATTCATGATGAACGTGAAACAGTACATAGTTGAGATCAACGATTAAATTCGCAAGATAGGATGAATTAAATTTAGGGCTTTTAGGGGCAAAAGATGCCTAACATGCATCAGTTCCTACAGTAAAAATCTCGTGGCATGGGGTTGAGTATACAAGGAGATCAAGAATTAAGAAGAGGGTTCGGGGTCATGTCAGTTGCAGAACATGAAAAATCAAGAACGACAGATGTGCTCGATGGAAAATTATGAAACCAAAGGGCTTTTGTTCCTGATAGATGAGACATCCTATAGAAAAAGTTTCATGGTTTATGCTTATGAGAATGCCTACCTTTAGTCATTTTACTCTTCTAGGGTTAAGACTTGAAGAACTCGGGGAAGAACTTGAGAGATCTTTCCTCTCCACGAATTCTCCTCCTCTTGGCTTCTCCTCCTGGTCCAAGAACCTCTTGGCACGAGCTAGGGCCGGCCATGAGGGTTTAGGAGAAGTATTTAAGCTTCTCCCTATTCCCTTTCCTAGTTTATATCTAATTCCTATTAAATTCTGAATTTCCTATTTTCCTCTCCCCTTTTTAAGCAAGAGATTACCTATTTGGGTTGGGAGAGAGAGGATTATGTGGCCAACCCATTAGGGTAGTTTAGGAATCCAATCCTAATTCAAACTATCTATTTAATGCATTAAATATCTCTTTTCTATTTTAGTAATATTTTAGTTACGAATTTTGGGTATTTCTCTATTATTCCCCTTCTTAAAATCTCTATTTTAGCCCACTCATTTCTAATGGGTCCATTTAATAAAGCCAATTACTTATTTTCATTTGATGGGTTTTATTTAATTCTCTTTTCTTTTATTTTCTAATTGCTTTTATTATTATTATTATTATTTTTTTAAATCCAGGTTGCTACAATTGTTATTTCTCTTATGCACTAGACTTTACATTTGAGTATAATGTTGATTACAATCATTTAGTTCCATGTTCTGTTGCTTATTATTGGAATTAATTTGTCACTTGTGTATATCTCAACCTGTACCGTCAATTGTTCGATTTATTCCACTGTAATACCTCTGTTAGATCCAATGTGAGTTGGTATAACTATACTGGGTCTAAGAGGGGCGTTACACTTCATGTTTTAAACACGACGGCTACCTATGTCGCGATTCACCAAATCATCTTTCCGGTCTGCGGTGCATTTGGCGACTGTTCTCTACGTCGCATTTAATGTTTAAACGTGACCTCTGCCTCCGTCGCGATTTTGACTATGCCTTTATTGCCCTATTTTGGGCCAAATAGAGCAGAGGAGGCTCTGTCCAGCCATGGGGAGCTGTTGTGGAGCTCCTGTGGCATTTCTCTGGCATTTTTAGCTTCTAGTGGCTGGTTTGGAGCCGGGTCCATGCTAGGAGGGTTTCTGGAGCATGGGCTAGCCGGCAGTGCGTTGTTTCTTGCACCTTGCAGACTCTTCGAGTTGGTAGGGAGACTACCCTTTTTGTTTTTAATTGTTTAAATGGTTTAGAGCTTTGCAAATCATGCTATGGCAGTGTATGGTGGTGTCTCTTATGTAATGAACGAAATGGTGGTTTAAATGGCCTGTGGAATGGTTTTCTGGGATGAGATGGAGGTTCAGCTGTCTGCCTGATAAGGCGACGGTTTGAACCGTCGCTTTTTGGTAAGAGCACAACGGGATAGACCGTCGCGTTTCTCTTCCGATTGATGAGTTTGCATCGATTGACTGAAATGTGACCATTAGGCCTATCACGTTCTATATCGATTGGTCTTAAGGCAAACCTCTGGTGCGTCACGTTTCTTCTGTTTCAAATAGTATGAATTGATTAGTATAATCATGATAGTGTGGGCTATCGTGATTTACACTCCGACTGTTGACATTTGTAGCGTCTGGCTTGAAGGGGATGCATTGGGCTATCGCGTTCATGTTGCGACCGTGGGCCCTGTTGCGTTAAGCTTATTGACGCGACCGGAAGGGTCATCACAATTTGATAGGCGACGTCTATGTCTGTCGCGATTCAGCCTCCGAGGTGCATTTGTGATGGTTGGGCTGTGATGGTCTAGTGTGGACCTAGCCTTGGTTGTTTAAGGTTATTTTAAGTTGTTCCAAGTTGATTAATGTTAGTAAGCATGTTATAGGTTTAATGGCTTGGTTAACTAGTAAGTTACATTGATTAGGTCATTTTGTTAATCATGTTAATTATGTTAAGTATGTTAATATGTTGTGGTTTACGTGCGTAGAAGTGTGTTGCTATGGAGGTCATGAAATGACCAATGACAGACAAGGTTATAATGTGGTCATGTGGTTCATGTGGATAATGGTGTGTAGTTGCTTGGAGGTCACATGGTGACTAGTAACGAGCCAATAATGATATGTGTATCATGGTATATGTTTTATGGCCATGTTAAGCAATTGGTGTGGCTTGTGTGTTTGTCGAGGTTGGTGGTCCGGCTCCTAATCCGGAATGCCTCTCTAGTCGGGTACCCCAAGTTCTTTGTGAGCCAGGCATGTTGTGGTTTGTTATGCTCGGGGTTTTTCTTGGTATGGTGTGTACCGTAGAGGTCTGTGTCGTCTTCTTGAACACCCTCACTCCTGTGTTTGAGTTGTACGTCTGGCTAAGGGAAAGATGGCAGTGGAGCATGACTTGTGAGCTGTGGTTTGTGTTTGGTCGCTTATAGCATACTCGTGGTTGAGGGTACGGACACAATAGATGTACTGGGCCCCAGCTAGTCCTTTGTTTCCAGTGCCTCACTTTAGAGAGCTCAGGCCGGAGTCTCTAAAGATGCCAGGCATGGGCCTACAGTTGTGTGTGGTGTGCAGGTGTTGTGTTGGCTAGGCTTCACTGTTCTTTGGTTTTACTGTGTGGTTGTGGAGCGGCAGTTGGACCTTTCATCCTTGACTGCGAGACTAGGAGATTGTTCTTGTGTTGTGTTGTCCGCGTTGGATACTGGCATCATGAACCAGTAGTGTTCTCCCATGTGATGGTATCATTCCTTCCGACTCGTGCTTTGCCAGTGGATGTGGCTTGTGTGTGGTAACTCACCGGTTGTGTTTTGCGCTCGATTCTTGTGTGTCGTGTTGGGGCATAGTGGCACTTGTGGTTCAGTTGTGGTACCTTGCGGTTTCAGGTACCTGTACCCTGTGTAGGTAGTTGGTTATGGTGGCATAGTGTGTGTGTGCCAGTGTTTCAGGTGTTGTTTTGAAACACACTATTTTTGTGGAGCTGTGCTCCGTGGAGGTCGTGTTGTGTGACCTTTCACTTGCTGTGTTTAGCCCTTTTGAGGGTATTCCCCTGAAGTGGTTGTTACTGTGGGATTCTATGGGGGACTGACTCCTTGCTGTCAGTCTCGTTACCATCAGTTAGTGGTTGGCTTATATGGATCGTGGTGTAGTGGTTTCTGTTACTGTGGTGGACCGGTGTTACTACACTAGTCATGTTGTTTCCATTATTTACTGTAAGCTGGGACAACTAGTGTTATTTATGTTTAATGCAGTTCTGTTATGTTTATGGTTAGCACATTTTACTTCCGTAGTACTTCAGTTGGTGCTGCCAGTGAAACCCTTAGTGGTTGAGGTCTCGTTACTGTGTTGTGTGGTTGGTTGTGGTTGTTTTTAGAAGGTCCCTGCTGAGCCTATGACTTTTGAGGCTTACTCCCTTACAGTTCCTTTCAGGGTTTGGCAAGCGGCAGCATTGAGGCAGACTTGGAGCACCAACAGTTGTGTCGTAGTTGTAGTCGTGTGAGCTTTGCTCCCTTGGGGTATGCCCCAGGTAGTTGTACTTTTCTCTTGAACAAGTAATAATGTGTTGGGATAATGTAAATTATGGTAAATGAGTATTAATACAAGTACTTTCTTGTATATTATACTCTTGTGGTTATCTTTTCTATTCTTACTGGACACTTGTGTGAGTTATCCCTTGCGAGACTTCGGTCTGATCTCAGGAGGCGGACTTGAATTTAGAGCCTTATTGGGCATAAATATCCAGGGTCGCTGCATGATGTGTAGGATCTCATGTTCCTAAAAGATTAAATATCAAAGCCCCAAAGTTTTTTCATTTTCACATGCCGGAACCACCCCATCTCCATTTGTTGGTTCATATTTAGCTATCTTTGTTTACTCTTAATGAAATCATATATTCAAATTTATTCTTTAAATGGAATTCCTCTACCTAGATTGGCCACTTGGCACTTCTTCTATCCTTTGAGCATGGTCGAAATGATGCCACCCCACCACACTTGCATCCAAGCAAATTAGGTTCGCCCATCATTAAGGGGGTATGCCATGTCGACATGTATACCCATCGTGCTTTTAGATTCATGACGATGAGATTGGCCTGAGGACTAAAAGTGAAATTAACAAGATATGTACATGTCCATGCCCTCATTCACCGGCCCTACATCCCCTATGTGCCATTTCGCATATGCCAGGTTTATCCGATCTTGTATGGCTTTCTTTACCCCAGATTCGATGGCATGAATGTGACACACATGGATAAACCTTCAGCCTCCGGCTAGCTATGCCTTTTAGCTTGGCTAGAGTTCCAATAGTCATCCATATTTTCTATCACATACATGATTCTCTGACTCTATCATGCGTCCTAGCATTATATTATAGAGCATGCACTATATCATGTTGGTTCTCATGCTGTGATTGATACACATGAATTGGACCCTCCTTATAGTTCATTTGGATCGATCATATCATAGTCAAGGGACTAAAATCATGAAGGTTATAAATTTGGGTTCCTGATGTTTCCAATCCAAGATTCTTATGCATGCACTATCAATTTCCAATAGCTCATCCATTATTTTATGATTTCTTAAATGCCTATGTTGCTATCCATGGCCAGTGGGGTTTCTCAAAGGATCCTTAACATATTGGTTAGTGAATAGAAACCAAGCTAAAGCGAAAAAGCAAATGCCAATACAACATACATATGCATTCTTGTCCCGCCAGAAATTCAGGTAACAAAGTCTCTCTTGAAGGCAAGTCCTCAAGGGAATAATGTTTGGAATATTATCGGGTATGGTGCTACGCACATGCCTCGCGTATCGGGGCCATCTCGAATCACCGTAGACACTTACTCATTTACACTCCTCACATTCTCAGGATAAGGGGGGTTGCTACCAAAATTTCATCGGATTTTCTGTTTATTTAAATTTTGTAAATGCATGTGCTATGTCATGTTAAATGTTTGCCTTAACAAAAACAAATAAATTGAATAATGGTGACTTGGCAAGTTTGGCCTCCTCATAGATATATATGAGTTGAAGGCCTAGACACATTGTACTCCAAAGAGACTATTTAACCTGCAAGCCTGACACAAAAAGACAACCTGCTCAACCAGGTTGACATAAATTCTAAGACTGTACATACTATGAAATTCTAATGATCAATGGAGATGAGTCAGTCGATCGATTCTTGGCCATTCCATGAATGACAAAAATGTTATACACGCAACATTAAAAATAAAATAAAAATAAACAAAAGAATAAATAAACAATTTAACAAGTAAGCATATGAATAAATGGACAAATAAATAAACATGAAAGAAAATGAAATCATAAATATGGTAAATAAAATCAAGGAAAAAATGATAGCACACATGAAGTAGAGAACAATCAAAGTAACAAAGATAAATAAATAACAATGCTTATGGATAATTAAGGATAATAATAAATAAGGAAAAAATGCTAACCATAATTATCACAAAAATAACAACAAACAAATATTCATAAAATGGGTGCGCCAAATCATTGGCACACCAGATCACTGGCACCCCAGATCACCACCCACACTAGTCCAACCAATGTTGACCATATTTAAATAATAGAAAAACAACAAATAAATAAGAAATGATCAAAGTAAATAAATAAAAGCATACATGAAATGAACCAGGATCCGAGTTACCCGTTATCCACTAGTAACCTGAAATCTGAACCGCCATATAGTGGCTTGTTTTTAGTTCTTGTACTTTGTACATTTTCTTATATGATCTCCTCATACACTTACATTTAACCCTTCCGAGCTTCGGCTCGTGGGTGGCGGTTCAAGGTTCGGGTTACTAGTGGGTAATTGATAATTCAGATCTTGAGTCGTTACAATTGGTATTAGAGGTAGGTCTGTCGAGACATATAAGGAAATGGCACGAGTTGGTAACTTAGAGCATGAAGAGTACAGTAGCAGTAAGCATGCTAGAGTAACTCTGTGTATTAACTGGTGTGCGTGTCCTGTATAGGTCCATTATGGCACTGAGGCGATGTCGTGTTGAGGAGGTGGTTGAGCAGGCACCTCAGCAGGAGGCTCGAGATGCCCCGCCACCATAGCAGGCGCAACTTGACTGTAGACGCACACAATGGTGTTGCGCCACCACCACCCCCTCCCCAAGCTGCACTTGAGTTCGATTGGACTCGTTTTATCGAAGGGATGGCACAGTTGGTTGCCCAGCACTGTGACGCTCCAGCACCTCAAGAAGGTCACGCGAGGGTGTTGAGGGAGTTCTTGCAGTTTCAGCCTCCCCAGTTTGAGGGGCAGCTAGACCCAAAAGTAGCTCGGTCGTAGTTGGATGCCGTGGAGCAGACCTTCCGTTCCATGGAGTGTGCAGCCGAGGAGAGGGTCTTGTTGGTGAGTTATTAATTGCAAAGCCAGGCACTGGCTTAGTGGACTTCGGAGTGGGAGAGCACTTTTTAGTCTCGCCCACTTAGACAGATTACTTGGTAGGAGTTTGTGGCAGCTTCTGAGAGAGCTTTCTGCCCCTCCTACATCAGGACTGAGAGGTTGTACCAGTTCCTAGACTCGGCACAGGGCGAGATGATAGTGGTCCAGTACAAAGCCAGATTCGTAGAGTTGGGGTGCTATGCGCCACAAATTATGGGAGATGAGAGCCTGAGGACTCAGCAGTTTGTGAGAGGACTAGGGCCAGAGCTCAAGCAAGCACTGATAGTTGCATGTGTCACTAATGTCGATGCAGCCTATCAGACAACGGCAACTTTGGAGGCTGACACCTTGCCGACCTGTGGGCAGATCATAGTTGTTCAGGCGTAGGTGGGTCCGTCACAGTAGAGGCAACCACAAAGTACTTCTCAGCAGACTCCAAGGACCACAACTTCTTTTATGTCTTCCTCTGTGAGGACATCATCGAGGTAGGGTTCTAGGAGGAGGTTTCATCATTATAGGAAGCAGTTAGAGCAGAGCAGCCTTCTATGGAGAGTGTCCTGCAACCTGCTGGGTAGCCACAACAGTAGGGCCATTGTTCTTTTGCTAGTAGGTGTTATCGGTGTCCAGTTGAGCCACATGGCATGAGATTTCCCCCTGTTACCTCGAGACCCATAGCAGCAGAGTCAGCCTCAGTTGTGTACACAACAGCAATAGTAGGTTCCTATGCAGCACACCATCAGTAGGCTTCGAGTTCTGGGAGGCTGAGGACTAGGGCTCGTGTCATCCAGATGACCCGAGCAGAGGCAGAGGCAGCTCAGCTTGTGGAAGGTACTGTGGCTATTTTTGGTTTTGCAGCCAGAGTTTTATTTAATTCTGGTGCCTACCACTCTTTTGTTTCTGAGGAGTTTCTAGACTCCCTTGGGGAGCTAGACATGGAAGTGTCTAGTGACCTCATTGTGCAACTTCTGACAAGAGATTTTCCCTACCGTACTGTTTAGGGATTTTTGGAGGTACCAGTGTAGATTCAGGGTCAAAGCTTGCCAACTTGTTTGTTTGCTATGCAGTTGTAGGATTTTGATGTGATTTTGGGTATGGACTAGCTCGTGCAATATAGTGCAATAGTGGATTGCAGGAAGAAGAGGGTGTACCTTTGGATACTTGGAAGAGCCGCCTTCTACTTCTAGGTATTGTACCTCTTTCTTCCTGTTTTCTGATTTCTACTTTGAGTGCACAAAGTTTGTTGGATTCTGGGTGCTAGGGTTTTCTTGCTACTGCTGTACTTGTTGACCAGATACCTCGTGGTGTGGAGGACATTCCAGTGGTTTGTGAGTTTCCGAATGTAGAGTGGGATTTCCTCTTTGTTGTGGTACAAAAGTTCAGGTTTTCACATAGATTCACCTCGTACATCGGTATGCTGATTAGTAACTGTTGGTTTTCTGTTCTTTTCAATGGTTCGCCGACTGGTTATTTCAATCCACTCGGGGCCTTAGACAAGGTGATCCCATTGTTCCAGCTCTCTTTATTATCATGGAAGAGGCTCTAAGTCGTGGTATCAAAAATATGGTGCAGACGGGCAGACTACTTCCTTAATCTGGCCCAAGAGCTTGCCCACCAGTTTCTCACCTCTTATATGCTGACGACACCCTTGTTTTTATGAATGGTGGGATTCGCAATGTGAAGAGACTGATGGACTTTCTTAACACTTATTATGCCTCCTCGGGTCAGCTCATCAACTCTGCAAAAAGCTCCTTCATGATTTCGGAGACAGCTCCCCCTCGGACAGTCAATAGAATTAAGATGGCTACTGGTTTTAAAAGGGAAAAGGGTCCTTTAAGGTATCTTGGTGCTCCTCTGCGTCCTGGAAGAGTGTTGGCCTCTGATTTCTCTCCGCTCGTTTAGAAGATCAATAGTAAACTTGCATCGGGGAAACCAGATTAATATCCCAAGCTGGAGAGTTACCCTTATCAATTCGGTGCTTAATTCCATACCAGTTTACATGGCTGCTTCATCATGCATCCCAGTAAGTATCCTCAATTATATGATAGAACCTGTGCTCTTTTTTTTTTGAGTAACACTGATGGGAAGAGGGGACGGCACTAGGTAGCATAGTCTACCATTCAGCGTCCATTGATGAAGGTGGCCTGGGGATTCGCAGTATCAAACAGGTCCAAATCTCCTTAGCAGTTAAATCCATTTGGAACATATACCATGATGTTTCGTTCTGGGTTGTTTATGCTAGAAACCATTTTATGGCTGGCAAGAAGTGTATGTTCAACGGTATGTCTTCTAAAATTTGGTCAATTGCTCATCAACTAGTTCTTGATAATACTAGATGGATCCATGGCAATGGTGAAGATATCGATTTGTTATCTGATATCTGGATTGGTGATAGGCCGTTGGCCAATTGGTTGATTGTTCCTTATGAGGGGAATAGCATTAAACTTAAGGTGGTCATCTTAGACCCTGATCATCCTATAAGACCCCTGCTCCCTAGTGGCGTTCTCCAGGGGGTGGTCCTGAATGAAGATAATGATCACTGTGTTTGGCGGCCATCTAAAGATGGTCATTTTTTTGTCAAATCCACTTACAATCTGGTTCATTCGGTTGGCATCAAAAGATCTGCTTTGTCTAAAATTTGGCACAATAAATATTACAAAAGAGCTTCTCTATTTTGCTGCAAACTTCTTAACAGGGCAGTCTCTATTGACCAAAAAATTGCTGAAAGTGGTGTGGCCATGGTATCTTGTTGTTCTTGCTGTAGTTCTCCCAACACTGAGGACTATGATCACTTTTCCTTAATGGCGAGTTCGCTGCATCAATATGGAACTGGTTTCTCCTCTCATGATCCTAAAGTTTACCTTCACAGTCACATAACTGTGAGGATATGGAGCTTTATCTCGGTTATTAATACCTCTTCCACATTGGGGTTTGTCTCTCTTCACTGTCTTCTCTCATGCTGTGGGAGATTTGGAGGGGAGATGTGGGAAGAGATTTGAAGACAAGGTGCCTTTAGCAGGTGCAGTGATTAGAAGCATTAAAAATATAGTTGCTCACTCTCTTGCCTCAGTCCAGTTCAAAGTGATTCCTTCCACTCATGACATGCAGGTCCTTTTGTCTTTTGGGTTTTCTGCAAATTTTTCTACCAAGCAGCTCAAGCTTATTCGCTGGATACCTCCCATAACTCACTATTGTTTGAATGTCGATGGGGCATGCAAAGGAAACCCAGGCGACTGTGGGGGTGGTGGTTGCATTCGGGATAAGAAGGGAGCAGTGGTGGCAGGGTTTTCTCATTTTTATGGTGACGGGAATAGCATCATTGTAGAAGCTAGAGCCTTCTGTGATGGTATCTATCTGGTAGACTCCCTGGGCATTCACATATCTATTATATATTCAGATTCTCTAGCCTTGGTAAATTCCATGAAAACTGGTATTTGCCCTTCTTGGCAAGCTTATCATTGGTGGCGTGAAGCCTACTATATGATCCATAAGAAGAACTTTTATATCACCCATATTTATCGGGAGGCAATCAGTGGCGGATGGCCTAGCCAACTTCGGATGTTTGTCCAAGGAAAACATGATGTACTAGGGGTCTAGTAGATTTCCTCTCAATTGTAAAGGTCCTTTACTGTTGGACAAAACTAGTTTGCCTCATGTTAGACTTTTGTAACTAGGTCTCCTTTTGTCTATCATTTCAATTTAAAGGGCTTGCCCGATTGGTGGTTGTACTCTTTCTTTTCTTATATATATTTAGGCCCAGACCTCTTGTGGTGGAGTGGGACATTCTTCCCCTCTGGGGGAGGGTGCACTCTCCTAGCTTTAGAGGCCTAAGGACCAGTTTTTTAATTCAAAAAAAAAAGAATGTCATTCCATACGAGTTACCTGGTCTGCCACCAGTTAGAGAGATTGAGCACCTTTTGCACAGGCATCGTACTGCATGGCACCAACAGAGTTGCAATAGTTGAAGATGTAGTTGAAGGAGCTATTGGAGAGAGGCTACATTTGCCCTAGCTTTCTCCTTGGGGGTCTCCAATATTATTTGGGAAGAAGAATGATGGTAGCCTGCGGTTGTATATTGATTACAGGAAGCTGAATCAAGTAACCATCAAGAATAGGTACCATCTGCCTAGGATTAATGATCTCTTTAATCAGCTTCAGTCAGCCCGAGTCTGGGGGTTACAATGTGTATGATGACATGTGCTTAAATATTTTTGATGATGAGTGACATAATTTATGTTGTATAAATATAGGAAAATAAAAATGACAAAGACATGAAAGAGATGAATAAATGACCATCATGCTTCTATTGATCACCTATATATTCATTGTATCTCATTTAGAATCCTTTTCAATGTAGGTGTGAATGCATACGAGACAAGCATCCAAATACAAGAGCAAAAGAACAAGAAAAGGACTTCAAGTGATCACCTATCGACAGCCACGAAAGTCCCTATCGATAGATAGGTCATCCAGGAACAAACAAGCTACTGGAAGCTCAAATGGAGCAGTAGCTGTCGACAGATGCAAAGAACCTGTCGACAGATACATGGTGCCTGTCGACAGCCAAAAAGCGCATGTCGACAGATAAGGCCTTTCCAGCAAGATCATGGTTCTGGAAAACCAGAAGTCTGTAGTAGTTGTCGACAGATATAAACTTCCTATCAACAGACGAAGAGAAAAGTCAGATACGAGATATGGATATGTTCTATATTAGGGTGTTTCCTTTTAGCACGTCTCTCCATACTTGGACACCCATTTATATAGAACATATGGAGGTATTTTCGCAGCAAGAAGCCACCATATCAAAACCCTAAGCAAAACCCAAGAGAAGAGCTTCTCCCTACTGCTCTGCTTCAACCCTCCATCCAGTTCGTGGAAGATCCATCTCACGAGCGGAGTTGAAGTCAGTTCGTCTATGATTCAAGCTTCTCCATCAACTGGGCATCATCTACACGAAGCTTGGAGTTCTTCTGGACGACCACCAAGAAGAGTTCTTCATCTAGATCTGTTTCTAAAACTCAGAACTCTTCTCTTCTTCTACTTTTTAATACTTTGTGTGTTTGGTAGTGGTTCAAGCATTCCTTGTGCTTGATCCACGTGTGGTTTGTTGTTCGGATTGCATGTTTGGATCAGACAACATGGGTGTGTGTGTGTGTGTGTTGTAGCGTTGAAGTCGCTCATAAGCAGTTGTTCTGCATGTGTGTGTGGATGGTGGACGTAGGATACACAAGTTGTGTACTCCGAACCACCTAAATCTTCGTGTTCTGTGATTTGAACATTTCACGATAGGTTTGGTAGGCACGTTGATTACCCACGCGCTAGATAGGTTGCTGTTCGCTCTACTCAAAATAAGCACACACATCATAGTTCAAATTCTATATAAATTTGTTTAAGTTTATGATAAGTCAGCGTTGGATCAAAAGAAGGCCATAGTGTTTCTAATTGGTAGTAATCTATTCAACCCCCCTTCTAGATTACTGTTTAAGATAGTTCCGCATATCCTTTCAATTAGTATCAGAGCGAGTTTTCTCCATTTACTGCTTAATAGATTGATCTCACGATCAGGAGAAATTCGATCTCATGGAAACTAACAGGGGTTTATGGCTGAAGGACACTCAGTGTCCAGGCCACCCTTCTTTGATGGCACTGACTATCCGTATTGGAAAAATCGTATGCAGGTTTTTTTGAGAGCTCAAGACTACGAGTTGTGGAAAATCGTCAGCAAGGGAGCATATGAGTTGCCCGCTGACGAAAATACCTGGACTCGAGAATAGATTCGGAAAGGTACCTTGAATTGGAGTGCATTGAACATGATGCAGTGCGTCATGCATCCCAAGCAGTTTTCAAGAGTCTCCACATGTAACTCAGCAAAAGAAATGTGGGACAAGCTTGAGCTCATTTACGAATGTACGTCTGAAGTAAGGGAAACCAAAGCAAGCATGCTAGTATCTGAATATGAGATGTTTAAAATGAAAATTGAAGAAACCATTTCAAATATGTTTGCTAGATTCATGCTAATAATAAATGGGTGAAAGGTCTAAAAATGAGTACTCAGAAAGTGACTTAGTTAGGAAGATACTTCGGTCTCTTCCATCCTCTTGGCATACTAAGGCCACTGTCATTGAGGACTCTAAAGACCTTTCCACAATGAAACTGGATGAACTATTTGGATCCCTGATGACGTATGAAATAAATCTGAAAAGAAAAGAAACTGAGGTAAATCCTAAGAAATCCATTGCTTTAAAAGCCTCTAACAAAAGTTCTTCAAGTTCTAAGAAAGAGGCACAACAGGAAAGTGATGAATCT
This sequence comes from Colocasia esculenta, assembly GCA_014218235.1. Taxonomy (NCBI): domain Eukaryota; kingdom Viridiplantae; phylum Streptophyta; class Magnoliopsida; order Alismatales; family Araceae; genus Colocasia; species Colocasia esculenta. The sequence goes on from CM024762.1 coordinate 83,348,870, forward strand.
GAATCGTCTAGTGATAGTGAGAATGATGAGATGGCCATGCTCACTAGACAGTTCAAAAAATTCCTCAGGTTCAAAAAGAAAGGATCAGGTAACTCCAAAACTTTTCCAAAAAAAGATTTTACAAATAAGCTTGAGTCTAACAAGAAATCTAACATGATTGTATGCTATGAGTGCAAGAAACCAGGGCACATGAGAGGTGAATGCCCATAGCTCAAGAAGAAGCTGAAAAGGACAAATTCACCTTCAAGAAAGCCAAGGCAATGATGGCGACTTGGGGTGATGAAGATGAAGACGACAATGCTCAGGAAGCTCTGGATATGAAGAAATTTAGTGTTTAATGGCAAGGTGTGAAGACTCAAATGAGGTAAACTCTTCCTTTGAAAAACTACAGTTGATGAATGGGAAGAGGCATACACTTTGCTCTTTGAAAAATTTTATGAATTCAAGTCTGAAAATAAGCACTAAAAAAGAAACTCACTAATCTTGTGTCTAGCACAAACACTGATGAACAACTTTCAATCATGTCTAAATAAATTGAATTGCTGAAAATGAACAGGAAGGTCACTATCAAGAAATGGATTGCATGAAAGAAAAACTGCAAGAAAATGAGAAGGAAAAACAAGTGTTAGACAAATCAGTTGAAAACTCTCCAACTTGAAAATCAAGAGATTCAGAAAAGTTGGAACAAGCTCAGAAAGAACTAAAAGGTAAATATGATGATCTCACAAGATTTGTGAAAGGAAAAGAAAATCTTGATGCTGTTTTGGGTGTTAAAACAAATGTGACAAGGCATGGACTTGGATTTCAACTTGAAAAATAAAAAAAACTTGGAGAAAAATTGATCACATCTTTTGTTGATTGTAGTCCAAGTACAAGTAAACAAGTTCCACCCAAGAGCAAGAATACTCAAGCTAAGGGTAAGCAACAACAATATAATCAAAAGACTTCATTTGTTCAACACACTAAGAAAACCGTCGACAGATCCAAAGAGCCTGTCGACAGAACTAGAAATCTGCAGAAAAGAAAATGCCAAATAAGCAACAAAAGGGTAAGATGCATGCACAAGTTCAACATATCAGCAAAAAAAATGTTTTGAGTAAAACTTCATCTTGCCATGTCTGTAAAAAACTTGGCCAGACTGAAAATAATGCTGGAATAATTTGTACAAACTAAATGCGAACAAGTTTGGATTCAAAGCATTTACTTTTTGGCATGAATAAAACATTGAGACCCAAATTAATTTGGGTACCAAAACCTCTTGTCTGATCCATCTATGTAGGAATGCCTAGCAGCCCAAAATCAAAACAAATGGTACTTGGATAGTGGCTGCTCGAGGCACATGACGCGCGACAAAGAAAAATTCTGTCTGCTGGTGGAAAAAGAGGGAGGACAAGTTATCTTTAGAGGTAACAATAAGGGCCAAATTATTGGCACATGTAAGGTTGGTAAGTATGCCTCTAACTCTATAGACAATGTGTTACTAGTTGATGGTCTTAATCACAATCTTCTTAGCATTAGCCAATTGTGTGATAAAGGCCATAAAGTCATCTTTGAATCGAATGCATGTCAAATTGTTGATAAAGAAATAGGAAGTCTCAAGTTTTTTGGAAAAAGAGTGAATAACATTTATTTAGTTGATTTAGATGAACCAGAAAACAACAATTTATGTCTTGTTGCAAATAAACAGGATGAATTGACCCTGTGGCATCGTAGGCTAGGTCATGCAGGCTACAGTGTCTTGCACAAGATCATGAGGATGTAATTGGTAAGTGGACTTCCTGAAATTCAGTTCAATAAAAATGAAAGTTTTTGTGATGCATGTGCACATGGAAAACAAACCAGAAAATCTTTCAAATCAAATGCTCCTATTATCACTTCAAGACCTTATGAATTGTTGCAAATGGACCTATTTCGACCTACAAGAACACTCAGTCTCAATGGCAAATGTTTTGGGTTTGTCATGTTGGGTTCTCATATTGGAGAATGTTGGGTTACAACAAGTGCTTAATGTTTTTGATGATGAGCAATACTAATTGATGTTATGTGAATGTTCACAAATGGTATGTTTGTTTTTGATGATGAACATTTCATGAACAAGACAAAATTGTTGTGTTATGAATGTGTGAAACATGATGAGAATGACAATTGGATGCAAATGAAACACATGGTTTATATGTTCATTATATCTCACTAATTATGTCTTTTAATGTAGGTGAGATTCCATGCAAGACAAAGCCCAAAATCCAAGTGCAAAAGAACAAGACAAGTTGCTGAAATAGTGCACCTGTCAACAGATGACAGTGCATCTGTCAACAGATGAATAGTGCATCTGATGCATCTGTCGACAGATGATTTTTGCCTGTCGACAGATACACTTAGAAATCTATTTCCAGAAAGCCCAGTCTTCCGGTTCTTGCAAACCTGTCAGCATCTGTCGACAGCAGCAAGTCGGCTGTCGACAGACGGAGTTTTGGGAAGATCTAATGGCCAGGATATGATCTATATTTTGGTGTTTCCTTTTAGCACGACTCTCTATGCTTGGACACCACTATATATGGATCATATGAGGCTATTTTCGCAGCAAGGAGCCACCATACCAAAACCCTAAGCAAAGGTCAAGATCAAGGCTTTCTTCCTGCTGCCCTGCTTCATCTCTCTGCCCAGAACAAAGAAGAACAACCTTCCAAGCGGAGTTGAAGCCGGTTCGTCCATGGTTCAAGCTTCTCCATCAACTGATACTTGTCAAGACGAAGCTTGGAGTCTTCTGGACGACTAACGAGAAAAGATCTACATCGGGATTTGATTCTTCATCTCAAAACTCTTCTCCTTTCACTACTTTCATATATCTGTGTGTGTGCACTGATTTGAGATCAGTACGTGGATGTTGTGGAAGTGTGGATTGTTGTTCTGATTGCGTGTTTGCATCAGACAACGTGTGTGTGGTGTGTTGGTCAGATCAAGGCTAGAGGATCTGATCTTTTGTGGACTTGATCTAGCGTGTGTGTGTGTGGTTGAGCCGGTGTGCTCGTGTGTGTGTTGTACTCAGTTCTTGAGTAGTGTGTCCTCACTGTGTGGGGGGTGGACGTAGGAGTCACGTGGTGTGATCTCCGAACCACCTAAAAAATCCCTTGTGCACTGTGGTTTGACTTGTGGTTTACACTGTATTGCGCTAGATGCATGCATAGGGATTTCGTCTACACACTAACTGTTAGTTTGCTCACACACATTGCATCTGATCAAAGGGGTTTTAATTGAGTAGATCTTTTAATCCGAAGTAATTTTCATATTGCTTAGTTTCCGCTGCAAATCTATTCAACCCCCCTTCTAGCTTTGCCATAACCGAGTATCCGATCCTAACAATTGGTATCAGAGCAGGTTTTCTGTTCATCGGTTGTGATTTGGCATATCCGTTTATGTGTGCTTAATTGCTCTGATCGGGTTTATAATTGATTTTGAACTGATCTGATCACTTCGTTGGTTGGTTATTTATCTACTACATACTCAGAAATATGTCTGAGTTCTCAAGTATCATAAGTTGACCAATGATTATTGAGTTTGATGGCAAGGTTCATAAAATGCAGGTCTCCTCTATGAAAACATGCAAGTCTGGAAGGGAAATCAATGAAAAATGCTACATGGCTCATGGAAGCTCAAGAGGCTCTTCTCGTTTAGACGACTCTAGAGGATCACATATGTCAAAGATGTCAAGAAATTCTCAAGAATCAGGTAAATCCAATTCAGACCCATTTGATGCTTCAATATCCAATTCTGATTCAGAGAATGATATATCTTATAATGAATTGATAGAATGCTATGAGCACATGTGCAAACAATTTAAAACTATTAAACATCAAAACAAGAAGCTAAAAGAAAATCTGGAAAAGAATGAAATGATAATTGATAATGCTCAAGCATTCCTAACATTAATGTCGTTGCAGGACCCAAGCAAGTGTGGGTCCCAAAACAAGCTTGATTAGCAAGTTGAGATGTCTTGCAGCTAAAAATTAGAAATGGATTCATGACATTGGCTGTGCAAGGCAAGAAATGATGGAGAACAAGGTAACTTTTTTTTACTATGATTGAAGACTGTTCAGGTAAAATCTCCTTATCACTTCATATTTGAAATGCTGAAATTGAAATGGATTCTTACCTTTATCTGAGCAATGCAAAATGTGCCTTAATGCTACCCCACATGACAATGCCTCTTAGCAATTGGAATCATGCCATCTTGCTTGCATAACTGTGCACATGACCTCTTGGTATATCAAATGATGACATGTAGAAAAACAAGTTATGCTTGTTTGGAAACTATCATTATGCGTGAGTAAAATACTCCGCCAAGTACCAAAAGTCATGTAATACATAAGGCTAGTTGTGTGCTTAATAACGTGTGAATTGCTTGATACATTTTCTATGCATATGTTTGGGGGAGTAAGTTTGAAAATGCTCATGAATGCTCATGAAATTTGTGTGCAACTGCTTGTGATGAATGTCTAAATCATGATTGAATTGCTTAAATGTTATCTCATCACATGCACACATTATGGGGGAGTAAGTTTAAGGCTAGGTGAGTGAAATTCATAAGGATACCCTTCATATTCAATGTGTACTTATCCCTCAATCTTATGGTTCAAATCACTCTCAATTCAAAGCCTTAAAACTGAAGTTTCAAAGCCCCTGTCGACAGCCCCAAACAGCCTGTCGACAGATATGGCCTCACAGAACCAAGAAATTGGACTCTGTGTGCTTCTGTCGACAGACAAAAATCCTTCTGTCGACAGCTTTACTCAATTCCTGATTCCCAGAACCCCAACTGCTCTGTCTGAGTGCATCTGTCGACAAACACTCCCTTGCTATCGACAGATACACATTTTCTGTAAATTCTTCATCCTTCTTCATAATTTCTTCATGAGTATGTTCATATCATTGATGCAAGGGGAGAATTGGGTATAAATATTCATTATAACCTTTCATCCTCACATAGTATCAAAGTCATATGGTTAATCACAATGATTTTGAAATAATATTTTGAGATTGAGTCTAGGTTGTATCATCTAGAAAACATTGAACAAATCTAATGATTTTAACCTAACTCACTTGAATAACTCCCTTGTGGATGATCATGTTCCTATATGGATTGACAAGTAAGAAGGTTTTTGAACTTAATGTCTTTGCATTGGCCTTTGACCTTAATAAACCTTTTGAACTTGATTTTCCAACTTAAAAAAAAAAAGAAAAGCTACCTATTTCTAAAGTCAAAAATTTTAAAAAAAAAAGTGAATGGGGGACAAAGGCAGAGCAATGATGAGTATCACTGAGTAACCGGGGACACGGGCATCACAAATGTCTGTCTTCGCGTCAAAAAGTCCTTTCATTATCTCTGCATAATGGTATGATGGTCACTCACACTGAGTAACTGGGGGTACGGGCATCCCAAATGTCTACCTTCACGTCAAAAGGTAAAAGTGATCCTAATTACCACTTAAATTGTTCAAATGCTAGAAATAGAGTGGAGCCTCCAAGATTTAAATCAAGGGCAATAGGTTGTCTATTGTCATTGTTCATGTAGACATGCCTTCATTTACCAACTGAACATCACCCACTAAGGTCTATGATTTTCTTCAATGGTTTTATTCAAAAGGGTTATCTCATTTTCATGTGTTTTTGAACGATGTATTCTAAATGCTATAACTTGAGATTCCCGGAGTATTATCTCTTAACCATTGTAGAATTTTTATGTGTCTTAATACTAGTGTTTATGACATTTTTGTAGTGGGTATCAACCTATTCTCACCTTGCAATCTCATTTGAACACTCATTCCCCACTCAATTCTTTCACAATTCAGTTATGTGGTCACACAATTCTTTGCTTCATTCTTTTACTTGTGTGCACCCATTATCTTTTTGAATGTTGCCAAAAGGGGGAGAAACATCAATTGTGCATAAATTGAAATTTTTGTCATCATCAAAAAGGGGGAGAATGTTGGGTTCTCATATTGGAGAATGTTGGGTTACAACAAGTGCTTAAATGTTTTTGATGATGAGCAATACTAATTGATGTTATGTGAAATGTTCACAAATGGTATGTTTGTTTTTGATGATGAACATTTCATGAACAAGACAAATTGTTGTGTTATGAATGTGTGAAACATGATGAGAATGACAATTGGATGCAAATGAAACACATGGTTTATATGTTCATTATATCTCACTAATTATGTCTTTTAATGTAGGTGAGATTCCATGCAAGACAAAGCCCAAAATCCAAGTGCAAAAGAACAAGACAAGTTGCTGAAATAGTGCACCTGTCAACAGATGACAGTGCATCTGTCAACAGATGAATAGTGCATCTGATGCATCTGTCGACAGATGATTTTTGCCTGTCGACAGATACACTCAGAAATCTATTTCCAGAAAGCCCAGTCTTCCGGTTCTTGCAAACCTGTCAGCATCTGTCGACAGCAGCAAGTCGGCTGTCGACAGACGGAGTTTTGGGAAGATCTAATGGCCAGGATATGATCTATATTTTGGTGTTTCCTTTTAGCACGACTCTCTATGCTTGGACACCACTATATATGGATCATATGAGGCTATTTTTGCAGCAAGGAGCCACCATACCAAAACCTAAGCAAAGGTCAAGATCAAGGCTTTCTTCCTGCTGCCCTGCTTCATCTCTCTGCCCAGAACAAAGAAGAACAACCTTCCAAGCGGAGTTGAAGCCGGTTCGTCCGTGGTTCAAGCTTCTCCATCAACTGATACTTGTCAAGACGAAGCTTGGAGTCTTCTGGACGACCAACGAGAAAAGATCTACATCGGGATTTGATTCTTCATCTCAAAACTCTTCTCCTTTCACTACTTTCATATATCTGTGTGTGTGCACTGATTTGAGATCAGTACGTGGATGTTGTGGAAGTGTGGATTGTTGTTCTGATTGCGTGTTTGCATCAGACAACGTGTGTGTGGTGTGTTGGTCAGATCAAGGCTAGAGGATCTGATCTTTTGTGGACTTGATCTAGCGTGTGTGTGTGTGGTTGAGCCGGTGTGCTCGTGTGTGTGTTGTACTCAGTTCTTGAGTAGTGTGTCCTCACTGTGTGGGGGGTGGACGTAGGAGTCACGTGGTGTGATCTCCGAACCACCTAAAAAATCCCTTGTGCACTGTGGTTTGACTTGTGGTTTACACTGTATTGCGCTAGATGCATGCATAGGGATTTCGTCTACACACTAACTGTTAGTTTGCTCACACACATTGCATCTGATCAAGGGGTTTTAATTGAGTAGATCTTTTAATCCGAAGTAATTTTCATATTGCTTAAGTTTCCGCTGCAAATCTATTCAACCCCCCTTCTAGCTTTGCATAACCGAGTATCGATCCTAACATGTCATTGTAGATGATTTCTCTAGGTCACTTGCGTTAAATTCTAGCTCACAAAAATGAAGCACTTGATATCTGAAGAGTTCTTCAATAAGATTGAGCATGGAAACACACACAAAATATGCTCAATTCGAACTGATCATAGGGGAGAGTTTGACAAAATCATTCTCTGAATTTTGCAGGCACCGAGGAATTGATCACAAGTTTTCCTCTCCAAGGACTACGGAACAAAATGGAGTAGGGGAGAGAATAATAGAACCTTGGTGGAAATGGCTAGTACTCTTCTGATTGAAAGTCAACTCATAAGGAGCTTTTGGACAGAAGCAATGAATACTTCATGCTACATCCTCAATCGAGCCATGGTAAGACCTGTAATGAAGAAAACCCCATATGAGCTCTTGAAAGGTCAGAAACCCAGCATTGGGTACTTCAGGATATTTGGCTCTAAAGTTTTTATTCATAATAATGATAAAGTGAATTTAGATAAATTTGAAGCTAAAAGTGATCTAGGTATTTTTCTAGGCTATTCTGAACACTCTAGAGCTTATAGAGTGTTTAATGACAAAAACTGAACTGTGGAAGAAACTCCACATGTTATTTTTTATGAGTCAAAGGCAAAAACTAACAGCGCAACTGCTCGCAGGTTTGATGATGAAAATGAAGGAATAATCCTTGAAAAGCAAGATGACAAGCTCCTGTGGACAGACCCAGAAGAGGTTGTCGACAGATCTGAAGAAGATCCTCAAGAACTCCCTCCCCAAGATTAAATTCCTCGAGAGCAATATCAACTGGGTCCTTTAACAATCAGGAATATCAGGTATTCAAAGGATCACCCACTTGAGAATGTAATTGGAAATGTAAATGATAGAATTCTAACTAGGTCTCATCTAAGACACATTGTAGAACAAGATCATTTAGCATTTGTCTCTCAAGTGGAACCTAAAAATGTTGAAGAGGCTCTAAAAGAAAATTCATGGATTGATGCTATACATGAGGAACTTGGGAAATTTGAAAGAAATAATGTTTGGAGCTTAGTTCCTAGGACCCCTGAAATTTCTGTAATTGGAACAAGATGGGTATTTAGGAATAAGCTAAATGAAGAGGGTAAAGTGGTAAGAAACAAAGCTAGATTGGTAGCAAAAGGATATAATCAAGATATTGGGATAGACTTTGAAGAATCCTTTGCACCTGTAGCCAGGCTTGAAGCAGTTAGAATTTTGTTAGCCTATGCATGTTAAACAAGTTCAATTTTTTCAAATGGATGTTAAAACTACCTTCTTGAATGGTTACATCAAAGAGGAAGTCTATGTTCTCAACCACCTAGATTTGAGGATAATGGAAAGCCTAACCATGTTTATAAATTGCACAAAGCTCTCTATGGTTTGAAACAGGAACCCGAGCTTGGTATGATAGACTGAGCAACTTTTTGGTGAGTAAAAACTATTCAAGAGGTAAAGTGGACCAAAACCCTTTTACTAAAGAGTTCGAAATCATATAATTGTTGTTCAAGTCTATGTGGACGACATCATTTTTTGTTCAACTAACCCCTCACTGTGTGAAGAATTCTCAAAACACATGTACAGTGAATTTGAGATGAGTTTAATGGGGGAGATTAAATTTTTTCTTGGCTTGCAGGTAAAACAATCTGAAGATGGCTTCTTCATCAATCAAGAAAAATACGTCAAGGAGCTACTAAAAAGATTTCATTTTGAACAAGCCAAGCCAGCCTCAACACCAATGAGCACAAGCATAAAACTGGAAAAAGATGAGAAAGGTAAAACGGTAGATGCAAAGCAATTCCGAGGTATGATTGGCTCACTTCTTTACCTTACTGCAAGAAGGCCGGATATATAATTCAGTGTCTGCCTTTGTGCTAGATACCAATCTAGTCCAAAGGAAAGCCATTTGATTGCAGTTAAAAGGATTTTCAGATATCTCTCAGGTACGTATGATTTGGGCTTATGGTATCTAGCAGGTAGCAGTTTTGAACTGATTTCATATTCTGATGCTGACTATGCTGGGTGTAAAATTGATAGAAAAAGTACTAGCGGGTATTGACAATTTCTTGGTGGTTGTATGGTTTTGTGGGCATCCAAGAAGCAGCACTTTGTTGCACTCTCCACTGCAGAGGTAGAATATGTTGCTGCAGGGAGTTGTGCGGCTCAGGTGTTGTGGATTAAAAGTTAGTTGTGTGACTAAAACATTGACATTGGATGCACACGTATCTTATGTAACAATACCAGTGCTATCAATCTTTCCAAAAACCCAATTCAACACTCACAGACCAAACACATTGAAATAAGGCATCACCTTTTGAGAGATGAGGTAGCCAACAAAACCTTGGAGCTTAGCTTCATACGTACTGAAAAACAATTGGCACATATCTTCACCAAACCTCTATCTGAAGATAGATTCACATCATTGAGAAGAGAATTGGGCTTGTGCAAAATTCAATGAAACCAATGCCCACTTATGGAGTAAATGATCTTTGTGTGTAGTGACTATGTGATATATCAAATGGTGAGATGTGGAAGAACAAGTCAGGCTTGTTCGGAAACTATCATTATGCGTGAGGAAACACCCTCCGCCAAGTATCCATAGTCAAGTTGCATATAAAGATCATCAACTTCAAATGGGGTCACAAGTTTGGCTCATTTATCTCTGAAAAAGGATGAAAGTTTGGTGCTCATATTTTATGAATGCTAATTTTCTTTCAAAATGCTTACTTGGATGTGTACATCATTGTTTGAATTGCTTGAATTGATTGAATGTTGAGTCATTTTATGCATACACTATGGGGTAGTAAGTCAAGGTAGGTTGAGTGAAATGCTTGAGAGAAACCCTTCATATTCATTGTTTAATTATCTCTCAAAATCTTGGCCTTCATCTCACTCAATTCAAAGCTTCAAAACCCATTTACCAAGTACTTGTCGACAGCCAGCCACCAGCTGTCGACAGATCCCCTCATCCAGAACCACATTTCTTCTGTGAAACAGTAGCTGTCGATAGCCCGTTCTTCAGCTGTCGACAGATGGGCTTTTCTAGAACACTAGTTCTTCTATTTCTCACTAGCTGTCGACAACCACATTCTTGCTGTCGACAGATGCCCTTCAATTGTGAAAACATCAACATTTCTTGGCAATTCTTCATGAGTATGTTCATATCATTGATGCAAGGGGAGAATTGGAAACTAATATTCATTACAATCTTTCATACTCACATAGTACCCATGACACTGATTAAATCACAATGATTTTGAAATGATATTCTTGTATGAGTCTAGGTTGTGTCATTAAGAAAACATTGAACAAATCTAATGGCTTTAACCTAACTCACTTAAATAACTCCATTGTGGATAATCATTTTTCTTAAATGGATTGATAAGTACGAAGGCTATTGAACTTAATGCTTTACATTGGCTTTTGACCTTAAATACCCTTTGACCTTGCTTTTAAATTTAAAAAAAAAAAGAGAAAAGCTACTTATTTCTAAACTCAAAAGTTCATCAAACTTATATGACATGGGACAAAGGCAGAGCAATGATGAGTATTTCTGATTAACCTGGGACATGGGCATCACAAATGTTTGTCTTCGCGTCAAAAAGTCTATTCATTATCTCTGTACAATGGTATGGTGGTCACTCACACTAAGTAACTGGGGGTACGGGCATCCCACATGTCTATCTTCATGTAAAAAGGTGAAAGTGATCCTAATTACATCTTTTTCCCATTAACTTGATCAAAGAAATAATTCAATGCAAGAAATAGAGTAAAGCCTCCATGCTTTTAAATTAAGGGCTATATGTTATTTATTGTGAATTGCTAATGTAGACATTATTTTCAAATACCAACTGAACTTCACCCACTAAGAAATATGTTTTTCTACAATGGCTTTATTCAAAGGGGTTATCTTATTTTCATAAGATTTTGTATGATGTCTTCTCAATGCTGCAACTTAAGAATCCCGGAGTATTACTTCCTAACCATTGTAGACCTTTGATATGTCTTAATACTAGTGTGTATGACATTTTATAATGAGTACACACCAGTTTTCCATCGTAAAATCCCATTTGGGCACTCATTCCACATCCATTTCTATGCAAATATCCATCTGGTACCAGTTTGCACTGCAGCTGTGGACAGCTACCTGGCACCTGTCAACAGCCGACTACCTGGGCGGTTCAGAAGCCCAACTGGTGCGCTTTTTTGCCGGATTTTGTGGGCCCCTTCCATTTCAAACTCCTTACAAAAATCCTTAAAAGGGAACCCACGACTCCTCACCCCTTCCCCTTCTTCCAAAAATCTTTTTTCTTTCTCAACCCTAACCCTCCTATCTCCAGGGTGCCAACCCGAGATTCTGTCTCTCCTGGTTCTTCTCCTCCTCCTATCATCTTCGTCTTCTCAGAGATCCTCCCTACTCCGACCTCACATTCTCCTTGGCTCCTCCAAGCAAACGCCTTGCTTCTCATCGGCGTCCCATCTCTCCAGAAGTCGGCGAAGGCTCTGAGGCTCCTGCAGAGCGCCGAAGCAAGGATCGGGACGACCGCTTGCTGAAGCTCATCGTCCCTCCAAATCTGCAACTTTCTAAGGTCCGGGGCACCTTCACCAAGTTCGTGCAACCACATTACGTGGAATTCGTCTCCTTGGAGGATATGTTCCCCGGTCTACAGGCCCTTTTCGACACCCAGGGCTGGACCACCTTCTCGTACTCCCACAAGCAGTATTCTCTGACTGTTGTGACGGAGTTCTTCAATAACATGGGCTATCGATTGGGGGTGATGAACTCTACACCACCGTGAAAGATACTACCTTCCACATCACACCCAACCTTCTCACCCGTGCTTTTCAAATCCCAACTCTGGCATTGATATTCTGATCAACCACCCTACTGCATCCGACTACTCAATCTCATCACCTTGTAGATATGATTCTACCAAGGATCGTATGAATTTGAATGCCAATACCTTCCCTCCTCTTCATCGCCTCATTCATCACATCTTCACCACAATCATTGTGCCAAAGCATGGCAGTCGGGAACTTGTGACCGAGGTTCACAAATCCCTTTTCTACTCCTTCTTCAAGGGTGAGCAGATTAATCTGCCTATTCTTATGCTTGTCCTCCTCAAGCAATGCTTTCGCAATCCCAAGCGGTCAATGCCCTATGCTTGCCCCATTACCTCTCTCCTTATCTTCATTGGCATCACCATTCCGGAAGGAGAGATGGTCACTCTCAAATCCCGCGTATCCTTTCAACGGGTTGAATAGTCAAAGTCTTCGCACATAATCTTCTGACAGCTGTGCATTTAATGAAGACTGAACGTATCTCTGCATGCATACAGATGATATCATCCATTATCGTGTCTATTCTATATGCATCTTTTAGAACAGCAAAATGGCATTACAATTTTGGTGAATATTCACACCAACGTTGACTGACAACAAGAGACAGCCTAGCTGTCTACTGTTCTAGCATTTAATGTATGCAGGTCTTTGACAACATTCGTCATACAACGTTGGACCTTGTAGAAGCCAAAGAACACTTCAGAAGATCCTATCTCTTTGCGTGCACAAATGGATAAAGGACTGTTGACTGGAAGCTTCCAAGTTCCACTCAGTCTAACGTCCACCAAAAGCTAGAGGCAACGGATACTTCAACGTCTATATTTCAAATTGAAGCTATATATTGAAGAAAGGAGCTCCAGAAGAAACACACAGACAAAGAACGATAGTCATACAAAAACACTCTGATCATCAAGTCTTCTGCGAGTTCTCAAGAATGAGCCAAGCCTCATTCCATTAGATTAGCTCTTCATTGCTCTCTGCATTGTTTGTAGATTTTCCAGATAGCTTGTCTGGATCTGAGAGTGAGCTTAGTTTGTAGTCCTTAAGCTCTCAGTCCTTTGCTTCAGTTCTTGGCTTGTCAAAGCTTGATCTAGGGGCTTAATCTCCTGCTTACTTGTTTCTGTGCTTGTACCCTTCGTGTGTGAAGGAAGACCTGGTGGTATCCAGGGTGTGTGTGTGCCCTTCTGGTGTGAGGGAAGACCTGGAAGTATCCAGGGTGTTGTTCCTCTTCGGACTAAGAAGAGAAGACCAGCTGAGCTGGGTGTTGTAGTGTCCATAGGGGGACTGTACCCTAGTTAGTGAAATCCTGAGTTGTTGCTCAGGGACTGGATGTAGGACTCCTGTGGAGAGGAGGTCCGAACCAGGATACATCTGGTGTTATGTGATTGTCTTCATGTGTTTGTTGTTTCTCTTTACTAACACTAACAATCTTCAAAGTGTATTTCTTTGTGAATGTTTTTAGTGAACAGGTATTAATTGATAAATTTTAAAGACCCATTCACCCCCCCTCTGGGCTACCTATCTGGGCAACACAAAGTCCCCACTTCTACCACCCCAAACAACAAGCCCAGATGCAAACACTATGACAAGTTGGGCCATACTGCAGAAGAGTGCTGGAGGAAGGCAGGTGCATGCCTTCGTTGTGGCAGCAGAGAGCATCGGATTCCCGAGAGCCCATTGCTTAAGGAGAATGAAAAGCGTCCTATGGGACAGAAGAAGCCTGACCGACTGCAGGCTTTACAAGAAGTGGAAACCAGCGAGGAAGGTGGGGTCGTCGAAGGCACCTTACCAGTATTCTCTCAGTTAGCTTTTGTATTATTTGATACTGGCGCAACACATTCATTTATATCACAAGCATTTGCTGATGCATTAAGTGAACAACCTGCATCCATGGGATTTGAATTTCCTATTACTACACCATTAGGAGAAAAGACTCAATGAATAAATATTTTCCTCTAGCTGATGTTAAGATTGGTGATCACAATCTTAGAGCTGATTTGATATGCATGCCCATGGAAGGCTACAATGTTATTCTGGGAGCCGATTGGCTATCCACGTATGGGGCTTGTGTTGATTGTAGAAGAGGGAAGATTACTTTTAGTGAATTCCCTAAGTTAACCTTTACGGGACGTAGACACAAGAGACACTTGTCTCTCGTTTCTGCAATAAAGGAACAAAACATGATATGAAAGGGTTGTGTGGCATTTCTTGCCGCAACTGTGATTGAAAATAAAGCAATAAAGATATCAGACATTCATATAGTACAAGAATATCCCGACGTGTTTCCCGATGAGCTGCCAGGCATTCCACCCGAGAGAGATGTGAATTTCTCAATTGATCTCGTACCTGGAGCTGCACCGGTTTCACGGAAACCCTACCAGATGTCCCCCTCCGAATTGAAAGAATTGAAAGAGCAACTAATTGAACTTCTGGAAAAGGGATTTATCAGGTTGAGTACTTCTCCTTGGGGAGCACCAGTGTTGTTCGTCAAGAAGAAGGACAAATCCATGAGGTTATGCATCGATTACAAGCAATTGAACGATCTCACTATCAAGAACAAGTACCCTCTGCCTCGTGTCGACGAATTATTTGATCAGATATCAGGAGAAAAGTATTTTTCTAAGATTGACCTTAGATCCAAATATCATCAGATGAGGATTAAAGATACAGATATTTACAAGACGGCTTTCAGGAGCAGGTACGATCATTACGAATTTGTAGTCATGTCTTTTGGACTAACCAATGCTCCTGCAGCTTTTATGCAATTAATGAACAGCATCTATCGGCCCTACCTCGACAAGTTCGTCGTGGTCTTTATTGATGATATTCTCATATACTCTAAGACCAAGGAAGAGCATGAGGAGCATTTAAGGATCGCTCTGCAAATCTTGCGGGACAACCGACTCTACGCAAAGTTGAGCAAGTGTGAATTCTGGCTCGAGGAGGTGTCATTCCTAGGCCATGTTATTTCTAAAGAGGGTATCGCTGTCGATCCTTCTAAGGTAGAAGCTCTACTCAACTGGAAAAGGCCGACAAATGTCACAGAGATCAGAAGCTTTCTTGAACTGGCTGGGTATTACAGACGGTTCATAAAAGACTTCTCCAAGATAGCTGTACCGCTTACGAGTCTTACGCGGAAAGAGAACCCATATGTCTGGAGCAAGGAATGTAAGAAGAGCTTTAGACACTCAAGCAATTGTTTACATCTGCACCTGTCCTAGCATTACCAGCTGAGGGCAATAGGATTCTCAGTCTACAACTGATGCTTCTAGAATCGGTCTAGGGGGTGCTCATGCAGAATGAGAAGGTGATAGCTTATTCATCAAGGCAATTCAAGCCAAATGAAGTCAACTATCCTGTCCATGACTTAGAGCTAGCTGCTGTGGTATTTGCACTTAAGATCTAGAGGCATTACCTATACGGGGAGCAATTCATTGTCTACTCCGACCACAAGAGTTTAAAGTACTTATTTTCTCAGAAGGAGCTCAATATGCAACAACGGAGATGGCTGGAGTACTTGAAAGACTTTGATTTCAATATCCAATACCACCCAGGTAAAGGTAATGCAGTAGCTGATGCACTTAGTAGAAAGCCAGAGCTTCTTTATCCTATCTAGTCATGGGCGAGATGCAGTTATTATAACAATTTACCAGTCTAGATTTGAATATTAAGAAGAGAAGTGATAAGGTGTTAGTGGCTAATCTTAAAGCTCAACCTGATATCTTTGTTGAGATCAGAGAACAATAGGCTAATGATCCGTTTCTAATCCGAGTAAAGGAGACTATAGCTGACAAGCCAGACTTCTCCATCGCTGAAGATGGAAGGATATTATTCCAAGCTAGGACATGTGTGCCTGACAATGAGGAGCTGAAAAGGAAATTGATGGATGAAGCCCATAAGACCAAGTACACAATACATCCAGGCACGACCAAGATGTACCAAGACATGAAAAGGTCATTTTGGTGGCCAAACATGAAGCGTGAGGTGGCTGAGCATGCCGCGCACTGCCTCACTTGTCAACAGGTGAAAGCCGAGCACCGCCATCCTGCGGGTGTACTTAGACCCCTGGACATACCTAAATGGGAAAGCATCGGCATGGATTTCATTATGGGTTTACCCCAAACTCGTGGTGGACTTGATGCTATCTGGGTTGTTGTGGACTGTTTAACCAAGTCCGCACACTTCCTTGCCATTAAGAGCACTTGGAGTGTGGATGTGTTAGCAGCATTGTATGTAAAGGAGATAGTATGATTACATGGAGTCCCAGTGTCCATTGTCTCAGATCGTGACCCTAGATTCACATCTAGATTCTAGAAGGGACTTCAGATAGCGTGGGTACTAAACTCAATTTCAGTATTGCTTTCAACCCACAGACGGATGGACAGATAGAAAGGACAAATCAGATTGTAGAAGATATGCTTCGTGCCTGCACTATAGATTTTGAAGGTTATTGGAATGAGCAGCTATCCCTAATTGAATTCACCTATAACAACAGTTATCAGGTCAGCATTAAGATGGCACCGTTTGAAGCACTGTACGGCAGAAGTTGCAGATCACTTGTGTGTTGAAATGAGATAGGTGAACAGCAATGGCTGGGACCAGACATGGTACAAAGCACTAGTAGGGATATACAGATCAGAGACAGAATAAAAGTAGCTCAGTCTAGGCAGAAGAGCTATGCTGATAAAAGAAGAAGAGACTTAGAATTTCAAGTCGGAGATCATGTGATGCTAAAAGTATCCCCGACCAGAGGATTCCAAAGATTCGGAATGAAAGGCAAATTAAGACCAAGATTCATAGGTCCATTCGAAGTGTTGGATAGAGTTGGCGAGGTGGCGTACCGACTGGCACTACCTCCCTAGTTTTCCACAGTGCATAATGTGTTCCATGTGTCCATGCTGAGGAAGTACGTGTATGATCCGTCAGCTTACCAGGCTCTCTACGGAGTTTCATGAGTTTCGTCATCCCACTGCTCCTGGGAATGACGATGTTTAGAGAGTTTAGGATTTAGTTTTTGGGTCCTCTGGTTGTTTGTTTTCACTAGCATTGAGTCTTGAGTATGTTAGGTTGCTTTGTCAGTTGTCTCATGTCCCGTCTTTTGCTTTTGTCAAGTCATGTATGGTTATCTTTTTGTAACTGTGTACCTTCAAGCTACATCAATGAAAACACAGCTCTTTGCTTCTTTTTACACCTGTGTGTGCACTCACTATCTTTTTGAATGTTGTCAAAAGGGGGAGAAACATCAATTGTATAAATTGTTAATTTTGTCATCATGAAAAAGGGGGAGAATGTTGGGTTACAATGTGTATGATGACATGTGCTTAAATGTTTTTGATGATGAGTGGCATAATTGATGTTGTATAAATATTGGAAAATAAAAATGGCAAAGACATGAAAGAGATGAATAAATGACCATCATGCTTCTATTGATCACCTATATATTCATTGTATCTCATTTAGAATCCTTTTTAATGTAGGTGTGAATGCATACGAGACAAGCATCCAAATACAAGATCAAAAGAACAAGAAAAGGACTTCAAGTGATCACCTGTCCACAACCATGAAAGTCCCTGTCGACAGATAGGCCATCAAGAAACAAACAAGCTACTGGAAGCTCAAATGGAGCAGTAGTTGTCGACAGATGCAAGGAACCTGTCAACAGATACATGCTGCCTGTCGACAGCCAGAAATCACCTATCAACAGATAAGGCCTTTCCAGCAAGATCATGGTTATGGAAAGCCAGAAGTCTGCAGTAGCTGTCGATAGATATAAAGTGCCTGTCGACAGACGAAGAGAAAAGTCAAATGCGAGATAGGGATATGTTCTATATTAGGGTGTTTCCTTTTAGTACGTCTCTCAATACTTGGACACCCATATATATAGAATATATGGAGGTATTTTCGCAGCAAGAAGCCACCAAATCAAAATCCTAAGCAAAACCCAAGAGAAGAGCTTCTCCCTGCTGCTCTGCTTCAACCCTCCGTCCAGTTCGTGGAAGATCCATCTCACGAGCAGAGTTGAAGTCAGTTCGTCCACGATTCAAGCTTCTCCATCAACTGGGCAAAATCTACACGAAGCTTGGAGTTCTTCTGGATGACCACCAAGAAGAGTTCTTCATTTGGATTAGTTTCTAAAACTTAGAACTCTTCTCTTCTTTTACTTTTTAATACTTTGTGTGTGCGGTATTGGTTCAAGCGTTCCTTGTGCTTGATCCACGTGTGGTTTGTTGTTCGGATTGCGTGTTTGCATCAGACAACGTGGGTGTGTGTGTGTTGTAGAGTTGAACTTGCTCATAAGCAGTTGTTCTGCGTGTGTGTGTGGATGGTGGACGTAGGATACACAAGTTGTGTACTCCGAACCACCTTAAATCTTCGTGTCTTGTGGTTTGAACGTTTCACGATAGATGTTTGGTAGGCACGTTGATTACTCATACGCTAGATAGGTTGTTGTTCATTCTACTCACAATAAGCACACACATCAGAGTTCAAATTCTATTTAAATCTGTTTAAGTTTTTTATAAGTCAGCATTGGATCAAAAGAAGGCCATAGTCTTTCTAATTGGTATCTATTCAAACCCCCTTCTAGATTACTATTTATGATAGTTCCACATATCCTTTCAGAGTCTTCTCTAGGATTGACTTGAGATCAGGCTACTATCAGTTGCGGATCAGAGATTCAGATATAGAGAGGACAACCTTTAGGACCAGATATGGGCACTTTGAGTTTTTAGTGATGCTGTTTGGGCTCATCAATGTGCCAACAGCCTTTATGGATCTGATGCATAAGGTATTCCATCAGTACTTAGACCAGTTTGTCGTGGTGTTTGTCGACGACATTCTGGTGTACTTTGTTTCAGAGGAGGAGCACGCTCAGCACTTGAGGATCATGTTACAGACTCTGCGAGAGCACCAGCTGCATGCCAAGCTCAGCAAGTGTGAGTTTTGGATGCAGTAGGTTCACGTTTTGGGGCAGTGATCTCAGGTGATGGAGTTTATGTAGATCCAACAAAGTTCGATGTAGTTTTACAGTGGGAGAGACCTCGTACAGTGACAGAGATACGTAGTTTTCTAGGCTTGGCGGTTACTACCGTAGGTTTATCAGAGATTTTTCACAAATTGCTGCACCCCTGACTCGTTTGATGAAGAAGGGAGTACCTTTTGAGTGGTCAGAGCAGTGTGAGCAAAACTTCATGGAGTTGAAGCAACTGCTTACGTCGGCGCCAGTCCTGGTGTTACCTTCAGATATGGAGGGTTTTGAGGTTTGCATAGATGCTTTTGGAGTTGGTTTGGGAGAAGTTTTGATGTAGCATGGCAGAGTGGTGGCTTATTCATCGTGTCAGCTAAAGCCCCACGAGGAGAGTGGGGCCATGACATGGAGTTGGCAGCTGTGTTTTTACTTTGAGGATCTGGCATCATTACTTGTACGGAGTGAGATTTGTGGTTCACACTAACAACTAGTGTAACATCATGACCTTCCAGAGTTTAATGGGTTTGGTGGCCAATGTGTGGCCTATTGGTGGTGTTTGTGTGTTTGTAGCCGGTTGTGTGGGTTAAGGGTTGGAAAATCTGAGCCCAATATACCTCTGGTTCTCTTCTTGAGAACGCGACCAACACAATCGTCACATTTTGTAGAGAATATGACCACCTGCTACGTCGCGATTCTGACACCGCTTTTCCATGGGCGCCGCTGCATGCGCACCACGTGGCGCATGCAGGGGCGTCATAGCCTAATTGTGACGGCGGGGTACATAGTGTTTTAAACGCAACAACCCGATACGTCACGATTTTAGCCTGTTAGTGTGTTTTACCCGAGCCTTGGCCAAACAGTGCAGGAAACACTGTTTGGCCGAGGGAAGGGCTATTGCGGGGTCTTCCAGGCAATTTGAAAGTTGTGGCGAGCGGTTTGGCATGCTCCCGTCGCGAGGAGGTTGTTCAGAGCATGGGAAATGCCAGGACATCGTGCTTCTTTGCATTCTTCATGTGTTAGGGGAATTCTTCTCATTTTGGATTGTTTGGATCGGGGTTGAGGCATTTAATGGATGGAAATGGTTATAGTGGATAGCAAGAATGTGTAAGTGTATATTTGAATGCATATATGTGGATTTTATAACTGTAACAAGGTGGTTTGTGAGGTTTCCGGAGGTGAAGGTCGGGTTGGGGACTTTGGATGAAAAGGTGACGGACCCAGTCATCACGTTTTGAATGCGATGATATGACCTATCACTATTCAGTCCTTGATGGCGACAGTTTGACCTGTTGCGATTTGGCTTTTAAATGGCGTCGTCTATGTACACTGCGATTTAAAGGCAGTCAACTGACCCTTGTTCTTGCCTTCCCGGGCAGTGAGTTATATCATGTTGTGGGACCATGCTACTGTCATTTTATGTGATTTAAATATATAAGCGGTGCATTGGCACGTGTTAAGTTCATGAATGCCAGGTTTGCATGGTTTGGATGTACGTGGCGAGTTGGGTAGTACTACGCCTTCCGTGGTTACCTCTCGAGTTGGATATCCCAAGTTCATTGTGAGCCAGGCACGTGATGCTCGGGGTTTGTCCCAGTACGGTGGGTACCGTCGAGGTTTGTGTCGTCTTCCTGGACACCCTCACTCTTGTGTTTAATTTGTACATCCGGTTAAGGGAAAGACGGCCATAGGACAGCGTCTTGTGTGAGTTTGTGTTTGATCGCTTGTAGTGCGCTCGTGGTTGGGGTACGGACACCAACAAAAGTACTGGGCCCCAGTTAGTCCTATTTTTTCCAGTGCCTTACTTTATGGAGCTCGGGCCGGAGTCCCAAAGGTGCCAGGCATGGGCCTACAACGGTGTGGCCTGCAGGTGTAGTGTTGGTTGGTCTCCATAGTTTGTTGGCCTTGTTGTGGTGGAGCAGCAGCTGAATCATACGTCCGTGGCTGCAAGACTGAGAGGTAGTCCCGTGTGGTTTGTCCAAGTTAGTTGCTAGTGTTGCGAACCAGTTTCCGTGGCTTGAGTGTGGCGTTACCCTACTTTAGCTCATACACTTGAATGAGGTTTGCCATTTATTTATTGATGATGGAGCCATGTTATTAGTTTAGACTTGTTTATTTAATTACAGTTGTAGTACCATGTTTAGATAGCTTTATTTACTGTCTAATGCAGTTACTTACTTCTACTTCTCGTGTGTTTGGTGTCTTCTGACTTTTGAGGGAGTTTCTCTACTGATCCAGTGACTTGAGAGGCTCACCCCTACTCCTTTCAGGTCAAGGATAGCATGAGGGTTCTCATCCCTCATCTAGTTCGAAGCCGCACCATAGCAAATTTGGTCTTGCACCTCTAGGAGTGTGATTCTTCTTTCTATTTCACCTTGAGGTATGCCCTAGGTTGCTGTACTTTATACTCTGACTTTAGTTCAGAACTGGCTATGTATATTTCGTGTAAATATGTGTGTGATGTGAAATCTTATATATGTTTAGTGTGTTCTTTTATGTTTGCACGGACATGTGTGTTGATTTCCCTTGTGAGGCATTAGCCAGTTAGCAGGAGATAGAGTCGGGTCAAGCTCGTTATTGGGTTAACGAGTTTGAATGATGAGGACCATCACAACCAGAGTCTGCGGTATGTCTTTTCACAGAGGGAATTGAATATTAGGCAGCGGTGCTAGATGGAGTATCTGAAGGACTATAATTTCAATATTGAGTATCAGCATGGGAAGGCTAATGTAGTTCCAGATGCACTGAGCAAGAAGGCACAGATCAGCCATCTCATGTTGAGAGAGTGGCAGTTTTGATAGTTTGCAGCATAGGGGTCCTTCAGAGTCTCCACCAGGCGACAACAGTACACGCTAGGTCATTTGTTAGTTGCTCCAGCCATTGTTCGACAGGTTATAGAGGCTCAGCAGACAGATCCTGAGTTGCACAGAGTGTTACTGCACCCAAGGTTGAGCTACATGATGACGATATTGTCAGGTTCCGAGATAGACTCCATATGCCAGCTGAGCAGTCTGTCAGGAGAGTAGTGGTGCAGGAGGCACATAGGTCCCAGTAATCGATTCATCTAGGGTCAACCAAGATGTACCACATGTAATGACCCGAGAACCCGACCCTCGGCCCAAGCCAAGGACCCAATTTTCGCGGTCGCCGCCCACGGATCCAGGGACCCGGAAGGGCTATAACACAAGTCTAACAGAATATGTAAGGGACATAAACGACAACTACTGAACTAGAAGTACACACGCGGAAGCAAAAAGAAGAGCGAGACCGCCGCATATTGCTCTAGGTACAGTCCCAACACACGCACAACTAATACAAGTAAAAAGGGAAGGACATAGCCCTTAGGGGCATACCCCGAGGGTGATGTACAACTCAAAGGAGGAAATCACTGCTAGCTGCAGGGACGATGACTACCACCCCACCTACTCCACTCGATGTGCTCCCTGCCGTTGTTGAGAAGTCTCACCTGGAAAAGAAAGGGATGAGCTTCACAATAGAAGCTTAGTAGGGACTACCAATCTTTTACTGGCTCTAACAGGCAGAAGAATATATAAATAAATAACAGCAGTAATATCTTCTACTCTACAAGGGAAAGTGCGGAATCAAAGCTACTAACTAGCAACGGTACGGAAGGACACCATGGTCGGAAACTCCGTAGAACCTCCACGTCGTGACCATCACATGGCTGGCAACGCAGACAGAGAGAACCCTGCCTGGACAAGATACACTAGCTATAGAAAATGTTACCACTAGTCAACCGGTCAGGTGCATCCACTGACATCTTATCCTCGACCTAGGTCCAAACCTCTATGTCTTGTCAGAGTGGAGGCAGGAGCACAAAGTACACAACAGTAACCGTCGTTGTCTGGCCGAACTACGGTCCCACGCCTAGACTCTCTAGGTGGTTCTGGGGCCACAAAGAGCGAGGCAGTGAGAAAAAGGACTGGCTGACCTGCACCGGGTAGAACTCCGATCATCCTTGGTGTCCCAAACCAACCAAGAGAGCTCTGCAAACCGAGTAGAACCCTTCTTTTCAACTACTACGGCCGTAAGGAAAGCAAGACAACCTTTCCTTATCATATTATGGGCCTTTATGGCAGAGACTAGAGACATCCGTCTCTTATGTCTAATCCATGTAAATGACAACTTAGGGATTTCACTAAAAGTAACTTCCCCTTTCTTACAGTCGACACTTGCCCCATAAGTGGACAACCAGCCGGCTCCCAAAATCACGTCATAGCCTTCCATGGGCATACATACTAGGTCGTCTTTTAGGTTATGTTCTCCGATCATTACATCGGCAGATGGAAAATATTTGTTCAATTTCTCCTTCTCCCCCAGTGGTGTAGTGACATGGAATTCACACCCCATAAATATAGGTTTAACATTCAAAGTATCATCAAATTTTGAGATATGAATGAATGAGTTGCTTCAGTATCAAATAAAACAAATGTTGATAGAGAGAAACTTGTAAGGTACCGTCTACCACGCCACCTTCCTCAGTGGGCTCTTCATCATGTAGGACTTGCAGCCTCCCTTGTTTCTTAGGCACATTAGTGTGCCTCTCATTCTCCTTCAGGAGCGGGCACTCAGGAATACGGTGCTCGTGGCTTCCACAGTGCAGACATGCACCGACTTTCCTCCAGCATTCGTCAACTATGGACCAGGCTTGTCACAGTACTTGCAGTTACTTTTTGCTGGAGTGTTGGGAACGAAGACCTTGGGTTTCTTCTCCTGGCTAGGTCCTTCTGTGATGCTAAAAGGATGCTTCTTGCCCATTTTTGTCTTGGCAGATGTCGTGCCAGGTGTCAATTCTTTCTTCAAAAACTTCCCCTTGATACAATCGGTGAAGTCCGTAGCATCTTCTAGTAGTTGAGATTTCTTCACCATCTCAGCATAGGTCTAGATGTCAAGAGGGGCCAGTTGAGTAATGTATTGTGGCTTAAGGCCATTGAGGAAATGCCTAGCCTTCATCTTCTCCGTATTTACCAGATGGTCAGCATATAGGGCCAGTCTTGAAAACTGTGCTTCATATTCAGCCACAGATAGGCTCCTCTGTTAAAAGCAGCAAATTCTGCGGCCTTACTTTATTCACGCGCTCCGAGAAGTACTTGGAGTTGAATGCCTCCTTGAATTCAGCCCAAGTAAATTGACCATTCACCCTGGTCGCTTCCACTGACTCCCACCAAGCACGGGCGTCATTTTCTAGTTGGAAAGTATCTAGTATCAGCTTATCCCCAGTTGTATATTGCATAACACGAAAAATTCTTTCCATCTCCTTCAGTCAGTGCTCGGCCTCGTCTAGATCCGTGGAACCACTGAACCTAGGTGGATTCAAGCTCCTGAAGATACGATGCAGCTCGCCTGGACCGCCGCGATTCCCTCCACCTTGTGCAGCTTGCAAAGTGCACGGGTGAGTTCTTGGATAGTTTGTTGCATGCCCCTCATCTGAGCACGTTCAGCATCATCTTAGTTGCTTAAGTTCCTACAAAAGTAACTTGTTGCTATGATATTGATGTGGAATTTAATTCGTGCGTGTGTGGGTTTATTTTAACTAGTTACCCATGGTTCTAACCACATCTCACATAGGTAGGACAATTGACTCTAGTCGAGGCTGGTCAACCTAGATCATCCTATACTTAAGAACAACCTAGGCTTTGATACTACAAAACTGTCACGACCGACGTAGAATATCGGAACGTGAGACAGTTGTAAGTAAACGAGTACAGAGCGTATAATAGACACCAAACCATTGGACAAAGAATAAATACTAAAGCAAATGCATCTCATTAATAATTCCTCAATGTCTATTACAACCACTAATATCAGAGCCATTCTATAGGGCCTAATTACATTGAATAAAAGTAAAAGACTAAACTCAGACAACATAATGCTAAGATGCCAGGGTACTCTTAACTTCACTCTTGGTCATTCCCATTCTCTTGAGTGTAAGTATCATCCTCGTCTCACCTGAGAAAACATAACAATAACACAGGGTGAGCGATAACGCCCAGTAGGACTTAGATCTCATGATCAGGCATACTTTAAATGATTAATGTATTAAAGAGTAGAGTAACTAATGATAGAGAGCGAGAGTCAAGTAGCGTGAGAGATAGCACGATGACATGAACCAAGATAGCACAATAACATGTGAATGAAATTGCACAAGTGTCGAGCATAGCACAAAGAGCAGGATGGCCATAGCACAAATAGCACAAAGTATAACAATAGCACAATGAGTATAGTATAGCACTTTTATTGTCATTTAGATAGTCGAGATAGATACCACTTGACTGTAATGTCAAACACTCTGGTCAATTAACTCCCGCGGGCACTAGCACTTTTGGGTACACCTCCCAGGACCAGACCGGGCCCTTTTATATTGCCAGGCATTAGTTATATTGTTTATCTTTAGAAAATCAGTCGAATGGCCAATAGAGAGTACCAAGAAATAGATAAGAGTACTAGATGAATAGACGAGTGTATAGAGAATGTGAATAGATGAGCGAGTAGTGTATAGATGAGAGCTATAGGTCATTGCACATGAAATGTCGAGTAAACGGGCGATAGTATCAGTTGCACAACACGCACAATCGGTGTTGGCAGTCAGGTGAAATTCACTACCCTTCCACTAGCCATGTTACGCATAGGTCCAGAGGTCCGGTGTGATTCAAGATAAGAGCGAAAGAGCATTCTAAGGCCATTTGGATCTTACTAATCCCTAAAGGGTATCAGAGTTATTAGGGTACAACCAGCTTGTCGGCCATATGGGAATCCATGGACAGAGGAGTCTTACGGAGGCCTTGAATAAGGATACACTAGTCCGGCTGAAGGAATATCCGATGGAGAGTTTGTCCAAGTCAAGAGAAAGTGTATATATAGAAACAAGTGCTCGACGTTCCAGCGGAATTCTAGAACAGTGGAGCGTCACTAACGGTATTCCCAAAACAACGCGAGAAATGAAGACAAGTCCATTTAAAATAGGGCAAAGTGATATACATTATTGAAGTACATTACCAGATATATTATGAGGTATTTTCATGTCAAATCAAGTCTTATTGGATGGTTACAAGTATGTGCATGTGATAAAGAGAATCCTGGATATTAAACAATCATGTGAATGGCTTTTAGTTAACCAAGTACATGTGCAAGTTTAACAGCATCGTTTACTATGTTTAAGACAGTTAACAGGGTATGTGGTTACTGTAGAAAGTCAAAGTTAGCAAAAATATAGGGTTTTCATGCAAAAGACCAGAAGGCGACGTACCCCTATAAAAGTCGCGACAGTGTACAGCCAGAACGCGACAGGGTCTTTCACAGAACGCGACAGGTCGGTCAGGACAAGCAGCCAGAATGCGACACCAGTGCCTGTCACATTCAGAACGCGACAGGTTGCTGGCCGCGATCAGCCCTGAGAACGCGACCTATCAGTCTGTTGCATTCTCAGGTCCTGCACCTGAGTCCGAGCGGGAAAAGGACCATTGCCTTAGATTGCGGTACAAGTTTCCATGTTTTGACATAGGGTCGTTCAAAAATTAAGAATTCGGTGCACAGTTGATGAAAAATTGCGAAATCACTTTTAAACTAACCTAGACATGCGAGAGTATACACAGTAATTAGGAATTTGAAAACAATCATGGTCTTGATAGGTTTTAAACATGATCAAGCACGAAGAACACAGAGCAGTACACAGTGATGGTAAACGAATTTATTTGGGCAGGATACAGGATGAAAAATAGGGAAAATGGAGGAAAAAGTTTCCTGACATCGAGCAGTATCTCCAGTAAAATTTTCATGGCATGGAATCGAGTGTACATGGAGATCTAGATTTAATATAAGGGTTCGGGGTCAAAGTGATTGCAGAACTTCAAAAATAAAGAACAAAAGATTGGTTCAATGAAAAATAGAGCCACAAGGGGGCTTTTGTTCCTGATGTTTGGAACAACCTATAGATGAATTTAATTCAGTTTAGCTTGTGAGAATGCCTACCTTTGGGTCATTTTGTCTTCTAGGGCTTTGAACTCAAAGAACAAGGGTTGGGTCTTGAGCATGCCTTCTCCCCACGAGTTCTCCCTTTCCTTGGCGTCTTCTCCATGTCCAGCAAGCCTCACCAACGAATTAGGGCCGGCCATGGAGAGATTAGGGAGTGTTTAAGCTCCCTTGGTTTCTATTTCCAATTATGACTCTAATTCCCCGTAATTCTGAGATATCCTTGTTTCTTTCCACCTTCCAAGCTTGCCATCTCCTAATTGGGTTAGGTTGGGGTGCAAATTCGTGCCTAGCCAATTTGGGTGTGTAGGATTCCAATTCCAACACAAATAACTATTATAATATTTATTAGCCCCTTTTTCTTTTTAGGAAATAATAAAGCTACGAATTTAGGATATTTCCTATTATTCTTCTTAAAAAATCATTATTTTGGCCCAATAAATTTTATATAGTCCATTTAACAAAGCCCATCACTTCTTTTTGTTTAATGGGTTTTAATTAAATCCCCTTTCCTTTAATTTCCAATTTATTCAAGATTATTATTATTATTATTTTGAAAAAATCGGGTTGCTACATCCCCCCTCTTAAAAAGAATTTGGTTCCCAAATTCATATGACCATAATGGAGAGAATGTCTTACCAAAAAGATCGGGTAATTTCGCCTGATGATTCCTTCAGGTTCCCATTGGCTTCTTCTACTCCACGATTATTCCACAGAACTTTAACCACATGGATGGAACGGTTCCTGAGTTGCTGCACCTTTCGTTCTAGTATCTTGACTAGCTTATCTCATAGTCATGTCTTTGTTCAGCACCAACTTCTCATGGCGAATGATGTGGGTAGGATCGTACACATATTTCCTAAGCATAGAGACATGGAACACATTGTGTACGCATGCCAAATTCGGTGGCAATGCCAGCCGGTAAGCAACCTCACCAACCCTTTCGAGCACTTCAAAAGGGCCGATGAATCTAGGACTGAGCTTCCCATTCACACCAAACCTTTGAATGCCACGGGTAGGTGATACCTTTAGGAGTACATGGTCATCTACTTGAAATTCCAGATCTCTCCTTCTCTTATCAGGATAACTCTTTCGTCTGAACTGAGCGATCTTGAGCCGATCTCGAATCATCTGTATACCCCTGGTTGTATTTTGTACCATGTCTTGGCCTAGCCATTGCTATTCTCCCACTTCATTCTAGCATGCAGGAGATCTACAGTTTCTACCATAGAGTGCTTCCAACGGTGCCATCTTAATACTCGCCTAGTAACTGTTGTTATAGGCGAACTCAATCAAAGACAAATGCTCATTCAAGTAGCCTTGGATGTCTATAGTGTAGGCTCTCAACATGTCTTCTACAATCTGGTTGGTTCTCTCAGTCTGCCCATCAGTCTGCGGGTGAAATGCGGTACTAAAATTGAGCTTAGTGCCAAATGCAGTTTGCAGTCCCTTCCATAAATGAGCGGTAAATCTCGGATCTCGATCCGAGACAATAGATGATGGAACTCCATGCAATCTCATGATGTCCTTGACATATAAAGTAGCTAATACCTCCACCGACCACTTACTCTTTATAGGTAGGAAGTGTGCTAATTGGTTAGTCGGTCGACAATGACCCATATGGCGTCGAGTCCACCACAAGTCTTGAGTAAGCCCATGATGAAATCCATGCCAATGCTTTCCCATTTCCACTCCAGGATATCTAATGGTCTAAGCACGCCAGCAGGGCACTTGTGTTCTGCCTTTACCTGTTGGCAAGTACAGCAATGAGCGGCATGCTCGACAACCTCTCTCTTCATGTTCGGCCACAAAAACGTTCTTTTCATGTCCTGATACATTTTGGTACCTCCAGGATGAATAGTATACTTCATCTGGTGAGCTTCGTCCATTAACTTTCTCTTCAGTTCTTCATTGTCGGGGACGCATGTTCTTCCTTGGAATACAAGCCTTCCATCCTCGGTCATAGCAAAGTTTGGTTTATCAGCTAATGTTTCCTTGACACGAACCAAGAATGGATCGATGTCTTGTTTTGATCTCTTCTAGCATGTCAGATTGAATCTTGATATTGGCAACCAAGACTCGATCATCCCTATGTTCAAGTCTAATCTTGTGAATTGTTCTAGTAGTTGCATCTCGCCAAGAACTAGACTTGATAAAGATGTCATTGGCTTCCTACTAAGAGCATCAGCAACGGCATTTCCACCCCCGTTGCGTTGCCTTCAAACGCCGCGACAAGAACACGACGTCGACCCCCATCGCGACCATGTCGCAACGGCCAGGTGTGCCGCGACCAAAAGCCTATCACGACAGGTTCCCCTGGCACGACCATGTCATGACTAGGGTGTCCATCGCGACCCTGAGGATAGGGCCAAGGGCTCAAGAGGGCCGGGTCTTACATCCTACCCCCCTAAAATAAATTTCATCCTCTAAATTAAAAGAAACTCAGTTTCAACAGGAAGCAACATAAAAGGGAAAACAATGCACCGATCATCAAAACAATATGGGAACTACTCTCTCATCTCGTCCTCGCACTCCCAAGTGGCCTCACCACCAACGTAGTTTTCCCAAACGACCTTGACTAGCAGAATCTGCTTCCTATGCAATTGTTGCACTGTGCGGTGTACAACTCTGACTGGGTACTCTAGTACTAACAACTTTGGCACTACCTCAAGCTTTGAGTAGTCCAACACGTGCGACGGATATTCAATGTACCTCTTGAGCTACGAAACGGGGAAAACACTATGCACGCCTGCCAACTCTGCTGGAAGACACAACCTGTAAGCCACCATGTCGATCCTCTCTGTAATAGGGAAAGGTCCAATATACCTTGGACTGAGCTTTCCCTTTCTTCCAAACCTCATGACACCCTTGGTCCGCGAAACCCACAAAAACACAAGGTCACCCACGCTGAACTGCAACGGCCTCTTGCGGACATCTACATAGCTCTTCTGCCTGCTCTGTGCTGTCTGAAGCCTCTACCTGACTAAACTGACTGTGTCTGCACACTGCTGCACCATCTCTGGTCCAAAAAGCTACCTCTCACCCACTTTAAACCAGTGAATTGGTGTCCTGCATGGCTGACCATACAAAGCCTTGTATGGTGCCATTCCAATGCTCGAGTGATAACTATTGTTGTATGCAAACTCTACCATCGGAAGGTGGGACTCCAAGGTGCCACCCCAATCCAAGCAACAAGCTCTCAACATATCCTCTAAGGTCTGAATAGTCCGCTCTAACTGACCATCTGACTGCGGGTGATACGTTGAACTCAGCCTCAACTCTGTACCAAGAGCTCTCTGCAAATTGCGCCTAAACCCTGAAGTGAACCTCGAATCTCTATCAGAAACGATAGAAATTGGGGTTCCATGCAACGGAACAACTCGGTCCATGTACAGTCTGGCAAGCCTGTCCACTGACCAAGACATCCAGATTGGAAGGAAGTGTACTGACTTGGTCAACCTATCCACAATCACCCAGATACCATCATTCCTCTATGAAGTACGGGGCAAACCAACCTCAAAGTCCATCGTGATGTCGTCCCACTTCCACTCAGGAATGGGCAACGACTGCAGCTCACCACCCCGACGCTGATGCTTAGCCTTCACCTACTGACAGGTAAGGCACCAAGCAACAAACTCTGCCACGGCCCTCTTCATCCCTGGCCACCAGGAGAACCTCCTCAGGTTATGATATATCTTAGTGGAACCAGGATGAACAGCATACCTCGACCGGTGTGCCTTTGACAACAGTGCGTGGTGCACATCATAGGGAACATACAATCTGCCTCTAAACCTGACCTCACTGTCCTCGTTCATCTCAACATTTGGCATCTACAAAATATCTACCAACTCTGTATCTGCCTGTTGTGCCACCAGCACCTGATGGTACACTGACGGGCGAACTGACAAACTGATCATCACTGCACAATCTCTGTACCTCGAAGGGCAAAAAACTACCTGAGACAGGTCCTCAAACAACCACCACTCTCTGACTAGCAATGAACTTAAGCAAACCCATCTGCTCAAAGTGTCCGCTATTACGTTAGACCTTCCCGGGTGATAGGAGAGGGTAAGGTCGTAGTCCTTCAAGTACTCTATCCATCTGCGCTACCTCAAGTTCAAATCCTTCAAAGTAAAGATATACTGCAAACTCTGATGATCTGTGAAGATCTCAAACACCTCTGCTACCTGACGGCAAGACAAACACTGGTGCTAAAGTCAACCTCATCTTCAGCTCCTAGAAACTCCGCTCACAGTCCTCAGTCCAAACAAACCTGGCCTCAAGTCTGGTCAATCTGGTCAACGGCTCTGCAATCCTGGTTGAACCTCTTGTAATAGCCTGCCAAACCCGAAAACTGCGAACCTCTAACACTGAAGTGGCTGCTCCGAAGACAACACTGCCTCAACCTTGGCAGGTCCACTGCCACACTAGAACCTGAGATCACGTGCCCGAGAAAGTGCACCTCCCTCAGCCAAAATTCACACTTGTCGAAATTGGCATAAACTTGGTGACTCCACAACGTCTCTAGTATGATCCTCAGATGCTCCTCGTGCTCCTCCTCAGAAGCTGAGTAGACCAAAATATCATGTACATAGATGACCACAAACCTGTCCAGGTACTCACTGAACACTCTGTGCATCAAATCCACAAAAGCTATTGGGGCGTTTGTGATCCCAAACGACATCACGATGAACTCAAAGTGACCATACCTTGAACGGAAAGCTGTCATGCCAATATCTGACTCTCTGATCGTCAACTGGCAGTAGCCTCATCTCAAATCAATCTTCAAAAATACCTTGGCTGACTGCAACTAATCAAACAAGTCATCGACCCTGGGCAATGGATGCTTGTTTTTCACTGTTACCCAATTTAGCTGCCTATAATCGATGAACAATCTCAAACTGCCATCCTTCTTTCTCACGAACAGCACTGGCGCTCCCCACAGTGAATGGCTTGGACGAATAAAACCCAACTCAAGCAACTCCTGCAACTGGCACTTCAGCTAGCGCAACTCAGCCGAAGCCATCCGGTAAGGTGCCTTAGAGAAAGGCATCATACCAGGCAAAAGCTCAATGGAGAACTCCACCTCCCGCTCAGGCGGTAACCCAAATAGGTCCTCCAAAAAAACATCAGAGAACTCACAAACAACAGGTACATCAAAAACTGATGACTCGCTAGGCTCAGAAGAACAAATAAGTAAGGTATGCTATGCAACCATCGCGCATCAAACGACAAGCTCTACAGAAAGAAATAAAAGGTCGACGGGTAGACCGGATGCCTCAGAAGCTGAGAACAGGCGCTCCAGGTATCTCAAACTGAACAGTCTTCCACTGATAATCTACCACAGCTGAGTGAGCCTCCAACAAGTCCATGCCAAGGATGACGTCAAACTCACGAAGCTGCAACGTGTACAACCTGGCCGGCAACTGGTGTCCTTGGACCTCAACTGTAACACCCTCCAGGTAACCGAAAGAACGCATGTAATCATTAGATGGGAGATTGACCATCACATCACACTGCCTCTCAGGGGTGTGATGAACCAGGGACTCGTAAAACTCCTCGGAAGCAAAACAAAGGGAAGCACCCAAATCAACTACAGCATGAGCAGCTCTACCAAGGATAGGCAAAGTACCTATAACCAGGTTTGACACCTTGGCCTCCTCCCTGGTGAGAGCCATCACACGACCATGTCCACGCCCACGCTGCGGTGCCTACTGGGGCTGCTGCTGCGGCGGCGGCTACTGGTGCTGCAGGAACTGCTACTGCTGGTGCTGGTACAATTGAAACTGTTGAGGCTGCTGATGCTGCTGAAACTGCTGAGGCTACAAATGGCATTTCCCCTGCAGTAGCTGACGGGGTGCCTGCTGCTGCTGAGGGTACTGGTACTGCGGCAACTACTGGACTTGCCCCATCGGGCAATCCCTCCTAAAGTGGCTCGGCAAACCACAAGTGTAACAGACTGCCTCCTACCTGCCCTACTCGTCTCCCTGCAGGAATGACTGCTCTGCAAACCTCGACTGGTGCTTCTGCTGCTT
Organism: Colocasia esculenta; assembly: GCA_014218235.1. Taxonomy (NCBI): domain Eukaryota; kingdom Viridiplantae; phylum Streptophyta; class Magnoliopsida; order Alismatales; family Araceae; genus Colocasia; species Colocasia esculenta. Next base: position 83,382,071 of record CM024762.1, read on the forward strand.
GCCCCAACCACCTCCACGAGTGGTCATCTGCTTGAACCTCGAGCGCAAACCGGAACTGCCCGAACTGCCTGAGCCCGAAGAAGAATAAGTCGCACTACCATGACTACCTATGGGGCGTTGGTATGGTGTGGTCCTGGAGGAAGCTCCTCCTTGCTGCTGGGGCTACTAGGGATGCTAGGTCTCTCTCTCTAAGGTGGTGGCCTTAGCCACTGCCACTCCCAAGGTGGTGCACATATGGGCAGTCACACCCCACCTTAAATCCAGCCTCAGTCCTGCAATAAACCTCTATGTGCAAGCCTGCTCACTGTCTGCCACATGAGGAACATGCCTCAACAACCTAACAAACCTCTGGTGATACTGAGCAACCGTCAATCACCCTAAACCAACTCATCAAACTGATCTTGCCTCTCACGTCGAGCATAATCAGGAAAATACTCGTCGTGGAAGACCTCCAAAAACTTCTGCCAAGTAACCAGATCCAAACACTACCTTGGGAAGTGAGTCTGCCTCTGAAATCTCCACCACTCATGGGCTGGCCCCTTGAGCTAATACACTACCAGTCTGACCTGATCCTCCTCGGCGCACTCCATGGTCTCGCACGTACGATCCAACTCGTGCGTCCAACTCTCAACTCTGTCTGGGTCGTAGTCACCATAGAACATCGGTGGGCAGATATGCAAGAACCTCTCCAAGAGGGCGGTCCTATCCTTAGTGACATCCATCCTCCTCCTACCGACCCGGGTACTCCCAATGCCCGATGCCTACTGAACTGCTGGCTGGTTTACCTATGGATCTGCCTGCTGCTCTGGTACTGCTGGGGGAGGTACTAGAGGCTAACCTCCCGCTGCTGCCTACCCAAGCTGCCACACTCCCTGGTACAGGGTCCTGAAGAACTGCTCAGCCATGGGGAACCAATCTGCGTACTGCTATGGCAAGGGCTGGTACCACTGCTGCTGCTGCCCACCTGCCGCTACCTCCCGAGGTAGTGCCACAGACTCCTCTACTGACACCTCCTCCTGAACCTGACTCGACATTGGCATATCTGACTCACCCTACTACTCCATCAGCTCTCTGGCCTTCCAACGCCTGCGCGGAGCCATATCCTGCACGGCACACAACCAACAAGGTTAACCATACCAACTCGGGCGGCTAGCAATGTACTTTTACTATTATTGGAACTTCCTATTGCAGTTTAAATCCACTACAAGTCTTGTTAGACTCTCGCTCTGATACCAACTGTAATGACCCCGAGAACCCGACCCTCGGCCCAACCGAGGACCCGATTTTCACAGTCACTGCCCACGGATCCGGGGACCCGGAAGGGCTATAACACAAGTCTAACAAAATATGTAAGGGAAATAAATGTCAACTACTGAACTAGAAGCACACACACGGAAGCAAAAAGAAGAGCGAGACCGCCGCGTATCGCTCTAGGTACAGTCCCAACAAACGCACAACTAGTACAAGTAAAAAGGGAAGGACAGAGCCCTTAGGGGCATACCCCGAGAGTGACGTACAACTAAAAGGGGGAAACCACTGCTAGCTACGGGGACGACGACTACTACCCCGCCTACTCCGCCCGACGCATGCCCTACCGCTACTGAGAAGTCTCACCTGGAAAAGGAAGGGATGAGCTTCACAATAGAAGCTCAGTAGGGACTACCAATCTCCTACTCGCTCTAATAGACAGAAGAATATATAAATAAATAACAGCAGTTATATCTTCTACTCTATAAGGGAAAGTGTGGAATCAAAGCTACTAACTAGCAATGGTACGCTAAGACACCACGGTCGGAAACTCCGTAGAACCTACACGCCGTAACCACCACACGGCTGGCAACACTGACAGAGAGAACCCTGCCTGGACAAGAGACACTAGCTACGGAAAATGCTACCACTAGTCAACTGGTCAGGTGCGTCCACTGACGTCTTATCCACGACCCATGTCCAAACCTCCACGTCTCGTCAGAGTGAAGGCAGGAGCACAAAGTACACAACAGTAACCACCGTAGTCTGGCTAGACTACGGTCCCACGCCTGGCCTCTCTAGATAGTTCCATGGCCACAAAGAGCGAGGCAGTGAGAAAAGGGACTGACTGGCCTGCACCGAGTAGAACTCCGGCCATCCTCAGTGTCCCAGACCAACCAAGAGAGCTCTGCAAATGACTCGACGTTGTTGTCCTAACCACCGTTTTCCCATTAACTTCAGAGTTCGTGACTCGAGTATGCTCATCACCCCGAATACTCCCTCTAAGGCACATGAGGATGGGGGTCCCAAGCAAATGGTAACAACCTCTCTCATGGGACAAGCCCTCAGGTGCTGAACACTAGGCGAACGACTAGTGTAGGACCGTACTAGGAACTAGCACTAGTGCCACGGGTACAGAAAGAACCGGAAATGGTGAAGACTCCACGAGAAATAGAACTCCGCAAGAACTTACCTGTCTCTGGTGCTGTCGCGACTCCCAGGGTGGTCGCAACATTGTCGCGATGCCACAGGATATTGTGAGAATGTCGCGACTCTTGCACCGTCGCGACATCATCACGACGCTCTATACTGGTTGCGATCTTAGCTGAGGGGCGTCCCAGTACAATCCTCCCAAAGACCGCCCCAAAACTGGTACGGACACATCCATATGGGGGAGGGGAGCATGGGAAACGCATGAGGAACATTATAAACAACCAAACCACCCTCAAAACCCCATAAAACATGGATTACAAGGAAATCTACGCTTGAAGGAAACCTCACTCACCACGAGCATGATCCTCACACCCCACAACCCCAAACCATAGAGAAACAAGCTCTTCAAGGGGAAGGGGGCATGCTAGAATGAGAGGAGAACAAGGGGTCCCTACCTCCAAGAGTAGAGCCGATCCGTTGGGGCCTTCACATCAGAATGGCCACCTCCTCCTCACTCCAAGCACCACGAGCACATCACCTACACCAAGGGGACGTCACCTCCTCACCAAGAGCACCCAAGAACCATCCAAGAATCACCAGAGAAGAAGAGGGCTCGAAGGGGAAGGAAGAAGAAAGAAGAAGAAGAAAGGAAGGGGAAGAAAAAAGGGGGTCGCAATAATTGATCTTAAAATCAAATAGAATAAATCCAATCACATTAAACAACTTCAAGTTTAAAACAAAATAAATCAAACTTGCAAACAACTTTAAAAGTGGTCAAATAACTCTAAGCTCAATGAAATCCAATAAATTTAAAATCAAATCCAAACTTAATTTAAAATTCAAATCAAAATAAAATATGCAATAACCCAAGGCCAAAGCAAAATCAAGTTCAAGTCAAATGAAACCCAACAACATCAAATTGAACTAAATAAATTCAAATCGAATCAAAACTCAAAACAAACAAAATAAACACAAATAAAATTCAAATGCAAGCCTTAATCCGAAGTGGAATAAATCAATGCAACCATTCTAAAACAAATAAAATAACATGAAAATAGATAAAATAAATGCAAATCAAATAAAATGACCTCAAGACAAGTCTGATAGCTTATGATCAAATGAAACAACCCCAAATAAAAATGAAATCACCTTATGTCAAATCTAACAACTTCAAAACCAAACTCAAAACTTCGAATCAAATAAGTATCATCCCTGAGTGATATGATTCATTCATATAGTCAATTTAAAATCTCTTTGTATCTCCTTTATCAGATGTCTCATATTTTTGGCCATAAGGCCCTTTCTTTTGGTAATTAACCAAGGGTTTTCTGCCCTAAAAAAGTAGATGTAATTAACTTCATCGCATTTAGGCAACATTGGATCTTTAGCCCTCACCGGATACCCTCTCTCCTTTGATCAAGTTAAATGGTGCTCATAGATCTAAAGCCCTCTGACCCTCGGAGGTAGAACACATGGTCACCTCGCAATTCTCAAATGTCAAGCCACATCCTGAGTCAGCTGGAAATATTTGATCACTTATGATTCTCGAGCCTCATACTCATTGCTAAACTGGCTAGCGACTAGCTATGAGTTGGTGAAGATCTTGATGCACTCTTCTCTGAGTTACTTTACCATCCGTGCTCCCAAGATGAGTGCTTTATACTCGGAGGCATTGTTAGAAGCCACAAACTTGAATTCGAGGGCATATTGCTCCTCAATGCCTTTTAGGAGTGTAGGATGATCCCAGCTTTGCTTCCCACAAAATATGAGGATCTGCCAATGTAGAGCTCCTAGGTGGCTGGTGGCACCTAGGGCTCCTCTAGAGGGGCAAAAAATTCAGCAATGAAATCCTTGAGGACCTAGCCTTTGATTGTTGTCGTAGGCCCCTAAGGCAATGACCCACTTGGTGAAAAGTCTACATGCTTCTAGGTTGGCCAATAACTACCTTAGTGGCTTATTAGTAAGCACGGTGATGTTGCACCCTTAAGAATAAGATTGGAGGCACTTGGTGGAGGTGATTAGCACTAGTACGAGTTTATCGGTTGCAAGATACCTCCTCCTATCATCCAAGAGCACCTTACTGATGTTATAGACTGGTCGTTGTATCCCATGGTCATTGCAAACCAAGATTGAGCTTACTACGGCTGGCATCACCAAGAAGTAGAGATATAAGGTCTCTCTCTAGCACTACAAGAAATGGCATCAATAGAGACCGAATCTGAGACCAAATTATCCAGTCACTATTCGGTCTTAGATCTGAGACCGAATACTGACTAAAAGATATCGGTAACTAAGCTTTAGTTTTAGTGACTGAAAAAATTTTTGTCGCTATTCAGTCTCAAATCTGAGATCGAATAGTGACCGAAAAAAATTCGGTCACTAGTACTATCTTTTGGCGGGCTTACGGGTGAAAGTTTGTGACTGAATATTTCGGTCTCAAATCTGAGACCGAATTGTGACCGAAAGTTATTCGGTCACAATATTGTTATGCGGGTTTAGTGACCGAATAACGACCAAAATGCTTCGACCGCTATAGCCCTTTTATCCCCCCCGACCGTCGGTGCCTATCCTCTCTTCTCTCTCCCTCTCTCTCGCTGACGCCGAGCTCATGCCACCACACCGTCGTCGCCGTTCCCTCACCTCTCCTTTTTTCTCCCTCTCTCTTGTTCGTCTCAACCAGAGGTCACCGTCGTCGCCCCCGCCATCGGACAGTGCCATCGTCGCCCCCGCCACCGAACAGCGCCGCCGACGCCCCCACCATCGGATAGCGCCACCGTCGCCCCCACTGTGGCCCAGTCCCCGCCGTCGTCATGAGACCCCGTCGCTGTTGCCGCCGCTGCCATCGGTCAACTCTCTTTCTATCTCTCTCTATCTCTGTGGCCTCTCTCTCTCTGTCTATGTGTGGGGGGGGGGGGGGATGAGGGTGGCCGGATATGAGAGGGGGGAGGGAAGCCGACTGTGGGAGGGGGGAGGGAGGGCGGCTATGGGTGGGGAGGGGAGGGGATGGGTGTTGTGGGTGTTGTGGGTGTTGTGGGTGAGGGTGGCTGGCGGTGGGAGGGGGGAGGGAGGCTGGGTATGGGTGGGGAGGGGAGGGAATTACTTTTCATACTCTTCTTAGACAAAAGCACCCTCTCAATTAACATTTCTTAGAGATTCTAAGGATATTTTTATTTTTGCTCATAGAATTAAACTTTAAGTAAAAAAAAATACCCCACAGAATTAAACTTTAAGTGAAAAATACTCCCATGAAAGTAGGACCTTTTAACATGTACATTATATTAAAGAGAGAGGGAGAGATAACGTGATGCAATTGTGAAGAGAGAGAAAGAGTTTATCAGATAGTAAGGTATTTTAGGATTTTCTCAATTTAGTTAGAGGCTATATATATAAAGTTAATTAAGGGATCTTAACCGAACACTAACAGATGAGAATAATAAGGGTACTAAGCGTTGCAATGTGGAGTTATTAAAAGATAACATGAAGAGAAGAGAAGTAATTTTGCAAATAAATACGTAAGAAAGATTTTTCTTTTAGATTTCTCAATAATTTCAATGTAACTCTGAAAGCAAAATTTGATGCATATTCTTAAGAATTAAGATTTACTTTGTAAATAGGTTCTCCATTTTGTTGACGTGGATTCACTTCTTCCGCTCTTATATATGGATCCCCGTTCCACTAATTTTCGTGTAAATTGTAATGTATCTACATATTTAATCAGGATTTTAAGAACATACAATGAAGAAAATTCAAAGTTGTTGCTAAGTCTATCTCCTTCTTGGCACCTTAAAATGTGTATTTACTTTATCTAGTGCTATGTACGTACACAAAGAATACAACTTATTGATTAAGGCATCATATATACATCTAAATGACTTGCTTTTTTCTAGACTGGACTGGCAATAAAGACCGGGGCCCGCTTGATAGGACACCTTATTCTATTTGGTTAAACAAGATTTTTTTCATATTGTTTACTAGATGGCCATTTTTATCTGTTTGGAAAAGTTGTCTCCATCCTTAGATGCCTCTTGTCTTAAATACCTCTTGAATTTTATGTAGTTTGACTCACCTTCTTAATTTGGTGATCAATGGTCACTGGACAAGTAAGAAAAAATATACATGTTAACATAGGCTAATGCAAGAACAACATATTTCTTTAGAATTTATACTATTTTTAAAATTTGCCAGTTTGAATCCTAAATAGGCCTAAGAAAGCACGGTTTATGGCTAGGAAATTTAAATTTTCTCACATCATCTAACTACATTATTACAGGGAACATACATATGCGTAGATCATATGTATGACCAATACAAGAACAGATCAAACAGGAAAATATGCCCATTAACTTAATCTTTAATTTTTCCTCCCATCTAGTTTCAGGTCACATCCACAAGGAAGGGAAATGGAAAACAGCAGGGAGAGGGATTGAAAATACATTTTGTGCATACTTTTTCAACATAAATAGGAAACAAAATATTGAAACAAAGGGGGAAAAATTATCCTCATCTTAAATACCGAGGAAAAACATGCCCCAATTCTCCTTCAACCCCCGTTCAACCCCTTCAATACCCCTTAAACATCTCCCAAAGATACAAGATGGTAGCCTTTGCTTGGAATAGGAACTTTAGTGGATTTTTGGGGATTTGATTTTAGGCATTTCAGATTTAAAGAATCTGGGGTATTTGAAAATTTTGGGTACTTCAGATTTAAAGGACTTAGGGTATTGAAGGGGCTGAACGGGAGTTCAAGGAGAATTAGGGTCGGACAAGTTTTGCCTTGGGGGGGGGGTTTATAGGGCTATTAAAGGATTTAATAGGGGGTTTAATGGGATTTTTGTTTACTTTCAATTTAATGATTAATATTGCACTTTTTATTTTAATGTAACTCAATTACATGTATGTGTGAATTTGGTTTAGTATTGCACTTGTTTATATGTATGATTTTGTTTTCATTTTCTTTTCATATTTATCTGGTATTTAAATTTGATCTAAGCATGCATTGCAATTTAACACTACAAACACCTCACAAAAGCATGTTAAGCCCGTGTCAATGAACCTTTCCGTTCAAGACTTTGGGATTGATGTGCACGAGTCTTATTTTCAATGATGAGAATGTGTATATCTAACTCAAAGTCTTGAATTGTCCTGTTTTGGACAGTCTGTGAATGTTTGATCGTAGTTAGGTGGTCATTTACTATGTGTTTATATTATTTGTTGAAAATATCGGGTGCGTCTACTCACTCCTCTCTGATATACCTTTATTGATTTAGAATATTTTCCTAACCACTTATTAGTAAGTGTTTAAGAAAATATCATAATCAATAAATTTTTGGTATATCGGAGAGGTGTTGGGAGATGCTGCCAAAAATTTCAAAAAATTATACAAACACATAGTAAATGGCCATCTGAGTGCGATCAAATATTCACAGATGGGTAAAAAGTGATAATCTAAATAATATATCCTTCCTATTCATTTCGGTTGCATGGAACGATGTGTGAAAATGGTCAGATTTAGTTTTTCTGAGTTTGAATTTTAAAGTTATTTGTCTATTAATATTGGTTGGGCGCAGGAAAAAAATGGCTTCAGACCGTTCATGGATGTATCGTAAACTAGTTGATCATGTGGTGTTTGTGGAGTTTAGGGTCGGACTTGAGACTTTCATTCAATTTGCATTGGGAAATCCAAATGCAATAGACAGCGAAGGTTGCATCCAATGTCCTTGTATGATTTGTAAAAATTTGAAGTGGAATTCACCATGGGAAGTTCAACGCCATTTATACAGAAAAGGGTTTGTTGAAGGTTATATGAATTAGACATGTCATTGTGAGGAGTTCTGGTCGCACGAGCCAAGTAATGTGGAAGGCACAAGTATGTACGTAGATATGGTTGTAGATGTTGCTGATCCCACATTCAATGTACATGAGGATCCTATATACGCTGAAGACGTGCCGAACAAGGGAGCCGAAAGATTCTATCAGTTAGTTAAGGATACTGATGAGTCATTGTGGGATGGTTGTCAAAAACACACTCGGTTGTCAGTGGTGTCACAGTTGCTAAACTTGAAATCTGAATTTCATATAAGTGAGAGTTGTTCTGATCGTCTCCTCCTCATCATCAAGAGCATGTTACCTCGAGATGAGAAGCTGCCTCCAAAGTTTTATCGTGCCAAGAAGATGGTCAATGATTTAGGACTTGGATATGTGAAAATAGATGCATGTTCTAATCATTGTATGTTGTATCACAAAGAGGATGCAGATAAGGTATCATGTTCTATTTGACATCATGATAGGTTTAAACCTAGAAGAGGGGTCAATTCTAGGGAAAAGGATATACCTTATGCATCATTGCGATATTTCCCCCTTACACCCAGACTGCAGCGGATGTATATGTCTTCAAAGACAGCTCTACATATAAGGTGGCACGCAGAAAGAGTACGTCGGGATGAGGATATTATGAGTCATCCTGCAGATGGCGAAGCTTGGACTTATTTCAACCATGCTCATCCTATCTTCTTAAGGGAGTCGCGCAATGTGAGGCTTGGTTTGTGTACTGACAGATTCAATCCATTTGGAGGTTTAGTGGCTTCCTACTACAGTTGGCTAGTGTTCGTGACACCATACAACCTTCCTCCGAGGATGTGCATGAAGCGAGAGAATTTGTTCCTATCTTTATTGATTCATGGTCCTAAAAGTCCTACAAAAAATATAGACATCTATCTCAGACCATTGATTGATGAATTGAAATTATTATGGACTGAGGAGGTCAATACTTATGATGCATCTAGAAAGCAAATTTTCACCATGAGGGCAGCATTGATGTGGACGATAAGTGATTTTCCTGCATATGGAATGCTATCTGGTTGGAGCACACATGGGAGGCTAGCATGTCCTTACTATATGGATAATACCAAATCATTTGTACTTAAACATGGTAGAAAATCATGCTGGTTTGATTGCCATCAATAGGTTTTAGAAGCTGATCACCCTTTCAGAAGACAAAAAGATGCATTCTTAAAGAACAGAATGGAACGAGATGAAGTTATATTCGAGAGATTGTCCGGTCATCATATGGCAGTACGTGTAGAAAATTTTTCAGATATCACACAACTGATGGGCATTACCCGACACCTTTCAGGTTTTGGGAAGGAGCACAAGTGGGTGAAGAGAAGCATTTTCTGGGAGCTACCTTATTGGTCAACTCTTCTTGTGCGGCACAATCTAGACATGATGCATATCGAGAAAATGTCTTTGATAATGTGTTCAACACTATTATGGACATAAAAGGTAAAACAAAGGACAACAAGAATGCACATTTGGACTTGTCTATGCTTTGTAAACATCCAGAGTTAGAACTTGTTGAAGTAAATGGGAAATCAATTAAACCAAAAGCAGTTTCTGTGCTTGGAGGAGGACAAGTAAAGGAAGTGTGTCAGTGGCTGAAATAGTTGAGATTTCCTAACAGTTATGTGTCTAATATTGCTCGTTCTATCAACGTCAGTGAGGGAAAATATATATGGAATGAAGAGTCATGACTGTCATGTGTTCATGCAAAGGTTGCTACCTATTGCATTTCGTGACATGTTGCCGAAGCCTCTATGGGGAGCATTGTTTGAGCTGAGTCGATTTTTCACAATTCTATGTGCATCAGAACTCGGGCTTGAGGATGTGCAAATTATCAAATAGAATGTGGTCACCATCGTATGCAAGTTGGAGAAGATATTTCCGCCTGCATTCTTCGATTCGATGGAGCATTTACTCGTACGTCTACCATATGAGGCTATAGTCGGAGGGCCAGTACAATATAGATGGATGTATCCATTTGAGAGGTATATGCAAATATTAACTTTTTTCTTCTTAGAATTACACCTTATGTATGATATGTTTCCCATTTCTCTTGTACATTGTTGATGTAAGTGTATGCATGACCTCAAAATGAAAGTCCCTAATAAAGCAAAAGTGGAGGGTTCTATTGCTGAGGCATACATTATGGAGGAAATCTCAAACTTTTATTCGATGTACTTTGAAGCAGACATACAAACTCGTCGTACTCAACCTCCATGTAATGATGATGGGGGGGAATCTATGTGTTCAGATCGACTCTCCATATTTAATCATCCTGGATGTGCGTTTGGTTGTTCTTCAACTCGCATGCTGGATGACAGAGAGTTATGCGCCACAGAGATATATATTCTTTTAAATTGTGCTGAGCTAGAGTGTTATGTTGAGTAAATGTTGAACTCACAATTTATTGTGTATATAACTTCTTTGCCCTTATTCTAGCTATTGAAGGTGGTCTTCCATTCATATTGTAGACAATTTGATTCATCTATAATTCAAAGAAATCCACATCTCAGTGATTATGAGGTTGAAAAAGAACGAGAGAAGTCATTGGCCTTATGGCTAAGAAAACGCATAAGTGTACATGCTCAAAGTGTACGAAAGATAAGTTATGTTCACTTTGTAGCTAGTCTTCTCTATACATAGGTTGAACAAGGTTTAATTACTAATGAAAGAGTTCGTCAGATAGCCTATGGACCATCGAAAATTGCACAGAACTATCCTAGATTTATTGTGAATGGGTATAGATTTCATAAAAAGACTATGGGCAGAGTAAGTCTACCATGAACAGTGGCGTATGTGTTAAAGGAAGTACATACAATGAAAATGAATATGACTACTATAGTATTGTAGAGGAGATCTTACAGTTGCAATATCTAGGACAAGATAATCATATATTCTTGTTCAAGTGTCATTGGTTTGATGTGAATTCCATTCGAAATGACACAACGCATGGGATTGTCGAGCTTAAACATAAGTCGAAATTGAATACTTATGAGCCATTCATTTTAGCCACACTAGCCTAGCAGGTGTACTATACAAGCTATCCATCATCTACGAACAAAGAACGAAATGATTGGTGGGTAGTTTGCAGGGTTAAGTCAAGACTATTCTCTGATTATGAATTGGACATGACTGATCAGACACCTAAAGAGGTCAACGCTGAATTCTTTCAAGAAGACTTGATTGAAGATGTAGAGTTGACAGCTCATACTGGAGTAGACGAATCTGAAGCGCCAATTTTCTTGTCTAAAGGAAATGAGGTCGAAGAAGTCGATCCACATGAGATAAAAGGGAGTAGTGGAAGGTGAACAGATATTGAATGTGAAGGTTCTGATGAGGAGGAGGAATATACCAGTGATTAATGTGAAGATGATGATGAAGATGGGGCTGAATTAGATATATGGTCATCATCTGAGGAGGAAATGGATATCATTTAAAAATGGGTAGAATTTTTTCACATCTGTTTAGTATATTTAAAGTTGCCCACTTTCAATATATGCAATTGACTAATGAACATTAATTTTTTATATTCCCTAAGAAGATATGGTACGTGGAGCACGATCGGGCTCCAGTTGTGAGACCCCCGAACTTTGTTCATTTTATATTATGCATGTAGTAGTTGCTAGTTATGTATATAGTGAGTGTATTAAATTTGTGTATATTATAATTATTCAATATGTATACGTATGTATGTATGTTATTTTCTGTGAATATAGGTAATTAGCTAATTTTGTACATGATGTACTTATTTAAATACTGTGCATGTTGTATTTAAGTAAGGTTGAGCATATGATAGGTAAGTATTGCTATATACCTTGTAAGTGCATATGAGTTTTTTTTCGTACATGTATATATTTTAATGTGCATGCATTATCTAACTATCAATGTACATGTTATGTCTATTTAAATCTATGCATGTTGTAGGAAATTATGTTGTGTACACGTATATATGTATATGTTTAACCCTGTGCATAAAATATCTACTCATTTTCGTAACCATTAAATTGTTTATAATGAAATTATGTATCTGTTTTGGACGTATGTCTCCATTCTGGCCAAAATCCCAGTTAGCGGCAACATGCCTGTCGTTGACTGCCTCGCCAGGAGGAGTTGGCGTCTAGATCGATGGACGCCAACCCCCTTGTTGGCAGCACCATAGGTGGATGCCAAGTTCCCAGCTGTATGATGGTTTTAGATTCGGTAACGCCTGTGTTTCGTCCAGTTCTAGTTTAGGAAACTCATCTATAACCGTAGGAGACCTACCCTAATGCGTACCCAACCAACCCAGCTCTATAAAATCACCCTATTCTGGCTGGATTAAGTCTTTTGGCCTTTGTGAAACCCTAGAACCCTTTGTGGTGAAAAGTTGATCTTTGGAGAGCTGGATCCGGTGACTGGAGGACTTTTCTGGAGATCTACACCGAATGGAGGATAGTCCATACATAGAGGAAGCATCCTCAACTCTGAGGATCAATCTACATCGACAGAAGAACTGGATTTGAGGAGGTTTTGAGCATCTTCTTGGCTGGGCCGAGGAGGGCTTCTCTGGCAAGATTTGATCATTGTAGATTTTATTTGAGGCAAGTAACCTATGGATGTCAACCCTACTCATGTCCCCTTAGGACCTAGCATTTTTCTGAAATTTTCCTCGTGTCCTGGAACCTCCAAATTTCCCTTGCATTTGTGTGCTGCCTACATGGTCTGCAGACAGGAGGTTGGTGACCAAATATTGTGCCGCCAAGTTCCTGTGTCGGCGGCACCAGACTATGCCGTTTACACAGTTGGTGGCACACACTGTGTCGCCAAGTTCTTTAGGGTATAAAAAGTGCTCTGCTTGATCCCTAAAATGTGTTATTTGGACTTCTGGATGTATATGCATGTTGTAAAAATTGTATGTGGTGAGGGTCAGTCATTAGGTCATATCATGATGATACTTCCAATTTCTGTACATAGTGTTAATTATTGAAATTTCTGTATTAATGAGAGAAGCATGGTTTATCTATGTTTAACCTAGAATAATTAGATTTGCTGCATGTTAGGGTTTTATAATTTTTCCCTATTAGTATGATGACTGTTTCATGCTTTGAAACTATTAGACACTACTGTTTCACTGTGAAATCTAATTAAGTGAAATTCTTGAGTAATATGCCTGAATTCTATCTTAATTACTAAAATTTGAATTATTGTTCATAAAAATCTGTAAATTTTAATATGTGATATACTAAATGTATGTAGCATGTGATAAAAATTTGGTACTAATGTGACAACCGTAGGTACTGTTTGTATTATAACATTTGAAATTTAATCATAATGAGCATGTTAGTTGTAATCATGTAAAATTTAGTATTAATAGCATGCTAGTATACTGTTTTGAGTTGTTTATCACTGTTGAACAGTAAGATTAAACTCTGTAACCTGAAATGGAATTATTATTCAAAGTGCATATGAAAAAAGGGATTAAAGTGTGAATTAAGTGTCAGTAAAACGAGACGAAATATGATAATGTGCTTAACGTAAAAATGTGGCCAAGATTGACACTGCTACCATAGAGGTCTAAGAGCTGTACCATAGAAAAGTCCCTATGGAAGGCTCAACGTTGTGAAATATCGTAAGGGCATTAGGATGAAATCCTAGAGGTGGACAAGTACCAATGGATACAGTAGAGAGGACTTATCTCGGTCTGCACAGTTACTAAGATTCTCCACTAGATTGCCCAAGTGGCGGGTGTGTGTCAAGTGATGTGCTATGTGCTATGTGCTATGTGATATGTGATATGTGATATGTGCTATGTGATATGGGTGCGTGCGTCCTCTAGATGGTAGTTAGGACTATGTGTCACGGCAACTTAGGTGATAAAATGTGAATAAAGTGCAAAGTGAAGTGTGAATGTGGCACGTGGTAAGTACAATGGTGTCACATGTGATAAGTGAAAGTGCAAGAGGAAAACTATGTGAAAAATGTGTAAAATGATGTGTAAGGGAGAGTAAATGTTGATGAGAGCATGATTGCATGTGAAAACCAAGGTAATAAGGCATATATCCATATCATTTATATGGTATCATGTTATATAGTTTAATAACATCCCTGTACTAATGTATGTGAATATAGGTATGTGAACACGTGAACTATGCTAAGTAAAAGATGAGCATGTGAAATTGTTAAATGAATAAGATAGCATGTGAACAAATGTAAAACCATATGATTATACTGTGATAAATACATGAAAGAATGTTTAGATTCCATGCTAGATATGTTATTTACTTAGTACATAGTTTCATGCTACAATAGTATATAGTTGCCAACTGATTTGAATATGTTTTAAACCATCAATGCATGTTTAATAATATGTGGTATCATGTTAATTGTGATTATTTATATTAAAAACAGCAAATAAAATGTGTAATTGAATGTGAAAAGTACATGTGAAATATGAATAGATATCATGCTAGGTTGCTATTACTTGGTGCTTAACTCCATGCTCTAGTTGGTAGAGTTGTACCATAATATGGATAATGTTTAGATATGTTGGGTATAGAAAGCATGTATAGGTGTATGTTTATTTTCCATGATTTAATATGAACATGTGTTAGTTAAAAATGTGTTTAGGCGATTTATGTGTAGTTAATTATATAAAGCATGTGCCATGTATTTGATATTGTTTAAATGATAACATGTGTTTCTTTATTGTTTGGTAGCTTAACATGTGTGTGATATGTGTAAGGTTGAATCTTTAGATTGCTTGCTGGGTCTTTTAGACTCATACTTGCTTCGGCGTACAGGTGTGACAGGTGTCTCCGCACCTGAGGAAGGTGTAGTGAAGATCGATGTCGGAAAAGAGGAGTAGATGCTTGTGGAGACTTTTAGTAGTTGCTGTATTTCATAGTATGAATAATGTCATTTGTATGGACAATGTAATAGACAATGTAGTTCTTTTGAAATTGTAGTAATGCAAACATTGTCATTTCTTTCTCTTGCTATATAGACTGTGGAATGTGTGATGATGATGGAATGAGAATGCATTATTTCTTTTATTTCCTCTGTAATCATTTGTTATTCATGTACATATCAACCTATCGCTTAGTGTTGGGTTATTATCCCACTGTAATGACACCCTTTGTACCGATGGGGATTGGTATAATCGTACTGGTATAAAGAGGGTCATTACAGAGATGGTTTCAGAGAGCCAAGGTTGAGATTGTACATGGATAAACCATCATCTTCACAATATTGCAAAGTCTAGAAATTTGTCCATATATGTAGAAAATATTTAATAATGAAAATAAGATAGTTAAGAAAATGGTTAGGATTTAGTAACTTAGATTCTAACTAGATTAATTGTTTTGCAGACTATGGTTGGACGTGGTAGACGTAGTGCTCGGGCTAGGAGGTATGAGCAGAGTCGCAAGGTAAAGAAGTTCGTGAAGGGGCTCAAACCATCTTTGAGAGCTAGACTTTTAGAGTTTGACCCCCGCACTTTGGAAGAGGCTTTAGCATAGCAAGCAGACAAGAGAATAGGGTGGAATCATACTAGGAAGAGAAGGAAGCTCAGAAGAAGAGGTTACCAGAACCATTCCAGCGACAAAATAGGAAGATGATGAAACTCATAGAAGGTCAGCAATCAGCTATGGTACAAGGCAGCAAGAAGCCCGAGTGTGTACACTGCGGTAAGCGTCATGGCGGAAATGTATGTTGGTTAAAGGAAGGAAGATGTCTTAAATGTGGCAGTAAGGACCATCAAGTCAGAGAATGTTCAAGACTGAAGAAGCTCGTTCCGCGAGGTGTACCAGCAACTGCAACAACGAAGCTAGCAGCACCAACCAAGGAGAATGTGTTAGCCAGAGATGACATCGACAACGTCACCAGAGGTACTCGATCCAATCTTCGAGGACAAAGATCCTATTCAAGGGGGGAGAGTGTGAGACCCCTGAACTTTGTTCATTTTATATTATGCATGTAGTAGTTACTTATTATGTATACAGTGAGTGTATTAAATTTGTGTATATTATAATTATTCAATGTGTATACGTATGTATGTATGTTATTTTCTGCGAATATAGGTAATTAGCTAATTTTGTACATGATGTATTTATTTAAATACTGTGCATGTTGTATTTAATTAAGGTTGAGCATATGATAGGTAAGTATTGCTATATACCTTGTTGTAGACACCCGGTTTTGACTAATGGGTTGAACCACATTTCTTGTTGTCTTAGTGGGCCCCTATTTGGTCACTCATCTTGAGCCCATCATTTGCCTTGTTTTGAGCCCTTTAAGCCATTAAAATGCCTTGAAATCCTAAAATTTATCACTTGAGAGAGTCCTTGGGGCATAATAACTCTTGTCTTATCATGTAGTTGGCTGATAATTCTCAAATAATCTGGATTTATTGTCGCGACGCCTCATGGCGCCGCGTCTCTAGTGGCGACGGTTCTGGCAGCCGCAACAGCCCATGCATTATCCATGCACGTGGGCAATGCTGTTGCGTCCTCCCGTGCCGTCGCGTCTTAGTCGCGACCCTACGATACGTCGCGACAATGACCGAATCCTCTGGCCTCCATAACTACCCCCTATTTATCCTCCTTTGAACTCAACTTAATCCTAAGGATTATCCCTACCCCTTGGGGCGGGATCCTAGCCTTAGGGACTCTCCCAAGGGTTGCTAAGGACTCTCAATCGATTTTTATAAGGCTTTATCTCCCATTATGATTTTTAAACCATTTTGAAGAGATAATGGGAGTAATTCTCATCCAAGCTCTTTATAAGTAAGGCCCCTCCTCAAGGACGAGGAGAGCCTCATTACCACCCGAAGGGCTGCCAAAATTTCCTCTCACCCATACTTAGCACCACAGCCACCATTTTGCCATTTTCCCTTCACATTCCACTCCCTAAAGCCACTATTTCACCATTAACGGAGCACGGAACGTGAAGAGGGCGACTTCGACGATCTCCTGGAGCTCTTGCACATCCTTGGAGTCATACCTACGCCAGGGAGTCGCCCAATGGGGCTCAGTTTCTTCTTCCTCCCATTCTCCTATTTCTATATGCATTTTTTGTGTTATTTTAGAATAGAGCACATTCCCTATTCATCCACATTTTTTCCCACACCCATAGGGGTTTAAAACCACCCCAGGTGCGTTCCCACCATGATTCTCCACTATCTTTCATCTTTAGAATAGATACTATGCTTCACGTATTCTAATAGGGCATTTTTTTGTGATTTTCTTTGGTTGGCAGGCAAGCAGGTGAAATCTACGAGAAGCTCTGGTTCTCCGGCCGGCTGGAGGACGAGAAGAAGGTCCTTACCTTATTTCTCCCACATTCAGAGAACGCGACGGCCGAGGGTGACGCGACCATAGACGCGTCGACGAAAGCTGACGCGACATCAGTCTATCGCGGCGCCCATGGCGACCGCGACACCACGTCTGTTTCTGTTCTCTCTCCTTTTCCTAGTTAAGTCAGTCATTATCTCATTTTCATTCTTAGGCAACTTGCTAGGTGGCGATCACATCCTATTTTCTATGCTTGTAGTTTTAGTATCCATGTTTGTGTCGAGGGGGGTACAATCCCTGTGATTACACTTGTAAGTGCATATGAGTTATTTTTCGTACAAGTATATATTTAAATGTGCATGCATTATCTAACTATCGATGTACATGTTATATCTATTTAAATCCATGTATGTTGTATGTAATTATGTTGTGTACACGTATATATGTATATGTTTAACCCTGTGCATAAAATATATACTCATTTTCGTAAGCATTAAACTGTTTGTAATGAAATTATGTTTCTATTTTGGATGTATGACTCCGTTCTGGCCGAAATCCCAGTTGGTGGCAACATGTCTGTCGTTGACTGCCTGGCCAGGAGGAGTTGGCGTCCAGATCGATGGACACCAACCCCCCTATTGGAGGCACCATAGGTGGACGCCAAGTTCCCAGCTGTATGACGGTTTCAGATTTGGTAACGCCTGTGTTTCATCCAGTTCCAATTTAGGAAATTCATCTATAACCATAGGAGACCTACCCTAATGCGTACCCAACCTACCCAGCTCCATAAAATCACCCTATTCTGGCCGGATTCCAAACATGATGTTACATCTAACATATTAACATATAAATGATATGGATATATGCCTTATTACCTTGGTTTTCACATGCAGTCATGCTCTCATTAACATTTACTCTCCCTTACACATCAGTTTACACATTTTTCACATAGTTTTCCTCTTGCACTTTCACTTATCACATGTCACATCATTGCACTTACCACGTGCCACATTCACACTTCACTTTGCACTTTATTCACATTTTATCACTTAAGTTGCCGTGACACATAGTCCTAACTACCATCTAGAGGACGCACGCACCCATATCACATAGCACATAGCACATCACTTGACACACACCCGCCACCTGGGCAATCTAGTGGCGAATCTAGGTAACTGTGCAGACCGGGAGAAGCCCTCTCCACCATATCCAGTGGTACTTGTCCACCTCTAGAGTTTCATCCTAATGCCCTTAGGATATTTCACAACGTTGAGCCTTCCATAGGGACTTTTCTATGGTACAACTCTCAGACCTCTATGGTAGCAATGTCAATCTCGGCCACATTTTTACATTAAGCACATTATTATATTTCGTCTCGTTTTACTCACACTTAATTCACACATTAATCCCTTTTTGCACATGCACTTTGAATAATAATCCCATTTCAGGTTACAAAGTTTACTCTTACTATTCAACAGTGATAAACAACTCAAAACAGTATACTAGCACGCTTAATACTAAATTTTACATGATTACAAGTAACATGCTCATTATGATTAAATTTCACATGTTATAATACAAACAGTACCTACGGTTGTCACATCAGTACCAAATTTTTATCACTTGCTACATAGAGTTACTATATCACATATTAAATTTTCCATTTTTTATGAATAGTAATTCAAATTTTAGTAATTAAGACAGAATTCAGGCATATTACTCAAGAATTTC
Organism: Colocasia esculenta; assembly: GCA_014218235.1. Lineage (NCBI taxonomy): Eukaryota > Viridiplantae > Streptophyta > Magnoliopsida > Alismatales > Araceae > Colocasia > Colocasia esculenta. Next base: position 83,401,309 of record CM024762.1, read on the forward strand.
ACTTAATTAGATTTCACAGTGAAACAGTATTGTCTAATAGTTTCAAAGCATGAAACAGTCATCATACTAATAGGTAAAATTTATAAAACCCTGACATGCAGCAAATCTAATTATTCTGGGTTAAACATAGATAAACCATGCTTCTCTCATTAATACAGAAATTTCAATAATTAACACTATGTACATAAATTTGAAATATCCTCATGATATGACCTAATGACTGACCTTGACCACATACAATTTTTACAACATGCATATACATCCAAAAGTCCAAATAACAAATTTTAGGGATCAAGCAGAGCACTTTTTATACCCTGAAGAACTTGGCGACACAGTGTGTTCCACCAACTATGTAAATGGCATAGTCTGGTGCCGCCAACACAAGAACTTGGTGGCACAGTATGTGGCCGCCAACCTCCTGTCTGCTGACCATGTAGACAACACACAAATACAAGGGAAATTTGGAGGTTCTAGGACACGAGGAAAATTCTAGAAAAATGCTAGGACCTAAGGGGACATGAGTAGGGTTGACATCCATAGGTTACTTGCCTCAAAATAAATCTACAATGATCAAATCTTGCCGGAGAAGCCCTCCTCAGCCCAGCCAAGAAGATGCTCAAAACCTCTTCAGATCCGGTTCTTCTGTTGATGTAGATTGATCCTCGGAGTTGAGGATGCTTCCTCTATGTATGGACTATCCTCCAGTCGGTGTAGATCTCTAGAAAACTCCTCTAGTCGCCGGATCCAAATCTCCAAAGATCAGCTTTTCACCACAAAGGGTTCTAGGGTTTCACAGAGGCCAAAAGACTATCATGTTATATAGTTTAATAACATCCCTGTAGTAATGTATGTGAATATAGGTATGTGAACACGTGAACTATGCTAAGTAAAAGATGAGCATGTGAAATTGTTAAATGAACAAGATAGCATGTGAACAAATGTAAAACCATGAAATTGTGTTCAATTCATGTCAAAACAGCAAGCAAAGTATGATTTATTGTGATAAATACATAAAAGAATGTCTAGATTCCATGTAGATATGCTATTTACTTATTACATAGTTTCATGCTACAATTGTATATAGTTGCCAACCGATTTGAATATGTTTTAAACCTTCAATGCATGTTTAATAATATGTGGTATCATGTGTAATTGTGATTTATTTATATTATAAACGGCAAATGAAATATGTAATTAAATGTGAAAAGTGTATGTGAAATATGAATAGATATCATGCTAGGTTGCTATTTACTTGGTGCTTAACTCCATGCTCTAGTTGGTAGAGTTGTACCATAATATGGATAATGTTTAGATTGTTAAATCATGATATATGTTGGGTGTAGAAAGCATGTATAGGTGTATGTTTATTTTCCATGATTTAATATGAACATGTGTTAGTTAAAAACGTGTTTAGGCAATTTATGTGTAGTTAATTATATAAAGCATGTGCCATGTATTTATTATGGTTTAAATGATAACATGTGTTTCTTTGTTGTTTGGTAGCTTAACATGTGTGTGATATGTGTAAGGTTGAATCTTTAGATTACTTGCTTCGGCATACAGGTGTGACAGGTGTTTCCGCACCTGAGGAAGGTGTAGTGAAGATCGACGACAGGAAAGAGGAGTAGTTGCTTGTGGAGACTTTTAGTAGTTGCTATATTTCATAGTATGAATAATGTCATTTGTATGGACAATGTAATAGACAATGTAGTTCTTTTGAAATTGTAATAATGCAGACATTGTCATTTCTTTCCCTTGCTATATAGACTGTGGAATGTGTGATGATGATGGAATGAGAATGCATTATTTCTTTTATTTCCGCTGTAATCATTTGTTATTCATGTACATATCAACCTATCATTTAGCGTTGGGTTATTATCCACTGTAATGACGCCCTTTGTACCGATGGGGATTGGTATAATCGTACCGGTATAAAGAGGGTCGTTACACCAGTTCTGGGAGGAGGATAAGTAGTGGGAGAGGTTTCTCTGCAGCATCAGGTATGTATATTTTTCTTTGGTATTTTTCTTTGTGCATTATTTATACATATTATTTATGCCATTTCAATTGTTACGGCTTCTGGTCATTCTTCTGTGCCTCCTCCTCTAGTAGCAAGTATGTATATTTAAAGTTGTACTTTCATTGTGCATTGATTTTTATGCCATTAAAATTCTTACAGGTTCGGGTCAGTTTACACCACTCCTCCTACAGTACCAAGTATGTATATTTAAATTTGTAAGTATTTGTATAGTCATTATTTATATTCTTGTAAATTGTATATTTAAAGTTGTATTTTTCTTTGTGTATTATTTATACATATTATTTATGCCATTTAAATTATTACAGCTTCTGGTCTTTCTTCTGTACCTCATCCTCTAGCAGTAGGTATGTATATTTAAAGTTTTACTTTCATTGTGCATTAATTCTTATGTCATTAAAATTCTTACAGGTTCGGGTCAGTTTACACCTCCTCCTCCTAGAGTACCAGGTATGTATATTTAAATTTATAAGTATTTGTATAGTCATTATTTATATTCTTGTACATTGTATATTTAAAGTTGTATTTTTCTTTGTGCATTATTTATACATATTATTTATGCCATTGAAATTGTTACAGCTTTTGGTCCTTCTTCTGTGCCTCCTCCTCTGGCAGTAGGTATGTATATTTAAAGTTGTAGTTTCTTTGTACATTGATTCTTATGCCATTAAAATGTTACAGGCTCGGGTCAGTGTACACCTTCTCCTCCTATAGTAGCAGGTATGTATATTTAAATTTGTCAGTATTTGTATAGTCATTATTTTTTTTTAATAAAAGATCATACCTAAAAGGGAAGGTAGGGGAGCGCTCACCCCTCCACAGGAGGGATGAGTTGTTCGCTCCACCACCACTCACCTTGCAGGGAAAATTTTATTGAATGTAAGGAAACATATAGAATGTACTTATGGGCGAATGGAAGGGAGCCCCATCTTATCCAAACGATAGGGACCCTTTACAGTAGGAGGGAGATCAGCCTAAGAGGACCAAAGAATGCAAGAATTAGAAATCATACAACCATGACCAGCAAGGCAATCAGCGACTTGGTTTGCCTCACGGTAAATATGACAAATAGAAATTTGAAGAGCCTGGCTTTTATGAATGATGTCATGAACTAAGAAAGACAATCTCCAAGGGCAAGAGTAATTCCCTTTCAAGGTCTCCACCAGCACCTGGGAGTCAGATTCAATATGAAACTCTTTGACACCTCGTTCACAACACAAAGATATCCCATCTTTAAGAGCAAGAGCCTCAGCCTCAAGGCTAGAATGACTGTCATAATACCTAACAGGAAAAGCGAAGATGATATCACCATAAACATTCCTGAGAATCCCATCACCAGCAGCGATACCTGGATGCAATTTGAAAGCGCCATCAACATTGAGCTTTAATCTGCCAGGAGGAGGTAATAACCACCGAATAATCTTAGGAGGCTGAGGTGCAGGAGCATTTGTGGGAATTCCCAAGTGATGAAGGGCTCGTTTATGCGCATGGGAAAGGTCCTTCCGAAGAGGAAAAATAGAAAGAGAATCACGAACATGCATGGAAATTCTGTGGAGGATCTGAGTAACCGACATAGCCATTGAATCAAAACGGGCTCTATTCCTACTGCACCAAATCTCCCAAATGGCGGCCAGGAAAAAATATCTAGCAAGGCGACCCCAAGATGTAGAGCTGTGAATACCTGATATATACTGAAGAATGCCATGTGCAACACTAACAACCGATCTGTTACTAAAACTGAGAAACCCATACAAAGTAGCCCAAACTTCACACGCAACCTTACCATGAAAAAACAAATGGACACAGGATTCAATTTGTGGTGCTTGGCAACATGAACATCTGGAACAAAGAGGAATACCACAGCTGCATATGACATCGTCAGTAGGAATGCAGCCATGACCCATACGCCAGGCAAAAACCGACCATTTGAGAGGCACATGAGAGCTCCACAAATTAGACCAGCCAGGCAAAGAGACACCTTGTAGAAGGTGTCTAACAGATTTAGTGGAAAACTTACCATGGGCAGTAGGGCACCAAATCCACTTATCACGACCTTCATTAGTAGCAATGATGTTGTTAAGAATCGTAGGAGGACAAAACCGCTGAGCTATCAAAAAGTGATGACTAGATGGATCAGCTAAAACCTACTGAATAGAGATGTATTTTCCTGATATATTAGACCAAACGTGACCCGGTAGGAAGTGCTTGAGGGGAACAGAGCCAATCCACACATCCTGCCAAAAACTAGCTCCCGAGTTGAATCCCGTAACCATAACCCGATGATTGGCAGCAATTAATCTGGAAGCCCTTTGCCATAAATTTCTGTCCATAGCAGACATAAGGTGAAACAGAGCAACAGTATAGTGGGTGTTGTGTAAATGTTTAGCCTTGAAGAAATCGCCCCATAAAGAATTGCCAGAGATCGCCTTCCAGAGCATCTTAGTCCTCAAGGCGCTCTGCAAAGTAGGGAGATTAAGAACCCCCATACCACCACATTCCGTAGGCTTGGAGATGTTTTCCCAAGAAACCCAATGTTTTTTGGGAGAGCCTTCGTAAGAACCCCAGAAAAAATTTGTCAAAAGTCTATGGAAAGATTTCACAATAGTAGTGGGGATAACTTGGGACGACATCGTGTAGATAGGCATAGCTGATAACACATGTTTAATCAAAGTGAGTCTCCCACCTGAGGATAGGAAACCAGACTTCCATGTTTGGAGTTTTGAAGCAGTTTTCATCAAAATATGGGAGAAATAAAGTAGCCTCCTTCTGCCAGAATAAAGAGTAACACCTAGGTACTTTATAGGAAGCTTAGCCTACACAAAACCTGTGATAGCTGCAATAGATCTGCTCAGGGAAAGAGGAGCCCTCTCAGCAAGAATAAAAGAACTCTTAGCCACATCATAAGCTGACCCGAAGACTGCTCATAAACCCGAAGGAACCTCATGAGATTTCTTATGTGCCTAGCTGATCCATTAGAAAAAATTAAAGCGTCATCAGCAAAAAGCAAGTGAGAAACCACTGGACATCTGTTCATAGTATGGTAAACTCCACCATTGCTATGATGGAAGAAATTGAGAAGGCCCCTACTCAGAGCCTCCTCCGCCAAAATAAACAGAGAAGGAGCAAGCGGATCCCCTTGGCGAAGACCTCTCGAAGATTTGAAATAACCATGAATGCCACCATTGAAAAGAATTGAGAACCAGCAGTTAGACAGGAGAGGTTCAATTAAAGATAGGAACCTGAGAGAAAAACCAAACCTGCGAAGAACCTCATACAAGAAATCCCATTCCAATCTATCATAAGCCTTGGCCATATCAAGTTTAAGAATGACATTACCACCTCTGCATCGCTTATTCAGATGCTACGCCGTCTCCCCAGCCAAAGAGATTTTCATAAATGTTACAACCTTTAACAAAAGCACCCTGCTCCTTTGAAACCAGCAAAGGCAGAACCTTAGAAAGCCTATCATTGATAATACGAGAGATGATCTTGTAAAAGAAATTACACAGGCTTATCGGTCTGCAGTCAGCACTGGTTCTAGGAACCTCAATTTTAGGGATCAAGGCGATAAGAGATGAAGTGAAGCCTCTAGGCAAAGACTGCCCACAAAAGAAACTTTGCACAGCAGAGCAGATGTCGACCTCAATAAAATTTCAACAGGCTTGGAAAAAATGGCCCGTAAAACCATCAGGACCGGGAGCACTGTCAGGGCACATAGACATGACTACCCCTTTGATTTCCTCAACAGTAGGCACCACACAAAGCAACTCATTCTGATGATCATCCACCAAATGTGGAATAGCCCCCAGCATACCATTGTCAATAAGATGAGGAGCAGAGGTAAAAGCATTAGTGAAATGAGATATAAAGAGATTTATGATGTCGCTTTTGTCATGTAGAACATTTCCATCCTCATTGTAAATCTGGTTTATAAAGGACCTTTTCCTATTAGAAGCAGCATAAGCATGGAAAAATTTAGTGTTCCCATCTCCCTCCTTCAACCACTTCAGTCTAGACTTTTGCCTCCAGAACATTTCCTCCTGGGTGTGCACACGAGCAATGTCCGCTCTGGCAGCAGACAAGTGATCACGATTATCTTGGGAAGAATCACCGTCAAAAATAGTTTGAGCAATATTGAAGGCCTCTTCAGCAAGCATAACATTATCAAGGACATTTTTAAAGATATTCTTATTCCACATTCTGAAAAAAACTTTCATATGCTTTAGCTTCAAAGAGATGTTCAGCAACGGATAGGAAGAGCATGGAGCGGCCTCCCAAGCAGTACGAGCATTTTTGTACATTGCTTATGTCGTTGCGCATTTTTGTCCAGGACTGAGTGTTTCCGCACCTCCAACTGTTTTGGCAGGTGCATCTATAGTGCCAGATGATGTTGTCAGTCAACAAGAGGGGGGGAGGTAGTTTTTATGATAGCACTCTACGAGAGGTGTGGATAAATAGGTACGTAATAAACTTATATGTATCTTTTGTTAAGGAGGTATATTTAGTTCATAAATTCATTGTAACAAGTTACATAATTACAGGGATAAAATAGACCCCGCCCAAGCATCTCAATTTATCACAAGATCAATTCAGGCACACTTTTCTGGGCCTATCATAGATTCAATGATTTCCCGATGGAGGTCCAGGAGATGTTGTCTCAGGTGTTCATGGTATGTGATTTCTTATTATAATTTATTTATTTTTTTACTCCTACATTCAGTTAACTAACTCTTATCTGTACAGAGCAATCATCGATTCACACGTCCTTCGGACGAGACGCGGTCTCGATCAGTATGGACGACCACCGCCCGATCAAATTATAAACATTTGTTGTATAATGCAAGGAAAAATGCACAGAGAGTTTGTCAGAGTGCAGACCCGACTCTTTGGAGGGAGCGCGCACTGACATGGATGAGGAGAGGCTACTGGGAAGGTCTGTGCAACATATGGGCCACAGAGAGATGGCAAGAAACCTCCACAGCAATGAAAGTGAATCAGGATGCCAATCCAGAGGCCAACAAGCATACAAGTGGGTCCGTCTCCTTTGCGACCCATCAGTCCAGATTAGTAAGTCATATGTCCGTTTGTGATATATTTTATTTTTATAGGTACTCATTTATGTAATGTTTTTCTGTGAAATAAGAAAAGGAGCTAAAACAGCCTCCGACATTTTCGAAGGTGTTTGATAAGACACATAAGAAAAGGAGGACGGATTAGTACATTAGCGACAAAGCCCGAGAGGTTGCGGTAAGTATTTACAGTCTATTCACTATTTATTTTTCTCGTTAGAGATTAATATTACATTGTCAATTTTATTTTTTGCAAGAGTCGTATAGCCAACAGATGACAGAGAAGTACGCCGGGGAGGAGGAGCAGTCGCAGTTAGATCCTGAGGTATGGGTTGCGGCAACTGGTGCCCCAAAGAAAGGCCATGTGTATGGTTTTGGGCACAGTATGGACATGAGCAGGGTGTTATCTTGTGCCTCGAGTTCAGCCTCATAGGCGACTAGTACATTCACCACACCTGGTGCTCTAGGTACTTCTCCTAGTGAGATGATGGGCTTCATTCGAGATGAGATCTCTGGTTTAGAGTCTCGTTTGGACCACACGAGGCAGACGCAGGTGTCCGACGTTGTCCAGGCCCAACTCTCCCACGCTATCTCCCAGGCCCTCTCCCAGGTCAGCATTCTTCCTCAGGCAGCACCATCGACATCAACACGGACCCCTCATGTAAGTAAATAGATTTTATTTTAGCTTTTCTATTTTAACAGTCAACTTAGTTTTTTTAGTTTAAAAAGGAAGAACTTAGCTAGGTTTGGGGGTCCAAAATTTGAAATACTAATCCGATCGGCCTTTGGTTTGTTCCAGCAAGGTCAGGGCGATGAGTGTGACTTGTGGAAACTGACGGAGTTCAATTCGGATTCTCGGTTTGAGCTCGGCGCTCAAATTCACATTAAGCAAGTTAGTTTAGTTTAAAAAGGAAGAACGTAGCTAGGTTTAGAGGTCCAAATTTAGAAATAGTAATATTATTGGCCTTCGATTTTCTTCCAGTACTGCCAGGGCGATGATTGTCACTTGTGGAAACTGACGGAGTTCAATTCGGACTCCCGGTTTGAGCTCGGCGCTCAAATTCACCTTAAGCAAGTTAGTTTACTTTAAAAATGAAGAACTTAGGTTTGGAGGTCCAAAATTAGAAATACTAATCCGATTGGCCTCCGGTTTTTTCCAACATGGCCAGGGCGATGAATGTGACTTATGGAAACTGACGGAGTTCAATTCGGACTCCCATTTTGAGCTCGGCACTCAAATTCACCTTAAGCAAGTTAGTTTACTTAAAAATGAAGAACATACATTTGGGGTTCCAAAATTAGAAATACTAATCCGATTGGCAAAGTCTGCACATTTCCTAGCAATCAAGAGCACCTGGAGTGTTGATGTATTAGCAGCCCTGTATGTAAAAGAGATAGTAAGATTACATGGAGTTCCCATATCCATAGTCTCAGATCGTGATCCAGATTCACCTCTAGATTCTGAAAGGGACTTCAATCTACCTTAGGCACCAAACTTAACTTTAGCACTGCATTCCACCCACATACTGATGGAGAGATAGAAAGAACTAATCAGATTGTGGAAGATATGCTACGAGCCTGTACTATTGATTTTGAAGGGTATTGGAATGAATAGCTATCCTTGATAGAATTCGCCTACAACAACAGCTACCAGGCCAGCATTAAGATGGCACCATTTGAAGCACTGTACGACAGAAGTTGTAGATCGCTAGTGTGTTGGAATGAAGTAGGTGAACAACAATGGTTGGGACCAGACGTGGTACAAAATACTAGCAGAGATATACAGGTTATTAGGGATAGGATTAAGATAGCTCAGTCCAGGCAGAAGAGCTATGCAGACAAGAGAATACGGGACTTAGAATTCCAAACTGGAGACCATGTACTGCTTAAAGTATCCCTGACCCGAGGTTTTCAAAGGTTTGGGATGAAAGGCAAGTTGAGACCGAGATTCATAGGTCCATTTGAAGTATTGGAAAAAGTTGGTGAGGTAGCGTATCGTTTGGAACTACCTCCCAAGTTCTCAACAGTATACAATGTTTTTCAAGTGTCAATGCTAAGGAAGTACGTGTATGATCCGTCACACGTAATTAGCTATGATGATATCATTTTGAACAAAGATATGACCTATGAAGAAAGGCCGGTGAAGATATTGGACAAGAAATTGCAACAACTTTGGAATCGATCTATACCTGTGGTCAAGATGCTATGGAGAAATCACGAAGTCGAGGAAGCCACATGGGAACTCGAAGCAACCATGCGATGGAATTATCCGGAGTTATTCAGTAAGTCATTCTTCCTCTTATGATCATATGAATTTGGGGACCAAATTCTTCCTAAGAGGGGGAGGATGTAGTAACCTTGATTTTTAAAATTTAAATAAATAAAAATCTTTAATTTATTAAATATAAATAAATAGAATTTAATTAGAATAAAGAAGAAATAATTGAATTAAAGGGAATTAAATCAATACCCATTAAGTTAAATTAGAAATAGGTTGTATTAATGGCCCAAGCATGAAAGAATGGGCCCAAATGTGAAGAGCCCATCATGGGATGGGAGATATTTAGCCTAAATTTGGAGTTAAATATTAATTAGTTGAATGAGGGCTAAGATAAATATTAAATAATCCATATATATCCTAAATAAGAGTCCTAGACTTATCCTTACCCTTTACCCACGAAATTAGATCTCCTCCCAATCCCATTAGGTAGATAAAGGAGAGAAATTGGGAAATAAATAAGGAAATTCAGAGTTTAAGGGAAGGGAAGAGTTTTAGAAGGAGAGGACTCTCTTTACCCATCAATACACCCCCAATTCATACCAACCAAACCCTAGATCGTTGTTAGAGCTCTGGAGGATGAAGAGAAGGAGTTCTGGACGTGGAGAGCAAGGGAAGGAGGCTAGGTGTAAGGCCCTTGATTTTTCATCTTTGGGTGATTTCTTATGTATGTATAAATGCATGCCATCGATGTATAAACTTTATTGTGCATAGTACTTACTTGTTTACATTGCATGAATAAGTATTATTTTAATGTGCGCTATGTTTATATATATATATATATATAATATATATATATATATATATATATATATATATATATATATAATATATATATATATATATATATATATATATATATATATATATATATATATATATATATATATTATATATATATATATATGTGGTGTACATAAAGTTTCTGTAGTTTTAAGCTCTGTTCTGGAGGCTAGTTGGCGTCAACATCAGTTGACGTCGACCATAAATTAGCGTCCACATCGATGGACGCCTACTCAGAATTGGTGGCTATTGATGTTGACGTTTACCTCTGAGATATGTTGCGATTTCAGATCCGGAAATGCCTCGGAAATGTTGCCCTGGTTTAGGAAACTGTCCCCCAACGGTAACCAACCTTACCCAACTTCGTCTCTGACCCTAGCCCTATAAAACACCCCATCTCTGGCCAGATCTAACCCTTTTGGCTCTTGAGTCAAAACCCTAGTTCTCTGTGTGAAACCCCAATCTTTGAGCTCTGAAATCCGGTGACTGGAGGCTTCATCCGGCGTTCTACAACGACTGGAGGAGAGTCTAAACATTGGAGAAGACTTCTACGACACCTATTTGCGCTCTGCATCAACACAAAACTCGGATCGGGGGAGTTTTGAGGACTCTTTGGCTCTGGTCGAGGAGGGCTTCTCCGACTTAAATCGTTGCTTGTGGATTTTCTAAGAGGCAAGTAAGCCATCCTTATCATCCCTACATGTGTCTAGTATGTCCCAGGAATTTTAGGATTTTAATTCGACTCCTGGAACCCCCCATTCAGTCGATCTTTTGCGTTCAGTCTGTGTTCTGCACAAACAGGAACTTAATGGCAGGATCTATTGCCATTAAGATCTGAACTTGGCAGCGGCCTTTATTGTCGTTAACTTGGTAGGCGGCCACCCCTTGCCGTTTAGTTCTTCAGGTAGAAACAATGTTGTTTGCTGCCCTATAAAACTATTTTCTCGAACTTTTCTGCGCATGAGGATATAAGATAAACTTTATATGATATGTAAATATTTGTGTGGAAGCATGTTGTGGATTGTTATGAATTTCTGTGGATTTCCCACATTATTAGAAATATCAAAAATGTCTAGTTGACAGGTTTTAATCTTGTAAAATCTCGATTATGCAAATCTGTGTGGAATTTAACAGTCATGAAATTTTGTATATCAGTTGAGGGTTTCAGTTGATGCTGTTTAAAATTTAGAATATTATGATATCTGTGTAAATTATTATGATTTCTGAATGGTAAAATAAGGAGCATGCTGATTTAGTATAGAAATTCCATTAAATGGTATGAAAGTAGATAAATTCCTGAAAATTAGCATATGTTCAATACTGTCAGTATGCATGTGTAGCATGAACTATAGGTCTGAATGATAACAACTATGTAAATTGGGCTATTTTAACCTGAGATAATATCACTGGTTGAATTTTATTAAATAGTGGATATTTCAGAAAATTATGAAACTTCATATATATGATATGTGAATAGTAAACGACCTATGGTTAAATTTTCACATTCATTGGATAACAGTAGGTACTGATTACAATATTTTCATCATGAAAAGAGTATGGTTTAGTGTAATTAAAAATGATTAATGTAATTGCAGAATGATATGAATCAATTAGTAGTTGTGACTGATTTAGTTTAATTAATAGTAGTACCATGATAGGGAACTTGAACCATGTGCAGGAATGTGAAAATGAGAATAACGGGTTAAAATGGTGTGAAATTGTGTGTGTGTTTAAATGGAAAATGTGTAAATGTGCCAATGGGTGACACTACTACCTTAGAGGGCTGTGGAACTGTACTGTGGTAAAGTCCCCATGGGAAGGTTCATAGTGTGTGATGTCCCAAGGGCATTGGGATTAAATCCTGGAGGCGAACAAGTATCGCTGGTTAGGGTGGAGAGTGCTTCTCCCGGTTCTACGCAGTAACTAAGTGTAATACCCCATATAAGAATATGTTAAATGGACTAAATCAGCAGACTACCAACAACCGGACTAGTCATTTTCAGAGCTCGAGTAGGAAAAGAACTCTGAAGTTAAGCGTGCTCAGTTGGGAGTAGTCCCAGGATGGTGACCTTCCTGGGAAGTCTACCAACTGGCACGGTTGTTGGGCCAGTTTGCTGGTTGGGTCGTCACAAATGGTATCAGAGCCTTACCCAGCCGAAGTGCAGGAACTAAGTGCCACACAGGACAAGTGCTACGCTATGGAGCCACCTCTTGAAGCCATAATGGCGCAAAGTGCTACATAGTGGGAGCCACCTCTTGAACCTGTGGGGGCCACCTCTAGAATCCTGCCTGCCTGGGGTTTGATTGTGTGCTATGTGTGAGCAGCGACGAGGACGTCGCTTATATAAGAGGAGTAGATTGTAATACCCCATATAAGAATATGTTAATGGACTAAATCAACAGACTACCAACAACCCGGACTAGTCATTTTCAGAGCTCGAGCAGAAAAGAACTCTGAAGTTAAGCGTGCTCAGTTGGAGTAGTCCCAGGATGGGTGACCTTCCTGGGAAGTTACCAACTGGCACGGTTGTTGGGCCAGTTTGCTGGTTGGGTCGTCACAAATGGTATCAGAGCCTTACCCAGCCGAAGTGCAGGAACTAAGTGCCACACAGGACAAAGTGCTACGCTATGGAGCCACCTCTTGAAGCCATAATGGCGCAAAGTGCTACATAGTGGGAGCCACCTCTTGAACCTGTGGGGGCCACCTCTAGAATCCTGCCTGCCTGGGGTTTGATTGTGTGCTATGTGTGAGCAGCGACGAGGACGTCGCTTATATAAGAGGAGTAGATTGTAATACCCCATATAAGAATATGTTAATGGACTAAATCAACAGACTACCAACAACCCGGACTAGTCATTTTCAGAGCTCGAGCAGAAAAAGAACTCTGAAGTTAAGCGTGCTCAGTTGGAGTAGTCCCAGGATGGGTGACCTTCCTGGGAAGTTACCAACTGGCACGGTTGTTGGGCCAGTTTGCTGGTTGGGTCGTCACAAATGGTATCAGAGCCTTACCCAGCGGAAGTGCAGGAACTAAGTGCCACACAGGACAAAGTGCTACGCTATGGAGCCACCTCTTGAAGCCATAATGGCGCAAAGTGCTACATAGTGGGAGCCACCTCTTGAACCTGTGGGGGCCACCTCTAGAATCCTGCCTGCCTGGGGTTTGATTGTGTGCTATGTGTGAGCAGCGACGAGGACGTCGCTTATATAAGAGGAGTAGATTGTAATACCCCATATAAGAATATGTTAAATGGACTAAATCAACAGACTACCAACAACCCGGACTAGTCATTTTCAGAGCTCGAGCAGAAAAAGAACTCTGAAGTTAAGCGTGCTCAGTTGGGAGTAGTCCTAGGATGGGTGACCTTCCTGGGAAGTCTACCACTGGCACGGTTGTTGGGCCAGTTTGCTGGTTGGGTCGTCACACTAAGATTTATCACTGTAATGCCTAGGTGATAGATATGTGATGTGATTAGTGTGTGTCCTTCTAAAAGGTGGTTTGGGCTATGTGTCACAGCATTTAATAAATGTGAACTTGTGTTTAAGTCAAAGTGAATGTGTAAATTGTGAAATTGTGTAATTGATCATGTGTTAATATGATTCTTGTGACAGCATGTAAATTGACAATTTCTTAAATGATTATAATATGTACATAGCAAAACAACAAACTTTTCATGAGTATAAATGTGTTATCCATGTGGAAACGATTATAGAATCCATGCTAGAATTGTCTCTTAATTATGTGTACAAACTCCATGTTTAAAATGACTAATGTTTAGCTTGTAAGTGTGCGTGAATGTGGTTAAACAAGTTTAGTAATATGTTGGAAAGTGTGTAGAAAGGATGTGATAGGCTTTAAGTTATTCAAATTTTGTATAAGACAATTTCCATGTGTAACATGTGTAGAAATTATGTTTAGGATTTTTACTTGAATTAACTGTTAAATCCATGTTTATATGTTATTGCATAGTATGAAAATGTGAAAGTTGTGTGATGCATGTAAGTTTAGTGTCTTTGGTGTTACTTGTTGAGTTCTTTTGAACTCACTCTTGCTTCGGTGTACAGGTGCAGAGATTTCTACTTTTTCTGAGGAGATCGTTAGGAGTGACTCGGAGTGGGAGTAGGAGACCTTGTTTTGGACTTGGCGTTGTACTTTTATTTTTCCTAAGTATGTAATAAGAGTAGACTTGCTCTACCTTTGAGAATTGTGTACTTATTTAGTTGAATGTTGTGGACAATGTATTATTTCATTATTCAGTTATGAAAAGTTTAGATTTCTTTTCTTCTATATATGGACTGTGAATAGAATGTGGATGATGGAATAAGAAGTTACACTTGGCTATTTCTTTTCCGCTGCTATGTGAATGTATTTAGGTATATTTCAGCCTATCATATAAATGTTGGGTAAATGTCCCACTGTAGCGGCGTTCATTATATCGATGTGGGTTGGTATAACCGTACCGGTATAAGGAGGGTCTTTACAGATATTGGTATCAGAGCTTTCAGGCTGAAATTGTACATAAATATACACATATCATCATCTTCATTGTACGCTAAGTCTGTATAGATTGTCCACATAGATAAGTAAATAGTTAGAAATTAGATAGTCTAGTTCTAAATTGTGATTAAATCATTTTGCAAGATATGGCTTCACGTGGTAGGTGTGGTGTTCCTACTCGTGAGGGTGAGCAGAGGAGAGATGAGCCTCGGCGTGAGGATCAGGGTGAGCAGTAGGCCCCAGCACCCCAGGGTCCTGTGCTTCCCCCACCACCGCCAGTGGACTATGGAGTGTTCATGCAGGGTCTAGTGCAGGCCATGCAGACGCAGGCCCACACCCTGGCTGCACTCCAGGCTCAGCTGGAGGCTCAGCAGGCTCAGGTTAGAATGATAAAAAAAGGGTAGCCTGTTTTACTTGATGATATGTTTGCTATGTTGCTATGCTATATGTGTTGCTTATGATGTTTGCTGTGGCAGGCTCAAGTACCAGTTCCCCAGGCCCAGGACCATGGTGGACCCTCCATCATGGAAAGGTTCAAGAGGATGTCGCCACCTCTTTTAAGGGGGAGAGCGACCCGTTACTTGCTGAGAGCTGGATGAGAGAGATCGAAAAGATCTTTCGGGCTATTAGGTGCGCTGAGGATGACAAGGTCACTTTAGCCACCTATATGCTGAAGGTATGTGTAATTTAATTCGGTGGTTATTTCTTTAATTATAGATTATGTTGGTTAGTCCTTATGGGTGGTTTTGGCATGAGCGAGCCGACGTGTGGTGGTCCTCGTTGTTACGTACCAGGTTTGAGGATGGTGCTGTGGAGATTGGTTGGGACGAGTTCGTGAGGCTTTTCCAAACCAAGTTTGTTCCAGAGCACAACCAGGACAAAATGGAGTAGGAGTTCCTCTCGTTGACTCAGGGCTCCATGACAGTACTGGAGTACAAGGCCAGGTTTTCCGAGCTATCGAAGTATGCCCCTCATATTGTAGCTGATGAGCGCAGGAAGGCAAAGAAATTCGTGATGGGTCTGAGACCATCGCTGAGGACGAGGTTGGTGGCTTTCGACCATCGTACCCTCGAGCAGGCGCTCAGCGCGGCGTGTCGTCAGGAGGGAGAGATGAAGCAGTACTTGGAGGAGAAGAAGGCTTCTCAAAAGAGGCCTATAGCTCCTTTCCAGAGGCAGGAGAGGAAGAAGGCGGCTTTCCAATCACCACAGCGTCCCGTGGCATCGGGAAGCAGTTAGGTACCTTCTCAACGTTCCTCTAGTGGCAAGAAGGAGTGTCCTCATTGCGGGAGGGCACATGGCGGTACGTAATGTTGGAAGTTGGTGGAAAGTGCTTGAAGTGCGGGAGCAGCGAGCATAGGATAAAGGATTCCCCAGACTGCAGCAGGGAGGTCAGTATGGAGCGGCACCAGCCCCAGCAGCAGTAGCAGTGCCAGCGACAGGACGACCAGGGAGACCTCGAGCCCCAGCTCGAGTGTTTGCATTAGCTCATGAGGACGTCGAGCAGGCGGATCATGTTACCGAAGGTACGGTTTTGTTCTGAGGTGTGCATGCTCGGGTTTTGTTCGATACAGGTGCCACTCACTCGTTATTTCCGAGCATTTTGCTAGGCAGTTAGCCTTAGAGTCAGGAATAGAGTCTGAGGATTTAGAACTCCCTTTGTCTGTGCACGCACCTGCAGGTACGGTATCGACTAGGAAGTGTATTCCGTCTTTACCAGTGTGCATTGAGGATAGAGTCCTAGAAGGGTGTTTCTTCTTGCTAAAGATGAAGGACTACGATGCTATTCTTGGTCTAGATTGGCTAGAGGAGAACTATGCGTTAGTAGATTGTCGTGGGAAGAAGATCATTTTCCGCATTCCTGGTGAAGATGAATTTTCTCATCCTTTGCCAAGGAACTTGGCAAGGAAGTTTGTCATCTCTGCCATGAGGGCGATGAGAATGGTGAACAAGGGTTGTGACGCTTTTTTTGCCAGCGTAGTATTAGTACCCAAGGCTGATGAGTCACTTACTCTTGCGGAGATTGATGTAGTACTGGAGTTTCCAGATGTTTTTCCTGATGATTTATCTGGTTTGCCACCGGCTAGAGAGATAGAGTTCACTCTAGAGTTGCTTCCAGGCACCTCTCCTATCTCGAAGGCACCTTATCGGATGGCACCTGCGGAATTAGCTGAGCTAAGGAAGCAGTTGCAGGATTTGTTAGATAAGGGATTTATTCACCCTAGCATTTCCCCTTGGGGCGCACCTGTCTTATTCGTGAAGAAGAAGGATGGATCACTTAGGTTATGCATCGATTATAGAAAGCTAAACCAAGTGACGGTGAAGAACAGGTATCCCTTACCTCGGATTGATAATTTGTTTGACCAGCTGCAAGATGCATCAGTCTTTTCTAAGATTGATTTGTGGTTTGGTTATCATCAGTTGAGGATTAGGAGTGAGGATGTGTCCAAGACGGCTTTTAGAAACTGTTATGGACATTATGAGTTTTTGGTTCTTCCTTTTGGTCTGACCAATGCCCCGACAGCGTTCATGGATCTCATGAACAGGGTGTTTAGACCATATCTAGATAGTTTCATCGTAGTTTTTATTGATGACGTGTTGGTCTACTCTCCAGATGAGGCCACACATCGTCAGCATTTGAGGGTAGTGTTAGAGGTTCTCTGTGAGCACAAGCTGTATTCAAAATTCAACAAGTGCGATTTTTGGTTGCGCGAGGTTCATTTCCTTGGGCATGTTATCTCCGGTGCTGGTGTAGCAGTGGATCCAGTGAAAGTCCAGGCTATTATGGATTGGCAGATTCCCAAGACCCCTTCGGAGATTCGAAGTTTTCTTGGTTTGGCAGGTTATTATCGGCGATTCATTGAGGGATTTTCATCCATCGCTGCACCATTGACTCAGCTAACCAGGAAGGGAGTAAAGTTTGTCTGGTCCGAGGAGTGTGAGAGTAGTTTTCAGTTATTGAAGACTAAGCTTACTTCGGCTCCTGTGTTAGTTTTGCCGAGCGGTGTAGAGGGTTTTCCTGTCTACACGGATGCATCTCGGATTGGCCTTGGCTGTGTATTGATGCAGCAAGGAAGGGTAGTAGCATATGCTTCTCATCAATTGAAGGAGCATGAGCAAAACTATCCGACTCATGATCTTAAGCTTGCGGCAGTGTTTCATGCACTAAAGATCTGGAGACACTATCTTTATGGTGTCAGATTTGAGGTGTTCACTGACCACAAGAGTCTAAAGTACCTTTTCTCTCAAAAGGAATTAAACCATAGGCAGAGAAGATGATTGGTTCCTGAAGGACTATGACTTCGACCTCGAGTATCATCCTGGAAGGTGAATGTCGTAGCGGATGGCCTTAGTAGGAAGAGGTCGTCTCTCCAGCAAGATTGGAATATGTGGAGGATGCAGCGTGTGCGATGACTGAGTTAGAGCCATCATTGTGCCAGGGTTTTGTAGCTCAGTTGTTCCATTAGGTCATCGGTGTTGGATAGGGTGACGAGCAACAGAAAATCGACCCTAAACTTCAAGAGTTAGTGGGAAAGGTGGACATTGTCGATGAGGATGGCGTGATTAGATTCCTTCACCGTGTTTGTGTTCCAGACATCGTAGATGTTCGTGAGCATGTATTAGTAGAGCTTATAAGTCTAGATTCTCTATTCATCCGGGTAACACTAAGATGTACCAGGATTGATGTACCAGATTTGAAGAGATCTTTGGTGGTCTGGCATGAAGAAAGATGTAGTAGAGTTTGTGTCTAGATGCCTAGTATGCCAGCATGTTAAGGCCGAGTGGCAGCGACCATCTGGACTTATGCAGAAGATGGAGATCCCAGTATGGAAGTGGGAAGCTGTCACTATAGATTTCGTTACAGGTTTGCCTTGATCTAGACTGGGTAATGACTCGATTTGGGTAGTGGTAGATAGATTCTCGAAGACTGCGCATTTCTTACCCATGAAGAAGAAGAAGTCAGTATAGAGTTTAGCTAGATTGTATATTAGTAGCATTATTAGATTGCATGGTGTCCCGAAGTCGATCATTTCGGATCGAGATCCGAGATTTACTTCGAGGCTGTGGAAGGGTCTTCAGGATACGTTAGGTTCGGAGCTGAAGCTCAGTTTGGCGTTTCATCCCCAGACAGATGGACAGTCTGAGAGGACTATCCAGACGCTCGAGGATATGCTGAGGGCGTGCATTCTAGATTGGAAGGATGATTGGGAGCGCCATTTACCTCTAGTGGAGTTCGCATATAACAACAATTTTCATGCGAGTATTGGTATGTCTCCATTTGAGGTATTGTATGGTAGGCCTTGCACATCTCCTTTATGTTGGGAGGAGACATGCGATAGGCAGCTGATCGGTCCGGAGTTAGTTCAGGAGACTTCAGATAAGGTCCAGTTGATTAGGAAGAGGCTTGTTGCGGCACAGGATAGGCAGAAAAGTTATGCCGACAATAGGAGGAAGGATTTAGAGTTCGAGGTAGGTGAGCATGTCTTTTTAAAGATTTTGCCTACTCGTGGTGTAGTTAGATTTGGCAGGCATGGTAAGTTAAGTCCTAGATTCATTGGCCCGTATGAGATTCTCAGACGTTTGGGCAACGTGGCATATGAGCTAGCTTTACCTCCAGCGTTAGCTAGTGTTCATCCTGTTTTCCACGTATCTATGCTCAGGAGGTATGTTAGAGATCCATCTCATATTATTAGTCACAAGCCAGTGGAGATCCAGCCAGATCTTTCCTATGTGGAGCAACCAGTGGCTATTCTTGACCGGAAGGTTCAGCATCTCCGGAACAAGAGTATTGCGTCAGTGAAAGTCTTATGGCGTAACTTCTCGCGAGAGGAGGCTACTTGGGAGCTTGAGGATGCAATGAAGAAGAAATATCCTCAATTGTTTGAGTAGCGTCGTCCAACTTCGAGGACGAAGTTTCTTTAAGCGGAGAGGGTGTAAGGCTCTTGATTTTTCATCTTTGGGTGATTTCTTATGCATGTATAAATGTATGTCATCATGTATAACTTTATTGTGCATAGTAACTTACTTGTTTACATTGCATGAATAAGTATTATTTTAATGTGTGCATTGTAGATTATATATATATATATATATAGTTTCTACAGTTTTAAGCTCTATTCTGGCGGCTAGTTGCGTCAACATCAGTTGACGTCGACCATAAATCAGCGTCCACATCGATGGACGCCTACTCAGAATTGCGGCTATTGATATTGACGTTTACCTCCCAGATTTGTTGCGATTTCATATCCAGAAATGCCTCCGGAAATGTTGCCCTTGTTTTAGGAACTGTCCCCCAACGGTAACCCAACCTTACCCAACTTCATCTCCGACCCTAGCCCTATAAAACACCGCATCTCCGGCCAGATCTAACCCTTTTGGCTCTTGAGTCAAAACCCTAGTTCTCTATGTGAAACCCCAATCTTTGAGCTCTGAAATCCGGCGACTGGAGGCTTCATCCGGCGTTCTACAACGACTGGAGGAGAGTCTAAACATTGGAGAAGACTTCTACAACACCTACTTGCGCTCTGCATCAACACAAAACTCAGATCGAGGGAGTTTTGAGGACTCTTTGGCTTTGGCCGAGGAGGGCTTCTCCAGCTTAAATCATTGCTTGTGGATTTTCCAAGATGCAAGTAACCCATCCACATCATCCCTACATGTGTCTAGTATGTCCCAGGAATTTTAGGATTTTAATTCGAGTCCTAGAACCCCCCATTCAGTCGATCTTTTGCGTTCAGTCTGTGTTCTGCACAGACAGGAACTTAACGGCAGGATCTATTGCCGCTAAGATCTGAACTTGGGGGCGGCCTTTATTGCCGTTAACTTGGTAGGAGGCCACCCCTTGCCGTTTAGTTCTTCAGGCAGAAACAATGTTGTATACTGCCCTATAAAAACTATTTTCTCGAACTTTTCTGCGCATGAGGATATAAGATAAACTTTATATGATATGTAAATATCTGTGTGGAAGCATGTTGTGGATTGTTATGAATTTCTGTGGATTTCCCTCATTATTAGAATTATCAGAAATGTCTAGTTGACAGGTTTTAATCTTGTAAAATCTCGATTATGTAAATCTGTGTGGAATTTAACAGTCATGAAATTTATGTATATCAGTTGAGGGTTTCAGTTCACGCTATATAAAATTTGGAATATTATGATATCTGTGTAAATTATTATGATTTCTGAATGGTAAAATAAGGAGCATGTTGATTTAGTATAGAAATTCCAATAATGGTATGAAAGTAGATAAATTCCTGAATATTAGCATATGTTTAGTACTATCAGTATGCATGTGTAGCATGAACTATAGGTCTGAATGATAACAACTATGTAAATTGGGCTATTTTAAACTGAGATAATATCACTGGTTGAATTTTATTAAATAGTGGATATTTCATAAAATTATGAAACTTCGTATATGTGATATGTGAACAGTAAACGACCTGTGGTTAAATTTTCACGTTCATTGGATAACAGTAGGTACTGATTACAATATTTTCATCATGAAAAGGGTATGGTTTAGTGTAATTAAAAAATTAATGTAATTACAGAATGATATGAATCAATTAGTAGTTGTGACTGATTTAGTTCTATTATAGTAGTACCATGATAGGGAACCTGAACCATGTGCAGGAATGTGAAAATGAGAATAACGGGTTAAAATAGTGTGAAATTGTGTGTGTGTTTAAATGGAAAATGTGTAAATGTGCCAATGGGTGACACTGCTACCTTAGAGGGCTGTGGAACTGTACTGTGGTAAAGTCCCCACAGGAAGGTTCATAGTGTGTGATGTCTCAAGGGCATTGGGATTAAATCCTAGAGGCGAACAAGTATCGTTGGTTAGGGTGGAGAGTGCTTCTCCCGGTTCTGCGCAGTAACTAAGATTTATCACTGTAATGCCTAGGTGATAGATATGTGATGTGATTAGTGTGTGTCCTTCTAAAAGGTGGTTTGGGCTATGTGTCACGGCATTTAATAAATGTGAACTTGTGTTTAAGTCAAAGTGAATGTGTAAATTGTGAAATTGTGTAATTGATCATGTGTTAATATGAATTCTGTGACAACATGTAAATGGACAATTTCTTAAATGATTATAATATGTACATAGCAAAACAGCAAACTTTTCATGAGTATAAATGTGTTATCCATGTGGAAACGATTATAGAATCCATGCTAGAATTGTCTCTTAATTATGTGTACAAACTCCATGTTTAAAATGACTAATGTTTAGCTTGTAAGTGTGCGTGAATGTGGTTAAACGAGCTTAGTAATATGTTGGAAAGTGTGTAGAAAGCATGTAATAGGGTTTAAATTATTGAAAATTTTGTATAAGACAATTTCCATGTGTAACATGTGTAGAAATTATGTTTAGGATTTTTACTTGAATTAACTGTTAAATCCATGTTTATAAGTTATTGCGTAGTATGAAAATGTGAAAGTTGTGTGATGCATGGAAGTTTAGTGTGTTTGGTGTTACTTGTTGAGTTCTTTTGAACTCACTCTTGCTTCGGCGTACAGGTGCAGAGATTTCTACTTCTTCTGAATAGATCATTAGGAGTGACTCGGAGCGGGAGTAGGAGACCTTGTTTTGGACTTGGCGTTGTACTTTTATTTTTCCTAAGTATGTAATAATAGTAGACTTGCTCTACCTTTGAGAATTGTGTACTTATTTAGTGGAAAGTTGTGGACAATGTATTTATTTCATTATTTAGTTATGAAAGTTTAGATTTCTTTTCTTCTATATATGGACTGTGAATAGAATGTGGATGATAGAATAAGAAGTTACACTTGGCTATTTCTTTTCCACTGCTGTGTGAATGTATTTAGGTATATTTCAGCCTATCATATAAATGTTGGGTAAATGTCCCACTGTAGCGGCGTTCATTATATCGATGTGGGTTGGTATAACCTTACCGGTATAAGGAGGGTCGTTACACTAGGAACCAAGGAGGATTCTCGTTCTTCGTCATCAACCCTAGGAACTATTCCTAACGAGAATAGGTAGGCAATCTCTCAAGCACAAATCGTGAAACTTTAACCCTAGGTAGCCCATGCACCCCTCTTTGAAAGCCCTATGGTTTCACTATTTTTCGTTCTTCCATGAGGGAGAATTAAATGTGTGAATCCTTGTCAACATCATGTACCTGAACCCTAATGTTTGCTTTCAATCCATGCATATACCCGATCCCATGCCATGATATTATTCTCATAAATACTACATGCTCTTAGCTTTCAAACGCCTCCAGTTTCCCTAAATTCCATAATGTATCCTTTGCGAATTAATTCATTTTCAATGAACTATGCATGTTTAGGTCACCGAAATGTAACCTTGTTAAAGCATGCACAACCCTTGTCTGTTTTCTAATTACTCATGTTTTTGATAGATTTACATGTCTAGTTTCATTCAAGACTGATTTCATGATTTTTTGTGGTGTATGTGATTTGTTTTGGATTTTTTAAGTGCACTGTGTCAAGTTTAGATGACATGGACCAGATTCAAAGGGTCTTGCACCATCTACCAACGCTCGGACTGAGGCTCTGAGAATGCGACAGCCCGATAGGTCGCGTCCTCAACCTCATCGTGATAGAGTGTCACGTCCCGTTCTGAATGAGACGGGACCCTGCGTCGCGACCCTTCTCGGCAGGTTGGCCCGACCTGGATGCACCCCCGACCTGTCGCGATGCGCATACGCGTCGTCGCGACAGCGCCTCGGCTGGTACCTGAACGCATCAGATCTGTCACAGTCAACGCGTCGGCCACCCCTGTCGCGAACTGAACGCGACAGCGGCCGATGTCGCAATCAGACTATGATGGCCAGAACTTGAAAATTCATATATAACCCTACTATTTATGCTATTTAAATCTTGTTTAGCCTTCAATAAGTATTGTCATGAATATTTCGACCTGTTAACTATTAATGAGTAATATTTACATGAAATTAATAAGTTTAAAATCCAAGTGCACAATCTTTCATGCACTCATGATTTCTTACACTTGCACACACTAAACATACATGTTTGCAATGAGACCTTACTAAATTTACTCAATAATGCATCTGGTAATTAAGTGCAATTAATTACTAAATTTCCCTTAATTTATTATTAACACTTCTCTTCGTTTTAATCGTATGATTTGTATAACTTGATCGCATCCCTCTGCTTCAAGGACTCGAGGCAAGACGGACAATGTTTCGTTACACACTTTTTCTTGGCATGGACCACCTCTCCATTGGGAATACTCCAGACTGGACCAGGGACTCTTTCTCAAGGCCTCCGTAGGTCTCCTTGGCTTTGGCGCACGTCCTTTGCCGATGAGCTGGTTGTACCCCAAAATCCGTTACACCTTAGGGATCAGTACGATCCAACGGCCTTAGTGTTTCCTTCTTACCTTTGGATCACACCGAACCATCTGGCCCGTGGTCATGGCATGGCTAGTGGGCAGATGTGACCTCTACCAGACTGCCGGCACCTGACCTAATGTTGTGCAATTGTTCTTATCAGTGTTTAACATTGTTTTATTATTGTACCCCCATCTCATCTACTATCCTTGTACTCTCATCTATTCACTTTCACTCTACACCCTCGTCTATTTCATCTACTTCTCTCCTCTATTCTTGGTACTCTATTTGGCCATACAATTGATTGTCTAAGATAATAAACATGACTATGCCAGTGCAATAGGGCCCGGTCTGGTCCTGGGGAGAGCTCCCGAAGAGTGTCATTTCCTCGCAAGGGTTACATGGTCAGGATGTGTACGGCATGCATCCAGTGCCATTTGTTACTATCACAATTTAATCTATGACAATCAAAGTGCAATTGTTCAAGTGCGATACTATACTCTCTTGGTTGATAAAATGATCGATCAGTCGTTATATGCTATTTCGTTATGTGGCCAAACCTTTATCGTACTTGCTGTGCTATTTTCCATGTACTAGTGCTATCGTTCTCTTGCTATCATTACATTGCTCTACATGAATATGCTCTCTAGTTACTCTGCCATTTAAACCATGCTTGTTCTCATGAGATATTAAGTCCTACTAGGCGTTATTCGCTCATCTTGCGTTATTATTTCATGTGTCTAGGTGAGTCGGATGGTGATTACCACACTCACGAGGAGGGGAATGAGGATGATGTGCAAGAGTGATCAGTTTCGTTGACCACTGCATAGTAGTTAGCTAGTTTAGTTATGAGTCAGTTAGTTAGTTAGTTAGTCATTATGTAATAGTTTAGATTTGAATAAAGTACTTTGGGCCCTAGTTTTGGCTCTGATTAGTGAATAATAAAGTTTGATGAATTATTAATGAAGTTGAAGTTTGTTTGGTTTTATTGAAATTGTGCAATGGTTTGTTATTTAATTCTCGCTCTGTACTATTTAATAACTGTAATTCTGCTCCAATATTCCACGTCGGGGTGTTACAGTGTTAGAATATGAGGCCAGGTTTGCTGAACTGTCCAAGTATGCTCCTCACATAGTTGCTGATGAGCGCAAGAAGGCGAAGAAGTTTGTGATGGGTCTTAAGCCATCGCTGAGGTCGAGGCTTGTGGCGTTTGACCACCGTACCCTTGATGAGGCTCTGAGCGCTGCATGTAGGCAGGAGAGCGAGATGGAGCAGTATCTGGAAGAGAAGAAGGCATCGCAGAAGAGGTCCACTCCACCTTTCCAGTGGTAGGACAAGAAGAAGGCAGCGTACCAGTCACCGCAGCGTCCAATGGCAGCTAGTAGTCAGCAGGTAGTTGCACTGCGGTCCCCCAGTGTCAGGCCCAGTGACAAGAAGATGTGCCCTCACTGCAGAAGAGCACATGGTGGTACCGAGTGCTGGAAGCTAGCGGGGAAGTGTGTCAAGTGCGGCAGTAGCGAGCATCAGATCAGAGATTATCCTAGGCTGCAGCAGGGTATTCAGTGTGGAGCACCAGCCCCAGCAGCGGCAGCAGCAGCAGCACCAACGACAGGGAGACCAGGAAGGCCTCGAGCCCAAGCTCGAGTGTTTGCTTTAGCGCGAGAGGATGACGAGCAGGCGGAAAATGTCACGGAAGGTACAGTTCTATTCATGGGTGTGCATGCTCGGGTTTTGTTTGATACGGGTGCCACTCACTCATTCATTTCTGAGTAGTCTACGAAGTAGTTAGCTATAGAGTCAGGAGTAGAGGCTGAGGAGTAAGAGGTTCCTTTTTCTGTGCACACACCAGAAAGAACGGTATCGACTAGGAAGTGTATTCCATCTTTACCGATGTGCATTGAGGATTGAGGCTTAGATGGGTGCTTCTTTTTGCTTAAGATGAAGGACTATGATGCTATTATAGGTATGGATTGGCTTGAGGAGCACTATGCTTTGGTAGATTATCGTGGGAAGAAGATTACTTTCCGTATTCCTGGTGAGGATGAGTTTTCACATACATTGCCAAGGAACTTTGTGGGAAGGTTTGTGATCTCCGCCATGAAGGCGATGAGGATGGTGAACAAGGGATGTGACGCTTTCCTTGCCAGCGTGGTCTTAGTACCGAATGTTGATCAGTCACCGACCCTTGAGGAGATTGAAGTAGTGTCAGAAGTTTCCAAATGTGTTTCCTGATGATTTGTCTGGATTGCCATCGGCTAGGGAGATAGAGTTCACTATAGAGTTGCTTCCAGGCACCTCTCCTATCTCTAAGGCTCCATATTGGATGGCACCTGCGGAATTAGCTGAGGTGAGGAAGCAGTTGCAGGATTTGCTGGACAAGGGATTTATTCGCCCTAGTGTGTCACCTTGGGGCACACCTGTATTATTCGTGAAGAAGAAGGATGGTTCCCTTAGGTTGTGCATTGATTATAGAAAGCTCAACCAGGTGACTGTGAAGAACAGGTATCCCTTACCGCGGATTGATGATTTATTCGACCAGTTGCAAAATGCATCAATATTTTCTAAGATTGATCTGCGGTCCGGCTATCATCAGTTGAGGATTAGGAGTGAAGATGTGTCCAAGACGGCCTTTAGGACTCGTTATGGACATTATGAGTTTTTGGTGGCTCCATTTGGTCTGACCAACGCCCCTGCAATGTTCATGGATCTTATAAACAGGGTGTTTAGACCTTATTTGGATAGCTTTGTAGTGGTGTTTATTGATGATGTGCTAGTTTATTCTCCTAATGAGGCTACACACCGTGATCATTTGAGGGTTGTTCTGGAGGTTCTCCGAGAGCACAAGTTGTATGCAAAGTTCAGCAAGTGCGATTTTTGGATGCGCGAGGTTCATTTCCTTGGGCATGTTATCGCAGGCACTGGAGTAGCAGTTGATCCGGCAAAGGTCCAGGCTGTGTTAGATTGGGAGATTCCAAGGACCCCATCAGAGACTCAGAGTTTTCTTGGTTTAGTGGGCTATTATAGGTGATTTATTGAAGGTTTTGCATCTATCGCCGCACCTTTGACTAAGCTAACTAGGAACAGTGTGAAGTTTGCATGGTCTGAGGATTGCGAGAGCAGCTTTCAGTTGCTAAAGGCGAAGCTTACTTCTGCACCCATATTGATTTTGCCGAGTGGTGTAAAGGGTTTTGCTATCTACTCAGATGCATCTCATATCAGTCTTGACTGTGTGTTGATGCAGCATGGTAGGGTAGTGGCATATACTTCTCGCCAATTGAAGGAACATGAGCATAACTATCTGACTCATGATTTGGAGCTTGCGGCAGTGGTTCATGCACTAAAGATCTGGAGACAATATCTTTATGGTGTTCAGTTCAAGGTGTTCACTGACCACAAGAGTCTGAGATATTTCTTCTCTCAGAAGGAGTTGAACCTGCGGCAGAGGAGATGGATTGAGTTCCTCAAGGACTGCGACTTCGAGCTTTAGTATCATCTTGGGAAAGCGAATGTCAAGGTAGATGCGCTTAGCAGGAAGAGATCGTTGCTTCAGCAGGATTGGAAGATGTTGGAAGCTGCAGCCTATGCGATGACTGAGTTAGAGCTGCAGTTATGTCAGGCTTTTGTGGCTCAGCTGTCTATTCGATCTACTATGCTAGATGAGGTGATTGAGCAGCAGAAGGCTAATCCTAGACTCTAGGAGTTGGTAGGCAAGGCAGGCATTGCTCGTGATGAGGACGGTGTCATTAGATTTTAGCACCGAGTTTGTGTTCTTGATGTTGTGGATGTCCGTGAGCATGTCCTAGTAGAAGCTCATAGGTCAAGGTTCTCTATTCATCCGGGCAACACTAAGATGTACCAGGATTTGAAGAGATCCTTCTGGTGGTTTGGCATGAAGAAGGATGTAGCTAATTTCGTATCCAAGTGTTTAGTATGCCAGCAAGTGAAGGCTGAACGTCAGCGACCATCGGGTCTTATGCAGAAGATAGAGATCCTAGTATGGAAGTGGGAGGCTATCACTATGGATTTTGTGACAGGTTTTGCCAGATCAGTGAAGGGTAATGACTCGATTTGGGTGATTGTAGACCGTTTCTCCAAGACGGCACATTTCTTACCGATGAAAAAGAAGCAGTCCGTGGAGAGTTTGGCTAGGTTGTATGTGAGTAGCATTGTGAGGTTGCATGGTGTGCCGAAGTCGATTATTTCTGACTGAGACCTGAGGTTCACATCGAGGTTGTGGAAGGGTCTTCAAGAGGCATTGGGTCCTCAGTTGAAGCTTAGTTTGGCGTTTCATCCCCAGATAGATGGACAATCCGAGAGGACTATCCAGACGCTCGAGGATATGTTGAGAGCGTGTGTGCTGGATTGGAAGGGTGATTGGGAGCGTTATTTGCCTCTTGTAGAATTCACCTACAACAACAGCTTTCATACGAGCATTGGCATGGCTCCGTTTGAGGCTTTGTATGGGCAGCCCTGTAGATCTCCTTTGTGCTGGGAGGAGACAGGTGATAGGCAGTTGATTGGTCTGAAGTTGGTACAGGAGACTTCCGATAAGATTCAGCTTATCAGACAGAGGCTTGTTACGGCGTAGGATAGGCAGAAGAGTTACACCGATAACAGAAGGAAGGATTTAGAGTTCGAGGTTGGCGAGCATGTTTTTCTGAAGATTTCACCTACTCGAGGTGCTGTCAGGTTTGGTAGGTGTATCAAGTTGAGTCCTAGATTCATTGGCTCGTATGAGATTCTAAGGCGGATGGGCAACATGGCATATGAGCTAGCCTTACCCCCGGCGCTAGCGACTGTGCATCCTGTATTTCACATATCTATGCTCAGGAGGTATGTGCGGGATCCGTCTCATGTGATTAGTCACAAGTCAGTGAAGATTTAGCCAGATCTGTCGTATGTTGAGCAACCCGTAGCTATCCTTGATCGGAAAGTCCAGCACCTCAGGAACAAGAGCATTGCGTCTGTGAAGGTGCTATGGCGGAACTTCTCACGAGAGGAGGCTACGTGGGAGCTTGAGGATGCTATGATGAAGAAGTATCCCCAGTTGTTTGAATAGTATGTCGATCTAACTTCAAGGATGAAGTTTTCTTTAAGGGGAGAGGGTGTAAGGTCCTCGAACTTTGTTCTCATTATTCAATTTTGTCATATTATACTTAGTTATTTTGTGTATATTGTTTGTGTGTATATATGCATATATGTATATACTTGTTTGTTTCGTACATATTATCCTTATTTAAATATGGGTATATTGTATATAAACAATGTTGTACATATTGTATTTAGATAATACAAGGCATATTCTATATATTTGTACATGGTGTATATATACTATTTGATGTTTCTATTTTCTGGTCGAGATGCTAGTAAACGTCAACAACCATTGACGTTGAGGGCATGTTGACGGAACTAGTGTGTCGTTGACTCTGAGTTGGTGTCCAGATCGATGGTCATTTATTTCCCGTTAACGGCAGCAATATGGCCGTTTACTTCTCAGTTTTTGTTGCATTTTTAGATCTGGAAACGGTCGTGTTTTCTCCGATTCTGGATTAGGAAACCCACCTCCAATGGTAGGATCCTATCCTTAACTCGTTCCCCGAAGCCTTAAACCTATACAACACCTCGCCTTGGCGAGATTAGGCCTTTTGGGACTTTGAGAAACTCTAGGGCTTTCTGTGAGAAAACCCGAACTTTGTGCACTTTGATCTGGCGATTGGGAGTTCCTACCAGCAATCTACATCGACTGGGAGATACTCTGGACATTGGTGAGGCTTCTCCGACTCCGGTGTGCGACCTACATCGACCCAAAGATCGGATCTGGGAGGATTTTGAGCACCTCTTGGCTTGGTCGAGGAGGGCATCTTTGAAAAAATAATTCTACTAGAGATTTTATTCCAGGCAAGTGATCTAGGGATTTCATCCCTAAACATGTCCTTTAGGTCCTAGGATTTTATTGGATTTTTCCTCGTGTCCTGGAACCCCCAATTCGTCAAGTTATGTGCGATTGTTTTACTGTGGATCATATTTAAAGGAATTTCTTAATAAATCTGCATGTAATCTATTTTAAATGTTAAAATTTGTTTACTGTTTTGAAAAATATGAAAAATTGGATATATGATATATATAACATGTGTACATCCTGTGATAAAAATTTCATGCTATATTGACATCAGTAGGTGTTGTGATCAGTCTAGCAAGTGCAATTGACCATATTAATCATTTTAATTCTAATTGTGTGAAATTCAGTTATTAACAACATGATTAGGTTTAGGTTGTGAGTTAATTTTCACTGTGAAACAGAAGTACCATGTTCTGTAAACTGATGCATATGTGATTAGTTAAAAATGCATGTAAGTGGGTGAAATAGTGCATGTGAACAATGTGATAAAATGTGAATGTGTAAAAACATTGAGCCAACATTGACACTGCTACCATAGAGGGCTGTGGAGTTGTACTGTAGTAAAGTCCCTACGGGAAGGCTCAATGTGTGTGATATCCTATGGGCATTAGGATGAAATCCTGGAGGTGGACAAGTACCACTGGTTAGGGTGGAGAGGGCTTCTCCCGGTTCTGCGCAGTTAACCAAGATTCGTCACTGTGTTGCCTAGGTGACAGGTATGTGTATGTGTAAGTGTGTCCTTCTAATGGTGGTTTGGACTATGTGTCATGGCAACTAAGTGTAAAAGTTTGATTATGTGAATGCGAACATGTAGTTGTGCAAATGTAGATTATGAGCATGTGATAACGTAATGTGAAAGTGTTAATATGTGAAAATGTGATACCATGTGTAAATGTGTTTTATTTATATTAAAACAGCAAGCGAAACATATGATTAAGTGTAGTTACTACATGTGAAAATGCTTAGATACTATGCTAAGTTTGTTATTTACCTTGTACATAACTCCATGTTTTAATTTGGTAGAATTGTGCAATGATATGAATAGAGTTTGAATTATAAAGTATGTTACATGTTATGGGTAGAAAGCATGTGTAGGATGATTATGTTATATTGTCAATTGTTATAAGCATGTACCATGTGTTTCTCTTTATTGATAAAAGACAACATGTGTAGGTGATATGTGTATGGATGATGTTCTTGGATTGCTTGCTGGGTCTTTTAGAAGATTCATCCTTGCTTCGGCATACAAGTGTGATAGGTGTCTCCACTCCTGAGGAAGACATAGTGATGAGCGACTCCGAGTGCGAGGAGTAGCTACCTTTGTGGAGACTTCTAAGTTGTTACTTTTCTTTCATTTGTATGTAATCAATAAAATTGTGTAATTCATTTGGACATTGTATTTTACTTAGAGTGGTAATAATGTGGACATTGGCTATTTCTTTTAATGCTATATAGACTGTGGATTATGTGATGATGGTGGAATAAGAGTTGTTATTTTATTTCTACTGTACTTTATGTTATTCATGTGCATATCAACCTATCATTTAGTGATTGGGTAAATGTCCCACTGTGACGGCATTCTTTGTATCGACGTGGATTGGTATAATCGTACCGGTATAAGGATGGTCATTACAGGCACCGTATGATGCTTTATACGAAGACCATGTAGAACACCTTTGAATTGGAATGAAGTTGGAGAGAGACAAGTTATGGGGCCAGAATTGATTCAGCAATGTACAGAAATGGTCAGATTCATAAAGAAAAAGTTGCAAACAACCCAGAGTCACCAGAAGAGCTATGCATACACTAGACGCAGACCACTACAGTTTGAGGTTGGTGACTATGTCTTTTTGAGACTTTCTCCTATTCAAGGTGTTTTGAGATTCAGTAAGAAAGGTAAGTTAAGTCTGAGGTATGTAGGTCCCTTCAAAATTTCTGAAAGAATTGGAGAAATGGCATACATAATAGATCTCCTGGCGGATTTTACCAATGCGCATGATGTTTTCCTCCATGTTGAGAAGATATATACGCGATCCAACACAGATTGTCAACTATGCACAAGATGATTTAAAGCCAGATATGTCAATGCTAGAGTACCCAATATAGATTACAGGTCGGAGAATACAAAAGTTGAGAAATAAGGAAATAGAATTGGTAAAGATCATATGGGAGAACATCCAAGGAGAAGAAGATACATGGGAGTTGGCAGAGGAGATGTACAAAGCATATCCATACTTGTTTGAGTAAGCTTTTAAATTTTTTTAGATGATAGTACCCTATGTGATTGATCATAAATTACTTATTAAAGCTTTTTCTGGATTTCGAGGATGAAATTTCTTTTTTCATGATAGTAATGTAACGTCGCGACTTTTCAGATTGTAGTTTAAATGGGTATGGTGGCCAGTGTATGGCCCAGTAGTGGTGTTTTTGGTTACTTGAGCAAGTTGTGTGGGGTTGGGGGCCAAAAATCCGAGCCCAACCAACCTCTAGTGCACCTTTCATGAACGCGACAAACACAGACGTCGCATTTTTGAAATGCGACCAGTTTCCCCCTCGCGATTTAGGCACCGTTTTCAAGGGTGTGCGTCTGCATGCGCGTCGTATGTCGCATGCAGGGGCATCGTGTTTTAATTGTAACGATAGGGTATGTCGCGATTTAAACGCAACATTCCGATATGTCATGATTTTGTTTGTTATTGTGTTTCGACCAAACCTTGGCCAAACAATGCAAAAAACATTGTTCGGACGAGGGAGGGTTTGTTGTGGAGATTTCGGGTGATTCAGCATTTGCAGAATTTGGATGGGCGTATTACCGTCGCGAGGAGGTTGTTCAGAGCACGGGAAATGCTTGGGCAACGCCATTCTTCCCTTCCTTCGTGTTCATTGTGTGGTAGGGGAATTCTACTCATTTTTTAGTTAAATGGATCGTAATTAATTTGTTTAATGCACAGGATGGGTTAGGTTGAGTAGCAAGCATGTGTAGACTTTTATTTGAATGCAAATATCCATGTTTTATAGTTGTATTGAGTGGTTTGTGTGATTTCCGAAAATGGGGATTTGGGTTGGGTTCCTCTGCTGAAAGGGCGTTGGAATGCGATGACTTGTCTGGTCGCAATTCAATCTTTAAGGCGACGGTTCTCCCCATCGTAATTCTACCTTGAATTTGCGACATCTGTGTCCGTCACGTCTTAGAAGGCAGCCACCGACTCCTGACTTGACTGCATGATGCTAGGTGTTGCTTCCAGCTATGGGTCTGTATGACTGTGAATTTATGTGTTATAGGTTGTAAGCGGTGCATTGGCACTCGTTGTGATTGGAAATGCCACATTTGCATGGTTTGTGTGTACGTGGCATGTCGGGTATACGATGCCTCCCATGGTTACCTCTTGAGTCGGGTACCCCAGATTCTTTGTGAGCCAGGCACGTGGTGCTCGAGGTCTGTGTCGATACAGTGTGAGTATCGTCGAGGTTTGTGTCGTCTTCTTGGACACCCTCATTCCTTAGCTTGAGTTGTACGTCTGACAGAGGGAAAGATGATAGTGGGATAGTGACTCGTGTGTTGTGGTTGTTCTTGGTCGCTTGTAGCACACTCTTGGTTGGGGAACGAACACTGGTAGATGTACTGGTTCCCAGCTAGTCTTGTTTCCAGTGCCTCATTTTAGGGAGCTCGGCCGGAGTCCTTAAAGGTGCCAGGCATGAAGCTGCAGCGGTGTGGGTTACAGTTGTGGTGTTGTTTGGTCTCCACAGTTTGTTGACTCTGTTGAGGTGGAGCGGCAGCTGGACCCCTTCGTTCTTGGCTGCAAGGCTGAGAGGTAGATCTATGTTGCTTGTCCGGGTCAGTAGCTGGTGTCGCAAACCAGTCTTTGTGACTCATGTTTGGCATTACCCTTCTTTAGCTCATACTACTGAGCGTGGTTTGCCAATTTTTTTATGAAAGTTGAATTCATATTGATAGCATGGTTTTATTTATTTTCTGTAATTCTAGTTTCATGTTCAAGTAGTTTTGTTAATTAGTTATATTGATCCTTCACTCCTGCTTCTCACGCATTTAGTGTTGTTTCAGCTTTTGAGGGAGTTTTCCTACTAAGCCAGTGACTCGTGAGGCTCACCCCTACTCCTTTTAGGTGAGGGAGAGCAGGAGGATATGCATCCGTCTTCTAGTTTAGAGCTGCATCGTAGTGGAGTTGGATCTACGCCTCCAGCAGTGTATTTTCTTTCTGTTTTGCCCCGAGGTATGCCCCAGGCTACTGTACTTTGTACTTGACTTTTGTTGAGACTTTGCTATGTAATCTTTATTTAAATATGTGTGAGATTTACAATCTTATATATATTCAGTGTATTCTTTTATATTTCCACAGACATGTGTGTAGATATCCCATGCAAGGCTTCGACTTGTTCGTAGGAGACAGAGTCAGGTCAAGCTCGTTATTGGGTTAACGGGTTTGAACGGTGAGGACAGTCACAGGGTTTATCCCAGTACGGTGCGTGTACCATTGAGGTCTATCTCGTCTTCCTAGACACCCTCACTCCTGTGTTCTCAGTTGTACGTCCGGCTGAGGAAAAGATGGCTATAGGGCAGCGGCTTGAGAGTTATGGTTGTGTTCGGTCGCTTGTAACGTGCTCGTGGTTGGGGGATGGACACCAGTAGACCTACTGGTCCCCAGCTAGTCCTGTTTTACAGTGCCTCACTTTAGAGATCTCAGGCCGGAGTCTTGAAGCCTCAGTTTGGCAATGGGTTGGGTTAAAATTAACTTTAACCTAGAGCTAAAGTTAGCCCACTTTTAACTCACTTTTACTTTGTTTGCATCTGAGTCATTTGACTATAGTGAGTTAACTTATTTTTCTCAAATGTACTTTGGTAAGAAAAAGTGAGTTAACCTATGATGGGAAAAGAAAAAGTAGCAATTAATGTTGTGTACCGTGAGAGCAAAAAGATAGTTGACTCAATGGATTAACTCTAACCCACCTCCAGAGGTGGGTTGGAAAATTGTGAGTTAACTCACATTTGACTCACCTTTAATCTAACCCACTTGAGTTAACTTTGTAACCTTTCCAAACTACTTTTTGAGTTAGTTTTGAGTTAACTCTAAGTTAACTTTAGTCTAACCCATTACCAAACTGAGGCTAAAGGTGCCACGCATGGGCCTGCAGTTGTGTGGTCTGCAGGTGTGGTATTGGTTAGTCTCCACTGTTCTTTGGCTTTGCGTTGTGGTTGTGGAGCCGCAGTTGGACCTTTCATCCTTGACTGTGAGACTGAGAGGTAGTTCTTGTGTTGTGTTGTCCAGGTTGGATACTGGCGTCATGAACCAGTAGTCTTTAACCATGTGGCGGTGTTGTTCCTTCCGAATCGAGATTTGTCAGTGGTTATGGTTTCTACTCATTTGTGGTGTGCCTTTGTTAGTGGCACAATTGAGTTTGTGGTTCATTGTGGTACCTTGTGGTTTCAGGTACCTGTACCCTTCATGGGTAGTTGGTTGTTGTGGCACAGTGTGTGCCAGTGTTTCAGGTCTTGTTGTGGAGTCGTGATCCGTGGAGGGAGTGATGTGTGACCTTCCACTCGTTGTGTTGTTACCCTTTTGTGGGTAGTCTTTCGATGTGGTTGGTACCGTGGATTGTATGGTGGACTGACGCCTTATTGTCGGTCTCGTTACCCTTCGTTGGTAGTTGGCCTGTGTGGCTCGTGGTTTACTCACTTCAGTGACTATGGTGGACTAGCCCTTGGTTACTAGTCCTGTTATTTTTTTGTTGGAGGTTTGTTGGTGTGACTTGTGGTTAGTCGATACCAGCAATTGTGGTGGACTGGTATTCTTGTACTAGTCCTGCTGTTCTCTTTATTTTTCATGAGCTGTGTTAGCTAGTGTAGTTATGGTTTATTGAAATTTAATGATGTTTATTGCGAGCACGTTGTGGTGTTTCTAGCGGTGTTGCCAGTAAGACCCTTGGGGGTTGAGGTCTCGGTTCTTCTTTCAGTTATTAGTTTGTGGTTGTTTGAGAAATGTCCCTGCTGAGCTTGTAACTTGTTGAGGCTTACTCCCTTACAGTTCTTTTCAGGTGTTAGCTGTGAGTTTGGCTTGCAGTGGTGTTGTGGCAGACTTGTACCACCAACAGTTGAGTTGTAGTTGTTGTAGTGTGAGCTTTGCTCGCTCGGGGTATGCCCCAGGTAGTTGTACCTTTCTCTTGGACATGTAATAATGTGTTGGGATAATGTAAATGAGTGTGAGTATATGTACTTTCTTGTATCTTATACTCTTATGGTTTGTCTTTTATATTCTTACTAGACATGTGTGAGAGCTATCCCTTACAAAACTTCGGTCTGTTCGCAGGAGGCGGACCTGGATATGGAGCCTTATTGGGCATAAGTATCCAGGGTTGCTAAACTTTCTCACCTAGGGAAGCTCTTATATCCCCTAAAGCTCTTATACCTCCCTCTAGTGGTGTCCATACGGCGGTCTCCGACGATGACAACTCCTCTCATCGCCGTCTCCTACCTCATGTGCACCTCCAAGGTGCACCAGCCACAAGGGTTGAAGCAGTTATAGCCGCAGTAGGTGTAACAACAACAACAAGCAAAAGAGGGAGAGCTCTGCTCTCTCTCTTCTCTTTCTCTTCTCTCCTTGAAAGAGAACTAAGAGATAGCAACTGGAATAGTGGAAGAGTTATGAGGGTCTGGTGGGAGAGAGATCAGTCTGTACCTCTCCTACACCCTCTACTTCTATAGAGGGCAGCCGAACAACCACGCATGGCCAGCACGTCGTGTGGCCATGCTGTGTATAGCCCGGAGTACAAACAACCATGCCTATGTTGACGACAATACAAGTTGTCGCCAAACAAGGTTGGTGACATAGGTCATTGTCGGCAAGACTCTCTTGGCGATAGTAGATCATGTCACCAAGATTTCTGGTGACAATCAACTATGTTTCAAGGACCATCTTGGCGACAGTCAATCATGTTGTCAGGACCATCCTGGCTACAGTTGATCATGTCGTTAGGACCGCCCTGGGGACAGACTGTCATTACTCCTTCATTGGTCAAAGAAGAGCCTATTGGATAACTCTTATCCAATCTCTATCATTGTCATGTCAACCACCCTTTGTGTTACCCTTTAGGCCCAATATCAAGCTAGTCGTGAGTTGCACCTGTCAGGACCCTTCTAACTCAGAACTCCTTCTAACTTAGTCAATTATTATCTCCATAATAATTCACTCAACTCATCGACTATTGACGTACCAAGCTACTACGCCATAGTCCCCAGACAGTATAGGGGGATCAAATCCGTTAGACATTTCTACCTACAATTACCGTGTACCTTTAGTCCCTCATCCAAATAATATTCTAGAGACCGTATGTTAGACATGATACTGTCAGGCCTATATGGAATCCATTCTATTCTCTCTTTTATCAGATTCTCCAGAAGAACTCTTTCTCTCTCAATCTGATTGACCCTAGCCAGGGATTTGCTTGACCAAGAACACACAAGATATTCCTCTCATAATACCAAGAGTGGATGATCCATTATTGACACAATTGCCTTCGTAAGGTTGGCTACCAGTCCCATTAACCGACTATACTAGATCTCAAACTTCTAGACCTATAAGTACAACATCAAAGAATGGAGTACTCAAACAAGGCATCCTTTGTGTCTCAAGTCCAAGGACCAATTACACAACTGGGGCCATAGAATTACTGTCTGACAATCAGGTATCATCAACTATATAGCATTCAGAGAGTGGATTATTCAGCCAACTCATTCTCCAATGAGCACCTGCACAATACCCCTAGTGTCTCTACACAAGTAGCATGAGACCAACTACCTCCATCATATGGATGGGTATATAGCACACCGGTCTATCAGGTTATCTAGATGTCCTTCTCGAGAAACCTATGACCAAGAATATTTAGGATCTATGTTTGCAGAAAATTGGTCTTATCATGATCTTATCATGATCCAATTCTCATTGCACAGACCCATGGTCATCACAGTATAAACATCATCTCATGTATGTAATATAAAGTGAGAAAATACCATAATATTATTACCAAAAGAGATTAGTACAATATTACAAGTCCCATCACTAAAGTGAGTTGGTTTATAGGGCACTCATAACTAGCAATCTCCCTCTTGACCTAAAGCCAATCACCTACATGTCTGAGCCCCATCAGACCTCGGTGTCGCTCAAAAACAATCTGAGTCAATGGCTTTGTCAGTGGATCTACAATGTTATCTTTAGGTGGAACTCTTTCCACTGCTACATGACCATGGGCCACGATCTCTCTGATTAAGTGGAACCTCCTCAGAACGTGCTTGGACTTCTGATGAGACCTGGGTTCCTTTGCTTGAGCAGTCGCCCTATTATTGTTGCAAAACAATGGAATTGGATCTTCATGGCCCTGCACCACTCCTAGGGTGAAGTACAACTGAAGGGGGAAAACCACTGCTAGCTACGAGGATGAGGACTACCGCCCCGCCTCCTCCGCCCGACGCACGCCCTACCGCTGCTGAGGAGTCTCACCTGGAAAAAGAGGCGATGAGCTTCACAACAGAAGCTCAGTAGGAACTACCAATCTCCTACTGGCTCTAACCAGTGAGAAAGAATATATATATAATAAAAGTAAATGACAGTAGCTATATATATTCTAAACTACACAAGAAAGTGCAGAAGCAAAGCTGACTAAATAGCAACAGTATGGAAAGACACCGAGGTCAGAAACTCCGTACGACCTGCACGTCGTGACCACCACACGGCTGGAAACACAGATAGAAGAACCCTCCTTGGACAAGAGACACTAGCTACGGAAACCACTACCACTAGTCAACCGGTCAGAAGCATCCACTGACATCTTACCCTCGACCCAAGACCAGGCCTCCACGTCTCATCAGAGTGGGGGCAAGAGCACAAGTAACCAAAACAGTAACTGTCATAGTCTGGCCAGACTACGGTCCCACGCCTGGCCTCTCTAAGTGGTTTTGGGGACACAAAGAACGAGGCAGTGAGAAGGACTGATTGGCCTGCGCCGGGAAGACTCCAAAATGGCCTCGGTGTCCCAGACCAACCACGAGAGCTCTACAAACGACTCAACGCCGCTGTCCTAACCACCATTTTCCCCTCTGTTCTAGAGTCCATTGTGGACGATCGTTCTCGCGTCGTCCCCGGCCGACTGTGGAGTCCTCCGGTGGCTCGTGAACGTCGCTGATCTCTCGTTGGCGATGATGGGTCGTTGGTTGACTTTGTTGACTCCTTTGTTGACTGAGTTGACTAGGGAGAGAGCAAAGAAAACCAGGAAAGAAAGGGAGAGTTTGTGATCGCCAGGGCCTTGTATCGTGATCGCGTCGGTGCAGCAGCCTCGCGCAGCAGATAGAGATGGGGCTTCAACTTCTCCTCCTTCGGCCGGCCAAAGAAGAAGAGCTCCGCAGTCTTCTACAGATCATTCCTGCCACAAAAAGAAGCTCTATTAGTCTAAGGGAAGTGTAGTGAATGCTCAGAAACAAAAAGAAACAGTCCAAAAGGAGAGTCCCGTACCGGTTGCAGACTTGAGAAGAGGGGTGGCCAAGTGCTATGACCACCCTTCTTCCCTCCGTTTTTGGTTGGGAAACCCCTTTCTAGGTGTGTCGGAAGGTGCCCTACGTGCTTAGAGTGTGTGGGAATGTGTGTGCAACATGCAAGAACTAAAGGAAGAGGAAGGGAAAGGAGAGGAAGAGGTGGGTGTTGATCCTTGTTGTTGGCATTGTAGACTCCTTGTAGGGCTCCTCTAGCTCGGGATGAAGCCTCCTGAACGTCCCAATTGAAGAGAGGAAGAAGAGGATGAATGGTGGAAGGTAGGGTACAATATTCTCTCTCTTCTCTCAAGGTGACAGCATATGGACGTCCAGCCTCTCCCCCCCTCACTTAGAAGGCCAGAGACGGAGTTAAATAGGCAGTGGGGTCGAACCTAGGGTGCCTTGGATGCTCAGTGTGAAGAAATACACTTTGCACACTTGGCAATCCATGCATAAAGGCTCCAACCAATGGGGAAAGGCCAAGTAAGATTTTTACTGGGTCAAGGGAGTGCCAAGGTGGCCCATATGCCCGTTGGGAACGGCTCCATGCGGTGCATGGGCGAGAGAATGGTGCAAGTGGGCTAGATTCTCGGGGTAGTTGCGTAGACCAAGTAAACCAGGTTGACATCAACCGATCCTGCCGCCAACACCATGCAGGCATCCACAGATGTGGGCGCCAACATAAGTAAACGTCCAGAAGGAATGCCGTCAACATTTAGTCAGCGACAATTGATGCTGCCATCTACATGGCATCCGAGGCAAGTCAACAAACGGTCAAACGAGTCTTATTGGGCCAAAGAGCCACGCGAGGATGGGTCAAATCTCACGTCCACATCCATGACTCGAGCACGCCCGCTGCCCAGAGCACTCCCTCTACAGGCGCACAGAGGACGAGTGTCCCAGGTAAACAGTAACAACCTCTCTCATGGGACAAGCCCTCAGGTGCCGAGCACCAGAAAAACAACTTGTGTAGGACCGTACTAGAAACTAGCACTGGTGCCACGCGTACAGAAAGAACTGGAAACGGCGAAGACTCCACGAGAAATGGAACTCTACAAGAACTTACCTACATCTAATAGTGTCGCGACCGCCACGATGCCTGTGGTGGTTGCGACACTGCAACAACGCCAAGTCGGCAGCGACCTTGTCGTGACGCCCCTGGTCATCGTGATGATATCGCGGCATCCATGACCACCGCGACAGCAAAGCTGTCGCAGTCGGCGCATGCATCATGACATCATTGCGACCCATAGGCTGGTCACGATCTCAGCCGAGAGGGGTCCTAGTACAGTCCTCCCAGGGACCACCCCAAAACCGGTACAAACCGCACCACAGGGGGAGGGGATCATGGAAAACATGTAGGAAAGCTTGTAAAACAACCAAACCACCCTTAAACCCCATGAAGCATGCATTACATGGAAATCTACATTTGAAGGAAACCTCTCCAACCACGAGCATGGATCTCACACACCCCACAACCCCAATACCATAGAGAAATAGAGATCTCAAGGGGAAGGGGAGCATGCTAGAATGAGAGGAAGACAAGGGGTCCCTACCTCAGTGAGTAGAGCCGACCCGTTGGGGCCTTCACGTCAGAATGGCCACCTCCTCCTCGCTCCTAGCACCACACGGATGTCGCCTACACCACGGAGATGTCACCTCCTCGCCACGAGCACCACGAACAAGCCGGAGAACACAAGAGAGCTCGGGGGAGGAAGAAGGAAGAAGAAGAAGAAGAAGAGAAGAAAGGAAGGAGAGAGGGGGAAATGGGTCGCCTGCCTTGGTTTTGAACCGATGGCCCCCAAGATGCGATGGGTCAAGAAGGCATGATAACAACCTTTTCGCAACCGCCTTGCAGGTAGCAACCATGTCGCAACCGCCTACCCTAGCGTGACACTAAAAGCGGACAAACCTCGAAGACCGAGAAAATCTTAACGCGATGGACTGCCAGGTCGCGTCAACGTCATACGCGTCTGACACCCGAAAAACCCGTTCTGACAGAAAGGACAGCGGTCTGAACGGTCAAAACCAGAGTCACGTTGCTTTCAGATGTCGTGACAAAAATGCGACGCCCACCTCCGTCGCGACTAGAACACGACGGCTAGGTGTGCCGCGACTAAAAGCATGTAACGACTGGCTCCTCTGGAGCGACAATGTCATGACCAGAGGATCCGTCGTGACCAAGAGGACAGGGCTAAGAGCACGAGAGGGCCGGGTCTTACATTCTACCCCCCTTAAAAGAATTTCATCCTCGAATTTAAAAGAAACTCGATCTCAAAAATGGAAAGCAATATAGGGAAAAATAACATATCGATCAGTCAAACAAATAAGGGAACTGCTCTCTCATCTCATCCTCGCACTCCCATGTGGCCTCGCCACCAATGCGGTTCTCTCAAACGACCTTGACTAGCGGAATCTGCCTCTTGCGCAACTACTACACTCTGCGGCCCACAACTCTGACTGGGTGCTCTGGTACTGATAAATCTAGTGCAACCTATAACTGCAAGTAATCTAACACATGCGATGGATCTGCAATGTACCTCCTCAGCTATGAAACGTAAAAAACCTCGTGCGCACCTACTAACTCTACTGGAAGACGTAACATGTACGCGACCTCGTCGATCCTCTCTATAATAGGGAAAGGCCCATTATACCTCGGACTGAGCTTTCCATTACTGCAAAACCTCATGATACCCTTGGTCGGTGAGACCCGTAAAAACACAAGGTCACCCACGTTGAACTGCAAAGGTCTTCTGTGAACATCTGCATAACTCTTCTTCCTGCTCTGTGTCGTCTAAAGCCTCTTCCTGACTAAATTGACTGTGTATGCACACTGTTGTATCATCTCTGGTCCCAAAAGCTGCCTCTCACCCACTTCAAACTAGTGAAGTGGTGTCCTGCATGGTCGACCATACAAAGCTTCATATGGTGCCATTCCAATGCTCGAGTGATAACTATTGTAGTATGCAAACTCTACCATAGGAAGTTGGGACTCCCAAGCGCCACCCCAGTCCAAGCAGCATGCTCTCAACATATCCTCCAAAGTTTGTATAGTCCTCTCTAACTGGCCGTCTGACTATGGGTGGTATGCCGAACTTAGTCTCAACTCTGTACCAAGAGCTCTCTGCAAACTGTGCCAAAACCCTGAAGTGAACCTCGGATCTCTGTTGGAAACAATAGAAATTGGGGTTCCATGCAACGAAACAACTCGGTCTACATACAATCTGGAAAGCCTGTCCACTAACCAAGACATCCTGACTGGAAGGAAGTGCGCTGACTTAGTCAATCTGTCCATAATCACCCAAATGCCATCACACCTCTGCGGAGAACGGGGTAATCCAACCACAAAATCCATGGTGATGTCGTCCCACTTCCACTCAGGAATGGGCAACGACTACAGCTCACCACCAGGATATCGATGCTCTACTTCACTTGCTGGCAGGTAAGGCAACGAGCGACAAACTCTGCTATACCCCTCTTCATCCTTGGCCACCAGAAGAACCTCTTCAAGTTATGATACATCTTGGTGGAGCCAGGATGAACAGCATACCTCGATCGATGTGCCTCTAACAATAGCGCCTTCCGCGCATCACAAGGGACGTACAATCTGCCTCTGAACTTGACCTCACTGTCCTCGTCCAGCTCAACATCTGGTATCTGCAAAATATCTGTTAACTCTGAGTCTGCTTGTTGTGCCTCTAGCACCTGACGGTACATTGACGGTGAATTGGCAAACTGGTCATCACGGCTCGATCTCTGTACCTAGATGGGCAGAAAACTCTCTGAGACAGGTCCTCAAACAACCTCCACTCTCTGACTAGCAACGAACTCAAGTGAACTCGTCTACTTAAAGCGTCCGCTGTGACATTAGCCCTTCCTAGGTGATAGGAGAGGGTAAGGTCGTAGTCCTTCAGGTACTCTATCCATCTGCGCTGCCTCAAGTTCAAATACTTCTGAGTGAAGATGTACTACAAACTCTGATGATCTATAAAGATCCCAAATGCCTCACCATATAAATAGTGCCTCCACAACTTCAAAGTGAATACCACTGTTGCCAACTCTAGGTCGTGGGTAGGGCAGTTCTCCTCATGCTTTTTCAACAGTCGAGAAGCATAGGCAACAACTCCACCATGCTGCATCACCACTACACTCAAACCTGACCTCGAAGCGTCTATGTAGACCAAAAAACCTCCGCTACCTGACGGCAAGACTAACATTGGCGCTGAAGTCAACCTCATCTTCAGCTCCTAAAAACTCTGCTCACAGCCGTCTGTCCAAACAAACCTGGCCTTGAGTCTGGTCAATCTGGTCAACGGCTCTGCAATCCTGAAAAGTTCTGGATAAACCTTCTGTAATAGCTTGCCAAACTGAGAAAGTTGCTAACCTCTGACACTGTAGTGGGCT
Source organism: Colocasia esculenta (assembly GCA_014218235.1). Taxonomy (NCBI): domain Eukaryota; kingdom Viridiplantae; phylum Streptophyta; class Magnoliopsida; order Alismatales; family Araceae; genus Colocasia; species Colocasia esculenta. The sequence continues at coordinate 83,445,146 of CM024762.1, forward strand.
GCTCCCAAGACAACACTGCCTCAACCTTGGCAGGGCCCACTGCCACACCAGAACTTGAGATCACGTGTCCGAGAAAGTGTACCTCCCTCAGCCAAAATTCGCACTTGTTGAACTTGGCATAAATTTGCTGACTCCGCAACATCTCCAACACGATCCTCGGATGCTCCTCGTGCTCCTCCTCAGAAGCTGAGTAGACCAAAATGTCATCTACAAAGATGACCACAAACCTGTCCAAGAACTCGCTGAACACTCTGTGCATCAAATCCATGAAAGCTACTGGCACGTTCATGAGCCCAAATGGCATCACGATGAACTCAAAATGACCATACCTCGAGCGGAAAGCTGTCATGCCAATATCTGATTCTCTAATCCTCAATTGGTAGTAACCCGATCTCAAGTCAATCTTCGAAAACACTCTGGCTAACTGCAACTGATCAAACAGATCATCAATCTTGAGCAACGGATACTTGTTCTTCACTGTGACCTGGTTCAACTACTTGTAATCGATGCACAACTGCAAGCTACCATCCTTCTTCCTTATGAACAACACTGGCGCTCCCCATGGCGAACGGCACGAACGAATGAAACCCAGCTCAAGCAACTCAAACAACTGGCGCTTCAGCTAACGCAACTCAGCCGGAGCCATCCGGTATGGTGCCTTAGACAAAGGCATCGTGCCAGGCAAAAGCTCAATGGAGAACTCTACCTCCCGCTCAGGCGGTAACCCAGGTAGATCCTCTGGAAAAATATCAGAAAACTCACAAACAATAGGTACATTAAAAACCGACGACCCTCTAGGCTCCAAAGAATAAACAGAAGCAAGATATGCTACACAACCATCACGGATCAAAAGACGAGCTCTACAGAAAGAAATAAAAGGTCAACGGGTAGACTAGATACCTCGGAAGCAGAGAACAGGGGTTTCGGGTATACAAACCGCACGATCTTCCGCTAACAATCCACCACAGCTGAGTGAGCCTCCAACCAGTCCATGCCAAGGATGACGTCAAAGTCACAAAGCTGCAATGCATACAACCTGGCTGGCAATTGGTGTCCCTGGACCTCAACTATGACACCCTCAAGGTAACCGAAAGAACTCATGTAATCACCAGATGGAAGATCAACCATCACGTCGCACTGCCTCTCAGGGGTGTGATGAACGAGTGACTCGTAAAACTCCTCGGAAGCAAAACAAAGTAAAGCACCGAGATCAACTAGAACACGAGTAGATCTACCAAGGAAAGGCAAAGTACCTACGACCAGATTTGACGCCTCGGCCTCCTCCCTGGTGAGAGCCATCACACGACCACGACCACACCCACGCTGCAGCCCCTACTGAGGCTGCTACAGTTGCTGGTGCTGCGGAAACTGCTGCTACTGCTGGTATGGTTGAAACTGCTGAGGCTGCTGATACTGATGGAACTGCTGAGGCTACTACTGGTCCTACCCCTGTTGCTGCTAACGGGGTGCCTGCTGCTATGGAGGGTGCTGGTACTGCGGCAACTACTGAGTGTACTACACTGGCTGCTGCGACTGCTGGACTTGCCCCATCGGGCAATCCCTCCTGAAGTGGCCTGGTAAACCACAAGTGTAGCAGACCACCTCCTGCCTGCCCTGCTCAGCTCCCTGCTAGACTGACTGCTTTGCAAACCTCGACTGATGCTTCTACTGCCAGCTCCGTCCACCCTCGCGAGTGGTCATCTGCCTGAACTTCGAGCGCAAACCGAAGCACCTGAACTACCCGAACCATAAGAAGAAGAAGTCATACTACCGCGAATACCTGTGGGACGTTGGTACGGTGTAGTCCTAGAGGAAGCTCCTCCATGCTGCTGTTGATGGGGCTGCCAGGTCTCTCTCTCTAAGGCGGTGGCCTTAGCCACTGCCACTCCCAAAGTGGCACACATGTGAGCGGTCATGCCCCACCTCAAATGTAACGACCCTCTTTATACCGATATGATTATACCAATCCACATCGATACAAAGGGCGCCATCACAATGGGACATTTACCCAACACAATACAATAGGTCGAGATGTACATAAATAACAAAAGAGTACAACGGAAATAAAAGACAAGTCTTATTCCATCATCATTCACATAATTCTACAGTCTATATAGCAAAAGTAAATAACAATTGTCCACATTATACAAGTCCACATGAATAACATTGTCATTGTTCACATACTAATGAAAAGGAAATGTAAACTACGCAGAAATCTTCACAAGTGCAGCTACTCCTCACGCTCGGAGTCGCTCCTCACTAAGTCTTCCTCAAGTACGAGAACACATGTCTCACCTGTATTTTAAAGCAAGTATGAGTCTTTCAACAAGACCCAGCAAGCAACCTAAAGGTACATTCTTACACATATCACACACATGCTATTCTTTTAAACAATAAAAGAAATACATGGCACATGCTTTATGATAATTAAGTAAGTACACATGAACAACCTACACATGCTTTCTACACATGATAATTAACTTGATTCATGTTGCTAATCACAACTAATATCAATCATATTCTTAAACAAATAAAGCGTGGAAATTAGCACAAGGTAACTAACAATCCTAGCATGATATCTAACATTTTTCTCATGCATTTATAACACATATACACATCTTTAGCTTGCTGTTTTAACATAAATAACTCTCATTCACATGGTTTCACATCTTTTCACATGCTATCACATTCACATAACACTATCACATGTTCACATTGCACATATTCACATTTTTCACACTTTTACACTTAATTGTCGTGACACATAGTCTGAACCACCATAAAGAAGGCACACATTCACATAACACATACCCGTCACCAGAGCAATATAGTGACGAATCTTGGTAACTGCGCAGAACTAGGAGAAGCCCTCTCCACCCTAACCAGTGGTACTTGTCCCCCTCCAGAATTTCATCTTGATGCCCACAGGATATCACATACACAATGAGCCTTCCCATAGGGACTTTTCTATAGTACGGCTCCACAGCCTTCTATGGTAGCAGTGTCAATCTCGGCACACATTACACATTAACACTTAATCACATGGTTTCATTCACTTATATGCACAATTTAACTCATTCACATGCACCTTAAACAAATATACATGTTTTAGTTTACAGAACTCAATATGACTGATTCACAGTGTTAATTTAATCATAATAGTGTCTAGACATGCTACTAAACACTGAAATTTACATTATCCAAATTAAAGATGCTTAACATGGTCTAATTATCCTTGTTAAAATACAAATAGTATCTACTGACATCAGAATAGTATCAAATTTTAACCACAGACTTCATACAGGTAATATGTCATATGTCTAATTTTTTAGATTTTTTGAAATTGTAAAACTACTTTTAACAATTTAAATAGATTTCATGTAATTTCTGTTAAATATTCACTTAACATGGTAGAAAGAAAGCAGTCAGTTCTAATAGGTCTAAAACATGAGAATAGTCACTCTAAGATCATGATAATTTTATGTAACCCTAACATGCAACAAAACTATTTATTCAGAATTAAACACAGTCATAACATGTTTATTTTCTAAATACAAAAATTATACTAAATAATATCATGCTCAAAAATTTGACAAAACCTCATGATATTACCTAAAGACCATACCTAACAAACCCAAATTTTTACACCATGTACAGACAACCAGAAATTTGAAATTCATAGCACAGAGATCAAGATCACGATTTCTGAAAATCCTGAAGAACTTGGCGTCAAGGGTCTTGCCGCCAACAAGGGTTAATGGCACAAGATGCTGCCATCAACTCAAGAACTTGGCGGCAACAAGGTTTTCGTCAACCTCCTGTCTGCAGAAGGTGCAGACCGAACTCAAATAAAAAGGAGAATTGGGGGTTCTAGGACAGGAATAAAATCCAGAAAAATTGCTAGGACCTAGGGGACATGTCTAGGGATGATACACCCCGATTACTTGCCTAGAAATAAATCTCTAAAGGGTTCAATTTGTCGAAGAAGCCCTCCTCGGCCAAGCCAAGAAGGTGTAGATTCCCCCCTAAAATCCGGTCTTCAAGCTTGCGCAGATGGATCTCCGGAGTCGGGGAAGATTCAACAACTCAAGGAGCTCCTCCCAGTCAAAGAAGATCGCCGGAAGAAGCTCAAAATCGCCGGATCAAGCCTTAAGAAAAATCTGGTTTTTCTCACAACAAAACCCTAGGTTTTCCTCTCAACCAAAGGTCTTAATCTGACCGAAAACACTAGGTTTTATAGGGCTAAGGGTTTGGGTACGCTTAGGATTAGGTTTTCCTACCGTTGGGATGGTTTCCTAATCAAGAACCTGGAGAAAATGTTGTAGTTTCAGATCTGGAATCCCATACATAAACGGAGAAATAAACGGCCACTTTGCTGCCGTTAACAGGAAGTAGGCGTCCATCGATCTAGACGTCTATATCCTCAGGTCATGCAGTCAACGGCACACAGGTTGCCGTCAACCTGCCCTTAACGTCAAGGGATGTTGACGTTAATAGGGATTTCGGGCAGAACTCTAAATACATTAAACCAGCATACATGTACAAAGATAAATAGACATTACATGCAAAGAATTTGATAAATACAATATGTACAGAATTAGCTAAATACTTATATGCACAGAAATAAACATATATATACATATCCACATAAGTAAATAAATACTTATAATATGCACAAAATTAAATAGACATAATGAGAATAAATGTAACGACCTGACCTCCCAGACCCCCGCCAGGGACCCCCGAAGGTTGTGCCGCCACCCACGGATCCGAAGACCCGAAGGGTTAGAATTTAGTCCAGTGAGATAAGAAATGAATTCAAATAACTATAATAAGAAAGAATGTACATTAATAAAGAAATTAAGTACAACATGTCCTAAATAAAAGTACAGGTACAGAAAGAATGCGTAGTCCATAAGGGGCATACCCCGAGGACTTGCAAAAAGGCCACTCTCAACTCACGCTACAAGAGCACTCACGCTCACAACTCACACTGCTGGCAACGCACAGCGCAACGAACCGCCACCACGACTGTCCGGAAATGAACTCCTACAATCGCGAGTCCCTACCTGAAGAGAGTAGGGGGGTGAGGCTCGCGAACAAGGCTCAGTAGGGATAACCAGTCCCTTACCAGCCAGTGCAGCAGGAACTCCAACAAGCGGAAGAAAAACTACTTTACAAAGCAGTAAAGCGAGAAACGCCTACCCCAAAGTCCTACAAAGCAGCAGAAACAGAGAAACGCCTAGACCACAACCCGGGTCAGGCCAAAGATGACTCCCGCAGAACCAGCAGAGTCAAACACATGCGGAAGCAACTAGAGCAATGCCATGACCCGCAACCAGGGTCAGGCCAGAGCAACACAATGTGGAAGCAAACCCTCGGCACACACCCACTGAGACAAAGAAGCTCACAGAACACCGGAGCAACACGAGAGACCAGAGTCTCACGACACAAGCACCAACATCCCAGACCTCCACAAGGTCAAGAAGGAACAACCAGGTGTCACCACGAGAGACACCGAACAACCATGTGAGAGAGCAACGTCTCACAACAGGCACGGCCACCTCAGACATCCACCAGGTCGAGCGTCCACAAGCAGAATCAACCTACACCTCGGACACTCCACGAGGTCAGGGAACTACACCTACCGGTGCCACTACAAACAGCACCAAGGAACGGGTTACCAAAACAGCAGTTGGGTGTCTACATGAGACACCCCGAGAGAACCCACAAAATGGAAACCACTAAACACGGCCCACAAGGCCAACCAACAAAGCCCAAGGAAGCGAGACACGGCTAGGCTACAACCACCGTGTAAACCAAGGCAATGAGAACAAGCTCGGAAACAGCATGTGAAGCAATGTCACAACAAGAACAACCAAGCAACTGCCACAAGAGCCTTAGTCTAGGTCTCCCCTCCCGTCAGAGTGAGACACGTGGACTAAGCAACCAGAACCACAACCACCGCAGTCCGGCCGAACTGCGGCCCCACGCGTGACCTCCCTGTTGCGTTTACATGGATTCATAATTGAGATGTTTATTTTTCATGATGAGCATTTCATGCACAATACAATTTCATGTGATATGTATGTGTGAAAGGTCAAGCAAATGTTAATCAAGAATCACGTGTTTAATTTGATTATCTAAATATTCACATTATCTCACTAACAATGTTCTTAAATGTAGGTGATATTGCATGCAAGACAATGTACCAAAACAAGAGCAAAAAAGATCAAGAAAAGCACAAAAGACAAGTACATGTCGACAGCCCCCAAGATGCCTATCGACAGCCCTGCACAGACAGATCTCATAGGGTACTGGCAAGGTGTACCTGTCGACAGCCCCAAGATGCCTGTCGACAGATCTGCACAGACAGAACACACAGGCTCCTGGCAAGGTGTGCCTGTCGACAGACTCAAATCGCCTGTCGATAGATCCACACAGGGAACTGTCTCCCGGAAAGCCAGCCTTCTGCCTTTTTCAATTATGTCTACATCTGTTGACAGATGAACTTCTTGCTGTCGACAGATGAAGAGAAAATCTCAATACGAGATCTCCATATGTTTCTGACTTGGGTGTTTCCTTTTACCACGACTCTCCATACTTGAACACCCATATAAAGGAACTCTTTGCAGTTATTTTCATACAGAAGCAGCCACAACTCAAAACCTTAAGCCAAGTCTCAAGAGAGAAGATCTTTATGCTGCTCTGCTTCAACCGTTCATCCAGGCAACCAAAGAGACATCTTCTGAACGGGATTGAAGCCAGATTGTCCATCTCTCAAGCTTCTCCATCAACTGATACTTGTCAAGACGAAGCTTGAAGTACATCAGGACAATCATCTGAAGAGTTCTACATCAAGATTTGAAATCTCAACTCTGAACTCTTCTTTATCTCTGTTTTTCATATCTGTGTGTGTGTGTTGTTGAGTCAAGCGTCCTTGTGCTTGATTCACATTTGTCACGTTGTTCTGATCGTGGTTTTCATCAGACTACGTGAGTGTGTGTGTGTTGTAGCGAGTGAACTTGCTCATAAGCAGTTTTTCTACGTGTGTGTGTGGATGGTGGACGTAGGATACACAAGTTGTGTACTCCGAACCACCTTAAATCATCGTGTCTGTGGTTTGAACGTTTCACGCTAGATGTTGGTAGCACGTTGATCTTTCACACGCTAGATAAATTACTATTCTATCTACTTACAACTAACACACATCTCAGTTTGGTTTAACCTCTGTTTGAAGTATCGGAAGTCTGTGTTTCCACTAAAAGAAGGTCGTTATATTTTTAATTGATAGTAATCTATTCAACCCCCTTCTAGATTACCATATTGTATATTTCCGCACATCTTTCAATTGTATCAGAGTAAGGTTTTCTCCATTTTACTGTCTAATTTGTTGATCCCACGATCAAGAGATTCTCGATCTCATGGAATCTAACAAGGGGTATATGGCTGAGGGACATTCAGTGACCAGGCCACCATTCTTTGATGGCACTGACTATCCTTATTGGAAAAACCGCACGCAGGTGTTTCTGAGAGCTCAAAATTTCGAGCTATGGAAAATTGTCAGCAAAGGAGCATACACCCTTCCCGAGACAAAGATACCTGGACGAAGGACTAGATTGCTAAGGGAACTCTCAACTGGAGTGCCCTGAACATGATGCAGCACGTTGTTCATCCCAAGAATACTCAAGAGTCTCCACATGCACTTCAGCGAAAGAAATGTGGGACAAACTTGAACTAATCTACGAAGGTACGTCCGAGGTAAGGAAACCAAAGCAAGCATGCTAATTTCTAAGTATGAAATGTTTAAGATGAATAATGATGAAACTATCTCAAATATGTTTGCAAGATTCATGCTAATAATAAATGGATTGAAAGGTCTTAAGAAAGAATACTCAGAAAGTGACTTAGTGAGGAAGATACTTCGGTCTCTTCCATCCTCATGGAACACTAAGGCCACTATTATTGAGGATTCAAAAGATCTCTCAAAGATGAAATTGGATGAACTAATTGGCTCCCTGATGACATATGAAATAAATGTGAAATGGAAAGAAACTGAAGAAAACTTAAAAAGGTCAATTGCCTTAAAAGCTTCAAGCAAAAGTTCCTCTAGATCCAAAAAGGATGCTCAACAGGAAAGTGATGGACCTGAAACGTCTAGTGATAGTGAAAATGATGAAATGGCCATGCTCACTAGACAATCAAAAAATTCCTCAAATTCAAAAGGAAAGGGTCAGGTAATTCCAAATCCTTCCAAAGAAAGATTTCTCAAATAAATTTGAGTCTAACAAAAGCTGACATTGTATGCTATGAGTGCAAGAAACAAGGGCATATGAGAGGAGAATGCACTGAACTCAAGAAAAAGCTGAAGAAAGAGAAATTCACCTTCAAGAAAGCCAAGGCAATGTTGGCAACTTGGAGTGATGAAGATGAAGATGAGGACACACAACAAGCCTCTGGAGATGAAGAAATTCAGTGTCTAATGGCTAGAAGCGACAACTCCAATGAGGTAAATTCTTCCTTTGAAACTTATACTATTGATGAATGGGAAGAAGCATACACTATCCTGTTTGAAAAATTCTGTGAATTCAAATCTGAAAACAAGGCATTGAAAAAGAAAATCAATTCTCTTGTTCATAACACACGCAATGATGAACAAGTTGTTGCCTTAACTAAAGAAATTGAAATGATGAAAATTGATGAGGAAGTTCACATTGAAGAAATAGACTGTTTGAAAACAAAATTGCAAGAAATTCAAAAGGAAAAGGAAAGTTTGTCTAACTCTCTTGAATCTCTTCAAAATGAACATAAAGAAACTAAGAATAAGTTGGAACAAGCTGAAAAAGACCTTAAAGGAAAATCTAAAGATTTAACAAGGTTTGTAAAGGGAAAGCAAAATCTTGATGCCATTTTAGGATCAAATATCTTTGTTGCAAAATATGGAATTGGATATCAACCAGTAAAACAAAAGAAAATGGGAGAGACTTTGATAACTTCTTTTGTTGATTCTAGCCCAAGCACAAGCTATCAAGTCCCTTCCAAGAATCAGAAAAATCAAGTCCTTTCCAAGAATCAGAAAAATCAAGTCCCTTCCAAGAATCAGGAAGGTCAAGCCAAGGGTAAGAAACAGGAACCCAAGAAAAACAGTTCAGCTATTAACACAACTAAGAAGTCTGTCAACAGCCCCAAGAAGGGTTGTCGACAGGTCTGGAAACATGCTTCCAAAGAAAAGCTAACCAGGCAACAAAAGGTAAAATGCCCATGCATGTTCCTCAGAATAACAACCCCACTGTTTTGGAAAAACTTCTCATCATGCAATTTCTATAAGAAACTTGGGCACAATGAAAACAATGCTGGAACAATCCAAATAAACTGAAACTTAAATAGTTTGGATTCCGAAGCATTTACTTTTTGGCATGAATGATACATTGGGACCCAAAGTAATTTGGGTACCAAAACTCTTGTCTGATCCACATATGCAGGAATGCCTAGCAGCCCAAAATCAAAACAAATGGTACCTTGGATAGTGGCTGCTCGAGGCACATAACGGGCGACAAAGACAATTCTGCTTGCTGGTGGAAAAAGACAGAGGTCAAGTTGTTTTTGGAGGTAACAATAAAGGCCAGATCATTGGTTCAGGTAAGGTTGATAAGTATGCCTCCAACTCAATAGACAATGCACTGTTAGTTGATGGTCTTCACCAAAACTTGCTTAGCATAAGCCAACTGTGCGATAACGGTCATAAAGTTGTCTTTGAATCAAATTCATGTCAAATTGTTGATAAGGAAACAGGAAGTCTTAAATTTTCTGGAAAAAAGAAGTAACAACATTTATTTGGTTGATCTAGATGATCCAGAAAATGAAAATTTGTGTCTTGTTGCAAGTAAACAGGATGAGCTTACCTTGTGGCATCGTAGGCTTGGGCATGCAAGCTACAATGTCTTGCACAAGATCATGAGGCTGAAACTGGTAAATGGACTTCCTGAAATTTCCTTCAATAAGAATGAAAACTTTTGTGATGCATGTGCACAGGGAAAACAAACCCAAAATCCTTCAAATCAAAAGCATCGGTAAGTACCTCTAAACCTTATGAATTGTTGCACATGGACCTTTTTGGACCAAATAGAACACTGAGTCTCAGTGGCAAATGATTTGGTTTTGTCATTGTAGACGATTTTTCTAGGTTCACTTGGGTAAAATTCCTGGCTCACAAAAAAGACGCACTGAAAATCTTTGAAGAATTCTTTAATAAGATTGAGCGTGGATATGTTAACAGATATGCTCAATCCGCACTGATCACGGGGAGAGTTTGATAACAACTCTTTTCTGATTTTTGCAGGCATCAAGGAATAGAACACCTGTTTTCCTCTCCAAGACTCCGGAGCAAAATGGTGTAGTGGAGAGAAAGAACAGAACCCTGGTGGAAATGGCTCGTACTCTTCTGGTCGAAAGTCAACTCCCAAGGAGTTTTTGGGCAGAAGTGGTAAACACCTCGTGCTACATTCTTAACAGAGACATGGTAAGACCCGTGATAAAGAAAACACCCTACAACTGCTAAAAGGTAAGAAACCCAGTATTGGGTATTTCAGAGTCTTTGGCTCAAAAGTGTTTATTCATAACAATGATAAAGCTGATCTAGACAAATTTGAAGCCAAAAGTGATCAAGGTATTTTTCTTGGATACTCAGAACACTCTAGAGCATATAGGGTGTTTAACGTTAAGAATAAAACTGTGGAAGAAACTCCACATGTTATTTTTGATGAGTATCATGCAAGAACTAACACTGAAAACCTTCACAGGACTCAAGATGGAGATGCAGAAGCAACACTTGAGGAACTACAGGCAAAGGCAAAAAGAAATTCTAAAGTAGTTTCTAAGATAAAAGTGGATATCTTCGCAGGTACAATGATGAAGATGACGAAAATCTGTTCAGAAAACAAGATGTTGAATCTGAAGAAGATCCACAAGAGAAAGAGCCTCAAGATGAAACTCCTCAAGCACACCCTCCTCCAGAACAACCCACAAGATCAACTTCCACAAGTCCAAGATCAACCCGGTCCTTCAACAATCACTAATGTGAGGTATTCCAAACATCACCCACTTGAGAATGTGTTAGGGAATATAAATGATAAAGTTCAAACTAGGTCTCAGGTTAGACAAATAGTTGAACAAGATCATTTGGCTTTTGTCTCTTAAGTGGAACCCAAAAATGTTGAAGAGGCCCTAAAAGAAAATTCATGGATTGATGCTATGCATGAGGAACTTGGTCAATTTCAAAGAAACAATGTCTGGAGTTTAGTTCCCAAAACCCCTGAAATTTCTATCATAGGAACAAGATGGGTCTTTAGGAATAAACTAAATGAAGAGGGTAAAGTGGTGAGAAATAAGGCTAGACTGGTTGCAAAAGGATACAATCAAGAATTTGGTGTGGACTTTGACGAATCCTTTGCCCCTGTAGCTAGACTCGAAGCAGTAAGAATCTTATTGGCATATGCATGCTCACATAAGTTCAAACTTTTTCAAATGGACGTTAAATTGCTTTCTTGAATGGCTACATCAAAGAGAAAGTCTATGTCTCTCAACCACCTGGTTTTGAAAATACTAAAATGCCCAACCATGTTTATAAATTGCACAAGGATCTCTATGGTTTGAAACAGGCTCCCCGAGCTTGGTACGACAGACTGAGCAACTTTTTGGTGAGTAAAAACTACTCAAGATGTAAAGTGGACCAAACTCTATTTACTAAGAAAGTTCGCAATCACATAATTGTTGTTCAAGTTTATGTGGACGACATTATCTTTGGTTCCACTAACCCATCACTGTGTGAGGAGTTTTCCAAACATATGCACAGTGAATTTGAGATGAGTCTAATGGGGGAGCTTCAATTCTTTCTTGGTTTGCAGGTGAAGCAACATGAAGATGGCTTCTTCATTAATCAAGAGAAATATGTTAAGGAGCTTCTAAAACGTTTTCAGTTTGAGCAAGCCAAACCTGCTTCAACACCCATGAGCACAAGCATAAAATTAGAAAATGATGAGAAAGGTAAACCGGTAGATGCAAAGCAATTCTGAGGTATGATTGGCTCACTCCTTTATCTTACTGCAAGTAGACCCGATATACAATTCAGTGTTTGCCTTTGCGCTAGATATCAATCTAGTCCAAAGGAACCATTTGGTTGCAGTTAAGAGAATATTCAGATATCTCTCAGGTACGTATGATTTGGTCTTTGGTATCCAGCAGGAAGTAGTTTTGACTTGATATCATATTCTGATGCTGATTATGTTGGATGTAAGATAGACAGGAAACGCACTAGTGGGTACTGCCAATTACTTGGTGGTTGCATGGTTTCGTGGGCATCCAAGAAGCAACACTCGGTTGCACTCTCCACTGCAGAGGCAGAGTATTTGTTGGGGAGTTGTGCGGCTCAAGTGTTGTGGATAAAAAGTCAATTGTCTGACTACAATATTGACATTGGATGCACACCTATCTTATGTGACAACACTAGTGCCATCAATCTTCCAAGAACCCAGTCCAACACTCTAGGACAAAAACATTGAGATTCGTCATCACTTCTTGAGAGATGAAGTAGCCAACAAATCCTTAGAGCTTAGCTTCATACCCACTGATAAGCAATTAGCAGATATTTCACAAAACAACCATTGCTGAGGATAGATTCACAACATTGAGAAAGAATTAGGATTGTGCAAAATGCAATGAACCCATACCAAACTTTAAAGTATATGCTCTTTGTGTGCAACGACTATGAGGTATATCAAATGGTGATCTGTGAAAGAACAAGTTATGCTTGTTTGGAAACTCTCATTATGCATGAGAACATTCTCCGCCACGTATCCATAGTCAAGTTGCAAATCAGGGTCATCTACTTTGAATTAGGTATGTGGATTCTTTTCAATTTGCCTATTCACTTTTGCACACAAATGGATTTTTGTTTGATGGTCTGTCCTTATTCATGAACTTGTCTGCAATTGCTTGCTAGACTTGTGCAAATGTGTCTTGAATTACTTGCTTGTTGAGTCTTCACATGCACACACTATGGGGGAGTAAGTTAAGGCTAGGTGAGTGAAATTCATAAGGAATACCCTTCATATTCAATGTGTATTTATCCCTCAATCTTCTGGTTCACATCACTCTCAATTCAAAGTCTTAAATCTGAAGTTTCAAAGCCCCTGTCGACAGCCCCAAATAGCCTGTCGACAGATATGCCTTCACAGAACCTAGAAAATGCACCTTGTGTGCATCTGTCGACAGCCACCTCTTCTGCTGTCGACAGCCAGGCACAGTTCTGAAACTCATCATTCTTCAGTCTATTCACATCTGTCGACAGATACTTCTGTACCTGTCGACATATTCCATTCACCTGAACTCAGTTAATTCATACTGTCTGAATCTGTCGACAGGCACCAAAGGGCTATCGACAGATGCACCTCTTGTTGAGTTTTGCTTGTCTTGTCTCAACATTCTTCATGAGCATGCTTCACTGATGTATCTAAGGTGTAAATTGGTGCTTACTTATGTTATAATCTTTCACATCCACATAATTTCAATGACATTGTCCACATCACAATGATTTTGATATAATATTTTGTGCTTGAGTCTAGGTTGTGTCATCTAGACAACATTCATCAAATCTACTGATTTTAACCTAACTCACTTGAATAACTCCCTTGTGGATTATCATGTTTCTAAAATGGTTTGATAAGTAAGAAGGTTTTTGAACTTAATGTTTTACATTAACCATTGACCTTAAATAATCATTGACCTTGATTGTTAAAAATATAAATAAATAAAAAAACAAAAGGGAGAAAAGCTACCTATTTCAAACACTCAAAAGTTCATAAAAATATTTGAAATGGGACAAAGGCAAAGCAATGATGAGCATCACTGAGTAACCGGGGACATGGGCATCACAAATGTCTATCTTCGCGTCAAAAAGTCCTCTCATTATCTCTGCACAATAGTATGATGGTCACTCACACTGAGTAACTAGGGGTACGGGCATCCCAAATGTCTTCCTTCACGTCAAAAGGTGACAGTGATCCTAATTACTACTTTTCCCACATTAACTTGACACAGACAAAATTCAATGCAAGAAATAGAGTGTAGCCTCCATGTTTTTACATTAAAGGCAATGTAGTGTTTATTGTTAATCGCTCATGTAGACATTATTTTCAAGTACCATCTAATCATCATCCACAAAGGAACATGTTTTTCTACAACGGTTTTATCCAAAGGGGTTATTTTATGTTCATATCTTCTTGACCAGTGTTTTCTAAATGCCACAACTCAAGATTCCTAGAATATTATAACTTCACCATTGTCGATACTTGACATGTCCTAATTATTAGTGGGTATGACATTTTATAATGTGTATTTACCTATTTTCATCTTATATACACATTGGACGCTCATTGCCTTGAAAAATCCTGTCAAATATATTATTGGCACTTTCTGCAAGTGCCTGTCGACAGGGCACTGTTCACCTATCGACAGCCGGCGGCAGAACCTATTTTGGAAGCCCAACGGGCGGTCATCTAGGGTGATTTCGTGGGTCCCAATCCTTTCAAATCCCTTCCCACTTTCTTTAAAAGGACCCCACGACCCCTTCCTCCCTTTTCCACTTCCAAAAACTCCCTCCTCCTTCCATCTTCACACAAACCCTCTTTCCCCAGGGCGCAGAGCAGAGTCTCCCTCTTCGGGTGTTACCTCCTGCTCGTGCTTCCTTCCACCTTTCACATCCCTCTCTACTCTGAGATCCCTCTTTCTGATGGCTCCCAAGAGTAAGAAGCTTGTCTCCTGTCGCCGTCCTCATTCTCCCCAAGCAGGCGAGGGTTCCAGGGCTCACACCGAGCGCCGGACGAAGCATCAGGATGATCGGCTGCCGGAACTCATCATTCCTCTGAATCTGCAACTTCTCAATGTTCATGGAACCTTCACCAAGTTCGTGCAGCCCAGATATGTTGATTTCAGGTCTCTGGACGACATGTTTCCCGGGTTGCTGCCTCTTTTTGATACCCAGGGGTGGTCTCCCTTCTGCTATTCTCACACGCGGTACTCTCCCACCGCTGTGACGGAGTTCTACAACAATCTCCGGGAAACGCTCAAGGTGATCTTTACACCAAGGTGAAAGGCACCCCGTTTCTGCTCACTCCTAATCTTTTCTCTTTGCACTTCAAATTCCAAATACTGGCCTTGATATCATGCAACATCACCCATTGGCATCTGAGTACTATACACTCATCACTGGGCAGCCATACGATTCATCTAAAAATCGTGTGCAACTGAATGCCAACTCCTTCTCTCCTCTTCATCGTCTCATCCAAATATCTTTACCACAATCATCGTCCCCAAGGATGGTAGTCGGAACTTGTGACTGCCATTCACAAATCCCTCTTTCACGCATTTCTTAAATGTGAACAAGTCAACCTACCACTCCTTTTACTCTCTCACATCCGGGTATGCCTTCGCAATTCCAATAGGTCTATGCCTTATGCATGTCCAATCACTTCTCTTCTCTTGTCCTTGGCATCCAAATCTCCAAAGAAGAGATGACCAACCTCAAATCTCGTAGCTCCTTTGATCTCACTGCTGCTCACCGAATGGGCTAAAAAATGGTTGATGGGGTTGTGTCTCGAGAACTCAAGGGTAAGGGACCGGCAATTGCTGAGGATGATGTAGAAGACGACGTTGCTGAGGATGGTTAGGATGATAATGAAGACTCCCAGTCCGAGCCAATAGATGCTCCGGGAGATGAAGATGAAGATACTGCTGATGACCAAGCGCCTGCTGAGCTATCTCTTCGAGATTTCATCACTGCTCAAATGGCACAGATGCAACTTCAGATGACCACAGGCTTTGAGCACCTAAATGCTCGATTGGACACTGTTGATACGAGCATTGAAGCACTAGCTGATACTCAAGTCCAGCTTCAGCTCAGACTTACTAGACTCTCCACAGAGATTCATGACATTCGTCAGGCCTCTGCACCGCCTGGCAATGATGCTGCTTAAAGAGTTTAGGTGTCCACTGTGTTTGGTTCATGGTCTTGTTCTTGATGTACTAGTTTGCTTTCTTGGTCATGTTCTTCTCTTTCTGGCACTTCCTTTTGTCACATTGTCACTACATTCTGTAACTGTGTGTAATGCTTGACAATTCAATGAAAATCACAGTTATTTGCTCTATTTATGCGTGCATGACGTGTCTTTTTGGATGTTGTCAAAAGGGGGAGAAACATCAATGTGCATTAATTGAAATTTTGTCATCATCAAAAAGGGGGAGAATGTTGGGTTTACATGGATTCATAATTGAGATGTTTGTTTTTGTGATGAGCAATCAATGAGCATTTCATGCACAATACAATTTCATGTGATATGTATGTGTGAAAAGTCAACCAAATGTTAATCAAGAATCACGTGTTTAATTTGATTATCTAAATGTTCACATTATCTCACTAACAATGTTCTTAAATGTAGGTGAGATTGCATGCAAGACAATGTACCGAAACAAGAGCAAAAAGATCAAGAAAAGCACAAAAGACAAGTACCTGTCGATAGCCCCCAAGATGCCTGTCGACAGCCCTGCACAGACAGATCTCATAGGGTACTGGCAAGGTGCACCTGTCGACAGCCCCAAGATGCCTGTCGACAGATCTGCACAGACAGAACACACAGGCTCCTAGCAAGGTGTGTCTGTCGACAGACTCAAATCGCCTGTCGACAGATCCACACAGGGAACTGTCTCCCGGAAAGCCAACCTTCTGCCTTTTTCAATTCTGTCTACATCTGTCGACAGATGAACTTCTTGCGGTCGACAGATGAAGAGAAAATCTCAATATGAGATCTCCATATGTTTCCGACTTGGGTGTTTCCTTTTACCATGACTCTCCATACTTGAACACCCATATAAAAGGAACTCTTTGGAGTTATTTTCGTACAGAAGCAGCCACAACTCAAAACCCTAAGCCAAGTCTCAAGAGAGAAGATCTTTCTGCTGCTCTGCTTCAACCGTTCATCCAGGAAACCAAAGAGACATCTTCTGAACGGGATTGAAGCCAGATTGTCCATCTCTCAAGCTTCTCCATCAACTGATACTTGTCAAGACGAAGCTTGAAGTACATCAGGACAATCATCTGAAGAGTTCTACATCAGGATTTGAAATCTCAACTCTGAACTCTTCTTATCTCTGTTTTTCATATCTGTGTGTGTGGTTGTTGAGTCAAGCGTCCTTGTGCTTGATTCACGTTTGTCACGTTGTTCTGATCGTGGTTTACATCAGACTACGTCAGTGTGTGTGTGTTGTAGCGAGTGAACTTGCTCATAAGCAGTCTTCTCGTGTGTGGTGTGGACGGTGGACGTAGGATACACAAGTTGTGTACTCCGAACCACCTTAAATCATCGTGTCTGTGGTTTGAACGTTTCACGCTAGGTGTTTGGTAGGCACGTTGATCTTTCACACACTAGATAAATTTCTATTCTATCTACTTACAACTAACACACATCTCAGTTTGGTTTAACCTCTGTTTGAAGTATTGGAAGTCTGTGTTTCCACTAAAAAGAAGGTCATTATATTTTTAATTGATAGTAATCTATTCAACCCCCCTTCTAGATTACCATATTGTATAATTCCGCACATGTTTCACTCCCTACGTGGCTCCGGAACCAACGCAGAGCGAGGCAGTGAGAAGGACTAACTGGTCCGCACCGGAAGAGCACCTCAACCACCTCGGAGACCCAGACCAGCTAAGAGAGCTCTACAAATGACTCTACGCCGTTGTCCCCACCGTTTTCCCCTTCTGCATCAAGTCCGTGACTTGAGCACGCCCGCCGCCCGGAGAACTCCCTCTAACAGACCGCGGGCTTGGGGTCCCAGGTAACGGTAACAACCTGTCTCGCGAACAAGCCCTCAAGTGCCGAGCACCGGGCGAAGAGAAACTGGCATGGCAACACCAACAGAAACAGCAGCACTGCCGTAACCCAGACAAGCCAGCGGCCACAGGCACGCACGGCACCCCTTTCGGAACAACCTCCAGAAGGCCGTCGGCCAACGCTGGCACACACGGCACGGCCTAAGAAACCGAAACACACCAACAGCACAGAAACAACGCTCTTCTAATAATCGATCGGCAACCAGACCATCGATTATTAGACAGATGCGAGCCTCTAGCACCGCCTCTAGGACACGGCCACGAAGGTGTCACCTTCGGTCACTGAACACAGGGAGACAACCTGTCGCGTTCCCACCAGAAGGTCCTAAGGGCAACCCTACCCTGGGGCACACGCCGAAACGACAACCACGGCCACGGAAAACACCCAGGCAAAACAGATCTTGTCGTGCCCTCCTAGCCCATCGCGATCTCATCATGACGACATGGCTCAGCGTCACGACAACAGGTTGTTGCGACGCCAACCGGGTCGCGACATGACCCTTCATCGTGATGGCCACCCGCGCCGCGATAAGGTCGCATCAGACCAGAGCGACACCTTCTCTGATGTCACAACGCACTCAGCGATCGCGACATCAGCTGGAAGGCAACCGCCGGGATACCACATCTGGGGGTCACCCACACGTTACAAAACACAACCATGGGGAGGGGAGCATGGTGAAAGCTTCTAA